>WEKX01021758.1:47484-92757 GCA_013390025.1 Pitta sordida
GGGTGTAGGGCTGGATATCCCTGGGTCCCTTCCGATTCTGTGGCTCGGAGTGGCCTGCTAGACTGTGAGGGATGTAGGTTGGTGTTACGCTCTGGGATGTGCTCTCGGTCTCTGTACGGGTGTTAGGTGGTGAGTTGGACTAGATGATCCTTGTGGGTCCCTTCCAACTCATAATATTCTGTGATTCTGTGATTCTGTGAAATGCTGGACTTGTTTGTTAGACGAGCTTCTCTCTTTCCAAGAAGGTAGGCAATGGAGTTGTTAGTGGTGCTACTATGAAAGCCCTCTTGTATGTCAGTTCCTCTGAATAAATGTAAGAAAGTTTTGAGAAATGGAATAAAAAACCTTATATATGACCTGACCAGAGCACCTCCTTCTGTCAACCCTGAAGATCTCTTCAAGCCTCTCTAGGAATTTGGCTGCACATATAAGCCCAAAAATATTGTTTGCCTATCTTTTGGTAGTATGTTGCAGAGGATCCTCAGTGTAAAAAGCTGTACATATTCTCTCATTTCCAAAAATTTCAGTAAATAAGTTATGTGATCTCCCTCTGTGTGTGTATAAGTATACTCCCATAATGCTCATAGGCATAAAGGAAGTTAAAGTACCTTATTCAGCATTTCCTGGATGACAGATTCTTTGTGCTGTTCCAAATCTGCTAATGTATTTTCTGGATACTACTGCAAACTGCTTGTGAGGACTCTTGTATATGTCCAGCACATTTCTGTCTGTTTTGATCACTCCTGAGTGATTGTTTGATCACTAACATAAAGAAAACAAAGGTTTGTTCCAACCTTGTTCTTGATAAAAGAGAATTTGAAGCCTTAAATTACACAGAAAAAAATAGGAGAATTCTGTTACTTCAGAAATCTGCTATCTGAATCACCATATCACACCAAGAAAAAAAGAAAATTGAAGCAACTATTAGAAGACAAAAGCAGAATGACTAAAGTGAACGAAGTATCTCCTTATGAACAAATGTGGACATCTGCCATGCAACTGTTGTTGCTGCTCTAATGTGTAGCTACAAATCCAAAACATGTAGCGATTATTTCATGGGACTAAGTCAGTCAACTGTGCTTTTTGCCTTTTCTAGAGTAAAATTATAGGATTAATTATGAAACACTACAGTCTTGCAGAATTGTCAAACATTCTTCAGTTCATAGTGGATGTGCCAGAAAACACACTACCCAAAGCCACTTTATATATAGAATCATTTAAAATACAAGGAAAGTATGAGGACCAGCCTCATCTCCTCTCCTTGCAAAAGCATGCTTAGTAAAAATCTCAAATACAATTTCAGTGATATTATTATAGAGTTGGAGGCTGTACATAAAGATCATCAGCTGCACTGGGAAGTATATACAGTAATTATTGTGTCCAAATTAATGCTACGTATCACAAGGATATAAGAGAATTGTGTGTGAGTGTGAAGACCACAGGAAATGAGTATAAGTGTACAGCAAAAAATGAACAGTTTATCTACGGTAAAAGACATATATGATAAATTATCACACATATAAACTCACAAAAACTTCATCACCCTTTACTAGTACACATTACAACCTGTACTCACTAATTCTACTTCAGAAAGTATCTCCATATTGTGTAGAAATTATAGTGCTCTAATATGTCTTTAAAAGGACTGAAAAGTCAACACCAATCCTGAATCACTTTTAGATTTTTATTGCTCAGCCTGTTAAAAGTCATTAAACTTGAGAACACTTTTTTTACTCTGTGGAAAGTTGTAATAATTTTCCTGATAGGGACATTGTCCCTATATATAATTCTGGTATCTCATAAGTTTAGGCTACAATTACAAGGAAAAATCTTTATAAGAAACTTTAGACATTTCAAAGTGGTATTAATAATATATATACCTCTTTCAGTTTCTCACAATAAATAAAGCACCTGGTTTCACAGATGGGGGATAAGGACATAGTTTCCTCTTTTTTTTTTTTTTTTTTACTTCTTTAAAATACATTTATATAATAGTTCGTTTTACTCCCTGTAATATGCATGGCACATTCACATTGCTTGTAGTGTGGAATAGTATTATAACAGTGTTAATGCTCTACTGGGACTGCCTATATAATTTTCCCATGTTTTTGAAATTTATGATTGCTCTTGTTATAGCAAAATGTCTTTCCTATACTTTGTTTATATAATAGACAAATTTACTTATGACACATACAACTTCAGATTGTATCACAGCACATGCATGAACAAATTCATACAGTCAGCTAAAGGATAAAATTCCATTCCTTGCTCATATTCCTAGACTGAACAGATTGCATCGCGGGTAAGGAAACATACAAAGGTGTCATAAAAGAAATGGGAATAGAGATACGCAGAAAGAACTAACAATAATGAGAAAATGACCTTTTAAATACTGCCCTGTGAAACTGAGATTTCGAAAGCTTTAAAACTGTTGAAGCAACAATCTGCATAGCTGGCTTTGTTATTATGTCTGGGAAAAAATGCATCTTTCTGTCATATACACAGAAAAATTACCAAGCTATCCATAATAGACACTCCTTACTTTAGAGCTGTATTAAAGACCTGCTCTTTGGAGAATTCATTCTTTTTCTTACTGCATGTTATTTAGATTGGAAAAGTGCGTCTGGGAATGTACTTTGCATGACAGAAGAGCAAACAGGTTCTTATCTTCCAAGGCTTTTCATGAAAAGAAAACAGTGCTGGAAAGCCAGTGATAAAAGTTTCTGAAGGTTGATCATTATTTTTATAGGTAACAAGATGGTCAGGCAGTTTGCTGTATAGACTATTAATTGTGACATAAAAGGCATGGCATTTGAGCGTGCCTCTGCTTTTCCAGGTTAAATGGAACCATGCTATATAAAGCAATGAAATCCACACATGGAAGGATTTTTTAAGGGGTCAGTATTATTATTAGTGAGATGTATGGTGTGTAGTAGGAATTTCATCTGAAATGGCTATGGACATGAAATAGCTGGAAACAATTTTGTGTCTGGAATAATGATATTGTCAGGGCTTAGACTGTACCATAACGTAGGACGTTGTTAGATCTTTGGCTCAGAAAGATGACTGAACAGCAGTAGGTAAGGGGTAGACTGCTGGAACATCCCTCATATCACCTATGTTTTAGACCGTACAAAGATCTTTTCTGGAAACTAAGAGAAAAATGTCAGGAGAAAAAGAAATTATTATGTAATCTACAATGACAGTAGTATAACTTAAAATGAATCTTATGACCTGTGCCACAATGAAGCAGATACTCTCCCAACAGTGAGATAAAATTGGTAGTTGGAGGAAGAAGGAAAATTTATTTAGAAAAAAAACCACTTCCAAAATATAAACCTTTATTAATCCTTTGGATCTCAATTCTGGTTTTTGCAAACATTGCCTAGCTACTAAAATGTATCAAAGGAGAAGAGGTTGGATTGTACATCTCTTCTAAAATTATTTTTAGTGCTGCCTGCTCCTGACAAGTATACCATTGGTTTCAGTGCTCCACTTTGCATTTGTACTTCTTTGCTCACAGAGCAATTGTAAACAAGTACTTGTAGCGGGTATAGCCATAGAGCATGTTTGCATTTTATTCTCACTTTCCGAAACGGCAATCATTTTCAGTTTAGAGCTAAACTTGCTTTGTTTTTTCTTTGCTTTATTTTAATTTAATAATTGGTAGTGCTAATAATGAATGCTGAGATAATGTAATAAATTTTGAAATGTCTAATGAAATAAATATGATTATAAAAAAATTAGATTTATCAAGTATGGACGAAGTTTTAGCTATGTCTCCTTTGACATTTCATGTGTGCTACTAGCCTCTATACCAAAATCCATTTTTTAGACAAACTTACTGAATCCAAAGTCCAGTAACATTCTTCTTTCTTTAATATATAAAGTTAAAATGTTGCCCTCAGTAGCACTTTGTGTGTGAAACAACAACATTCATTTTACTACTAAAGTCATGCTTTGTCTCATTCATTCTTTGAATTTAATCCAAACTCCACAGTGAGAGATGGATGAAAGAGTCTGTAGAACTGAACCAGTCAAATTAAACACATATGTATAAATTTTATATATATAAAATTTATAACTGTAAGTTTACATATATATGTGCATTTTCTAATTTTATGTGTGAATTCTATTTTTGAGAATGTTAGATTGCAAGGAAGTTTTCATAACTGAAACATAAACCATTTTCATAACATTTACAACACTTTTTATTTTAAGGAGAAAGAAGTTTAGGGTAGCAACAGAAATGCAACATCTAAAAATATTTCCCTTTTTTTACCTTTCTCCTCATTTTCTTTTTAGCATTAAGTCTTTGTGATCAACTATCTAACACCTGTTGCACAGTATTGAGTGTTGCATAAAGGATAAAAAAGCTTTAAATATCTTGGTTTATAAAAGCTTTCAATAATCTTCCCTCCAAATCACTGCCACAGAAATAGACAATATAATGTTATGGGATACTGTAAGATTTGTCAGCATGCTAATATAAAAGTGAAAGATTTAGGTTTGGATGGCATTTTCCACGAAGTATATGTAAATTTAATAATGCTGGGATAGTCAATAGAGAAAAAAATTATATCATTTTCTGAATTTTTACATTTGAACCTTACACATACAGTTCCAATCCATCTTCGTTCATGAATTTAATAAAATACATCAGTTTTTACATGTGAAAGTTCAAATACCTCTTACTGGGAGACAAAAACCCTGAGATGGTGTCAGGATCTTTCAGCTGGATTGCAGCTGTGATCTTCAAATCAAGGATTCCACTCAATCTGTCAGAGCTTATCTTACTGGCCTACCTTAGGAAACTTAGATTTCATATATTGAAAAATGGGTATTCCCTTGTTCCACCTACCTAAATAAGAATCTTGATCTATTCTACTCTCTTCTGTTTGTCCCTTTCAAATGCTAATGAACATTAACATTTAAAAGGCTCAGTTTTAAGTCTACAATTTCTATTAGAACCAGGCATTCATCTCATATTTTCCTCTAAGCTTTCCTTATGCACCTCCTACTTTCTTTATACAGCTCTTACTTTCCTTCCCCGCTTTGTCTATTTACTTTGGTTTCACCAACAATACAAAGTTCAACAAGGGAAAGTGCCAGATCCTGCACCAGGAGTGGGGCATCCCTGGATGTCCATACGTGGGTGTAAATTATTGAGTTGAACATGAGACTTTCTGGCTTCTGGATATTTTCAAATATTGGAAAGACAGTTTTGGTTTGCCATTGCAATGGGTTTTACCCTATCTGGATGCCAGGAGCCCGAATGGTCGCTCAGTCCCGACAATAAGATGATATACAAAGGGTAGTATGGAATAAGGCAGTTTAATATGAGCACAAGTAAAGCAAAGCAAAAAGCCAGCGCAGAAGCAAAGCAAAAGAAACTAATCTCTACTTCCCCATCTGCAGAAGTGTCCACATCCAGGGAAGTAGGGCTCCTACGAGTGTTAGGAAGCAGTTATCCAGAACAATGAATGCCCCCTGTCCTTTCTCCCTTCCTCAGCTTTTATATCTGAACTGACGTCAATCTGGGTCAGCTGGCCTGCTCGTGTGCCCTCCCAGAATCTCATCCTCTGTTAGGGGGAAGGGGCAGTGTGCCCAGCTGTAGTCAAAGCACTTATGTGTTATCAACACCCTTCCAAAGTACATCATTGCGAGGACTGCTATGGACTAAGACACACCCAATGCAACCATGTTCAGAGAATTGGAAGGAACACTTAGAACTTCCTACTTTATAATACCTATGATTTTTTTAGCAAAGCGATCTTATTTCGCTTGTACATTCCATAATTTGCCTGGGGGAAAAAAAATCAGCTTTGCAGCAGCTGTAGTTTACCAGGACATGCAGTATTGTATATACTTGCCAGCAGAGACATTCTACATGGATGCTTTTGGCACATTCACTAACACAGATGGTGTTTGCTCAACAACACAGGCAGAGCTCTCTACCTGAATGTATATGGAAGGTTCAGAAGTAACAAAGTGATTAAAATAAGTCCAGAAATACCTCAATCTTCTGCCAAGTTTCTTCCAAAACTTTTTCTTCTAATTTTAAATAAACAGGTTGATGGACAAGGCTACTGGTTTTCAAACAAATAGAACCTGTACAGAGGAAGAAGATACTGACTAGAAAGAGTCAACAGCTCTCAGAAACAATTACAAAAGTATATTCCAATTTCATGGAAAAATTTTGTCAATTTTTTCAAAATTGAATTTGAGAGATATAAATTAATACAGAAAGAGGTTTTATTATGCCTGTGCAGTAAAGATCTTTCAATCATGAAAATATGTACAAAATAAATTTTATATATCAAAAAATGTGTCTTGTAAACATTCATAAATTGATGCAATTTTTTTCTCTGTAGTATTTCTACTTATTCAAAAGAGATAGACTGCATAGATACATAGAATGGGTAGGATTCCAGTACTCTAAGAATCAAAGTCGTGGATGTGCTGGGGAAGTAAGACTATTGCCAAGTCCTCATCATCCTAAACACCTAAATATATACACATGCACACATATACACAATTTGCTCAATTCTGCAGCCTTGCTTGTTACACTACCTCTTCCAAAACTCCTTCCCCATTTTTCTTAATTTCTCAACATGAGTGAAAACAATGACAAATTTTGTTTCCTCTGTATGTCCTCATTTATACCCTATCTTTGTAATTAGCTTTTCATAATTTAAATTCTAAATTCTGTTCAGGAATTTTCGGCAGTACAGGAATTTTAATTAAGTATCTCATTATTTTTCAATTTAATTCAGGAGAACAGAAAGATAAAAAGATCTTTCTTAGAATATTTCAGCAAGCTTGTTTCATATCCAATTTCCAAATTTAATTTTTTTAAGGAATATTTGCCTTTAAATTTAATACAATGATTATGATACAACCTAATTGAGTTTCTAAATTCTAAATATTCTTAACATCCTGCATTTTTTACCAATGCTGCCATCAGAACAGGACTTAAAAAATTTGAAGAGTTGACTGTGATTGAAACACTACACACACCTCTTGACTGACACAGAGAGTTTGATGGATTTATCAGATCTTTTTTCGTTAGTGGGAAAGGAAAGAAAAATAAATTTGTAAACAATTTATTCTGTGATAAGCTGTCTGTCTGCAAGGAGCTTGGGCAACAGAAACCTCTCTAATGAAGGCCAAACATATCTGCTAGAACACACAGGCAGGCACTAGGATTTGAGTGCATATGTGGTTGTGTCTTTTCAGCATGTCTAAGGGTGAGTCAAAGAAAGCTTCTTGACTCCAGCGATGGTAATTGGAAACTACTTTTTATCACAGCGATTTAGTGTGTGGGACAGACATGCAGATGAGGATGAATGCAGGAGAAAGGAAGGAAGTGGTACTTTGATCAAAATTGAAGACTGTGGCTTTGACTTTGGAAGATAGATAAGGGTATGTACAAAGGGGAACATGAGCCATGACAAAGGAAACAGTTGTCTTTATTCAGTGGCTTCCATTAAATCAAACACCACAATTACTGAGATTCAATAGGTACATTCAGACTTTGACAACCTTCCTCCCCCTCCAAACATATATCTTATATGTACAGTAATGCCTCGCTGCATTGTGACTCCTCCATTGTGACCTCGCTGATTTGCAAGAAATTTTTCTCGTAGACCTGCCTCAATGATTCATGAAGCTTCCGGGCCAACACATGTGCAGTGCTCCCTGTGGGGTGGGACTGGCACGGTGCCATTGGGAGGGCATGCGGTGCCTCCCCCTTACTGTGGCATTTATTTACCTGTGGGGCCGTGCCCCAATCGCTGCCCCTCGCCTGCGTTACTGTTTCCATGGCTATGGGCAGGGAAGGGAAGCACCCCAGGAAAGGAGGGGCTCGGCTGGCCACAGTGGAAGTGAGGCAAGCACTGTGTGCTGAGACAGTGCAGCAGCGGGACATGCCCACCCTTCCGCCACAGGTGCTGCCCACCTGTGCCATGCGGGGCCACGCCTGGCAGCCCCGGCAGGCCGAGATGGCGTGGGCATGGGCACTGGGGATGGGTGAGCAGCGGCACGGGGTCTGTGCTGCCAGCGGGGCCCAGTCAGAGGCGGCGGCGGGGCAGTGATGAGACGAGTTGCTGCATCAGCAGGAAACACTGTTCTGCTGGGTCATGCAGGGAGCGGTGTCTCTCCCGCACATGGGACTGGGACATACACGTATCATAGTTGCTGCCACTAAAGGGAAAGAAACTCCGACAGCACTCCCCATCATAAGGGGCCCCAGGTGTCTCAGTATTGCAAAGTTAAGATTTCTCAGGCTCCAAGAGGGCCGACCTGAGCCTGGGGACACCCCTTCCCCACCACAGAGGCACTGCAGGCATGTGTGGTGACAGCAACTTGGCAGCAGCTGCAGAAGCAGCAGCTTGGCCAAAGAGAAGCCGAGGGATTCTCCGGAGGGTCTCCCCAAGCAGAGAGGGCTCAGAAACGTTTCCCTTTGCTCCTCTGTGCTGGGAGAGCCTGTGAGGAAGATTGGAAGAGTGGAAAAGGCTTCCCTATGCTCCTGAGTGCCTGGGGGTGGAGCGACGGGCATGACCTGTATGCATATTAATGACCTGCACATCTATATGTGACAACTTCAGATAACATTCAAGGTACGTTGAAATACATGTCTTTTGCAAACACTCTAGATGTGAGTGTTAACAGGACAGATTTATAGTATATCTGTCCCTGAAGAATATTGATTTTCTTATGCTGAGAAATCTTTGCAGGTTCTACTAACCCCTTCTCATATATTATTTCTACTTTCTACTATAACTTGGGTTTTATTTATGAAGCATCCACCAAAATGAATATCTAACCTTCCTTAGTTTTTGAGTTACATATTTGTATAAAACTGCACATCTTTTAGAGATATGTACCTTTCAAAACTTACAGCCATCGTTGTTTTCTCCTCTTTCTCTCTATCTACAGGACCTAAATAGCAAGTAAAAACTAATTTTAAAATGTTTATTGCTACCATTAAAACATGTATTAAAAAGCAGTATATATTTAATGTTATATTCAGGCTGTTCAGGGAAGTAGTCAGAAATGTCTCCTGGGAAAATGTTTTTGCAAGTGCTGGTCACTTTTTAAGCATAACCCAATAAGGGAACAGGAGCAGGCAATTCTAAATTGTCAGAAATTGAGCAGGTGAGGCTTGGGTGAAGAGGAATCTTCTCTTGTAAATAAGGCAAANTCAGAGGCGGCGGCGGGGCAGTGATGAGACGAGTTGCTGCATCAGCAGGAAACACTGTTCTGCTGGGTCATGCAGGGAGCGGTGTCTCTCCCGCACATGGGACTGGGACATACACGTATCATAGTTGCTGCCACTAAAGGGAAAGAAACTCCGACAGCACTCCCCATCATAAGGGGCCCCAGGTGTCTCAGTATTGCAAAGTTAAGATTTCTCAGGCTCCAAGAGGGCCGACCTGAGCCTGGGGACACCCCTTCCCCACCACAGAGGCACTGCAGGCATGTGTGGTGACAGCAACTTGGCAGCAGCTGCAGAAGCAGCAGCTTGGCCAAAGAGAAGCCGAGGGATTCTCCGGAGGGTCTCCCCAAGCAGAGAGGGCTCAGAAACGTTTCCCTTTGCTCCTCTGTGCTGGGAGAGCCTGTGAGGAAGATTGGAAGAGTGGAAAAGGCTTCCCTATGCTCCTGAGTGCCTGGGGGTGGAGCGACGGGCATGACCTGTATGCATATTAATGACCTGCACATCTATATGTGACAACTTCAGATAACATTCAAGGTACGTTGAAATACATGTCTTTTGCAAACACTCTAGATGTGAGTGTTAACAGGACAGATTTATAGTATATCTGTCCCTGAAGAATATTGATTTTCTTATGCTGAGAAATCTTTGCAGGTTCTACTAACCCCTTCTCATATATTATTTCTACTTTCTACTATAACTTGGGTTTTATTTATGAAGCATCCACCAAAATGAATATCTAACCTTCCTTAGTTTTTGAGTTACATATTTGTATAAAACTGCACATCTTTTAGAGATATGTACCTTTCAAAACTTACAGCCATCGTTGTTTTCTCCTCTTTCTCTCTATCTACAGGACCTAAATAGCAAGTAAAAACTAATTTTAAAATGTTTATTGCTACCATTAAAACATGTATTAAAAAGCAGTATATATTTAATGTTATATTCAGGCTGTTCAGGGAAGTAGTCAGAAATGTCTCCTGGGAAAATGTTTTTGCAAGTGCTGGTCACTTTTTAAGCATAACCCAATAAGGGAACAGGAGCAGGCAATTCTAAATTGTCAGAAATTGAGCAGGTGAGGCTTGGGTGAAGAGGAATCTTCTCTTGTAAATAAGGCAAAAAAGGAAGGTGTACATCCAATGGAAGAAAGGTCAAGCAAGTTTACAGATGACATAAAACTGGGAGGAGCTGTTGACTCCTTGAAGGCAGGAAGGCCCTGCAAGGAGGCCTCAACAAATTAGAGGACTGGGCAGCCATCAACCATATAAACTTCAACAAGGGAAAGCACCAGATTCTGCACCTGGAATGGAGTAATCCTGTACATAGAGACTGGGGAATAAGATGCTGGAAAGCAGTGTCACAGAAAGGAACCTGGGGGTCCCAGTCAATGGGGAGTTGAATCTGAGTCAGCCATGCCCTGGCAGCCAGGAGGGCCAGGCATGTCTGGGGGGGCAGCAGGCAAAGCATCACCTGTCCGATGAGGGTGGGGACTGTCCTGCTCTGCCCTGCACTGGTGTGGCCTCGCCTTGAATATTGTAGCAATTTTAGGCACCACAGTATAAGAAAGATATTAAACTATTAGAGAGTGTCCAAAGGAGAGCAACAAAGATGATGAAGGGCCTTGACAGGAAGTCATATGTAGAGTGGCGAAGGTAATTTGGTTCTATTCAGCCTGGAGATGAGGAGACAGTTTACAACTTCCTGATGAGGGGAAGAAGAGGGCGAGGCACTGATCTCTTCTCTGTGGTCATCAGTGACAGAACCTGAGGGAACGGCCTGAAGTTGTGTAAGGGGAGGCTTAGGTAGGATATTAGAAAAAGTTCTTCAGTCAGAGGATGGTTTGGCACTGGAACAGGGTCCTCAGGGAAGTGGTCACAGCACCAAGCCTGACAGAGTTCAAGAAGCATTTGGAAGATACTTTCAGGCACATAGTGTGACTCATGTGGATGCTCTTTTGCAGGGCTAAGGGTCAGGCTCAGTGATTCTTGTAGGACCTTTGTAACGGAAGATTCTGTGATTCTGTGATATTTAAAAAATACAATAACCAGACATCATTTTTCCTCTAGATTCTTACAAAAAAACCCCAATTTATCAGAAAATAATAATTCTGTTTTAAGATTAGCTTCAACATTAGGACTTTGGGCTACGATGGATCTAAATGTGCGAAGTAAAAGAATAAAAAAGAAATTTGCAAAGAAGCTAACAGCCAAAGTCTAACTATTCCTTACCATGAAGCCTGAGATCTGGAACAAGCTACCAGCTCTCTCACTCTCAAGTATGGAAATCCCCAATTTAGGAACTTTGAATGGCTCACTGGACAGAATCACTGATACATAATCTATGTCTGTACCAGGCATGGCTGGAAATGCACGTGCTACTGAAGAGATGGAAAGTACAGTTTAAAAGAGGAAAAGTTATTAAGAATGCTAAACTTGTGTTAGCTTACATCTGTAACCATTTATATTTTCATCACTGCAAGCCATATTTTCATCCTTGAAACTGTTGTATTTTAACAAATGAAACTTTAAATAACAATATATTTGAATTAGGGGGGAAAAAAGCTATTGAATCTAAGCAGGATACTTGCTTATACAGCAGACTGACAAATCTGTAAATCTGGGAATGGATCATGCTACCCCTCAATAAACTTTCTTTGTATTCCTCTAACAAGAATGACTCCCACTATGAACTGTGAAAGTAAAACAGTTGGGTACCGCAGTACCACGAGTCTTCCCCCCATACATGAAGCCCTTCTTCTGCATTGATTGGCAGCTCATTAATATGCAAATTTGCCCCACACCCTCACACGGCACTACGGCATTGTTTTGGTACTGCCCTGCTGTGTGTTGGTGTTTGTGTTGGTGTTTCCCAGTGCATGGCCACCCCACGCTGGGAAGAAAGCCTTTTTCACTCGACTGGGAGCACTGGTATGGGGAGCCACCTGTGCTACTGTCTTGGTGTCTTTCCAGGTGGGTAGATGAGTATGTCTTGGAGAGTCATTCAAGAATATCTCAGACACCACATCTAACTTAAGAGTGTGTGAATCTTTCATAACTGAATGCAGCCCCTTCGCTCCAAGAGGAGTGGGGAGGGAGCGGTTCGGAGTGGACCTGCCGCAGCTGCTGCACTCCCAGGGGAGCAGAGGGGAGGGGGGCTGGGCATCACTTGAAGTGGACTGGCCACAGCTGCTGCGCTCCCAGAGGAGCAGGACAGGGGGGCCGGGTGCTGCTCGGAGCAGACACACCACAACTGCTGCACTGCCAGGGGAACAGGATAGGGAGGGCTGGCATGGCACAGGCACACCGGCAGGGGGATCCGCTGTAGCCTTCTCACTTGGAGCACAGCAGGATGGGGAGGGTCAGGGTGGCATGAGCGCGGAGGCAAGGGGAACCCCTGGAGCCTTCTTGCTCACAGAGGAGAGGAGGGGATTGATTTGAATATTCATGACTACCTAATTGAATATTCATGCTGCCAGGTCGCACATGTGCAGTTGAGAAAAGAAACCTTTTTAATCGCTGAAAAAGCATACTGCTAAGATGTGAAGCTGCAATATGGGGGATGTGAAGTGGAAGAGGGCTGACTCTATTTAGTGATACTACAGCTGTTTGTGATATGACATTTAGTGGTGCCTACCCCTAAAAATTACACTAAACCCCTGAAGCTTCAACATTATGCAATAGTCAAAACTACTGCTTTTATTAGTATACTTTTGCTATAACAATACTGATTGCTAGTGCTATTACTGTGAGTACCGGTATGACTTTTACCCCTTATTACTGTTACCACTATGACAGTTATTGTCATTATTGCTTCTATGTTAAGTCTATTGTTGCTGCTACAACTACTACTCTACATATTAAAAATTGGTCACTAGTTTCAATTTGTTTTCATTTCAGTGCCAGGCAATGATATCAATAGCAGGATATTTTTTCTGTCGTAAATTCATGTTAAGATAAAACACTTTCTGATAGTATTTACTCCTTGACTACAGAGAATGAACCTAGATGACTAGTCAAGACTAGATTCCTGTATATAACTCAAATTAATGGAATGAATATTGTGTTAATAAAGAGATCTTAATTACTGATTACTCAGTTCTTTGCAGGAGGATAGTCTCATCACAGCAAGGTCTAATTTATTTATTTACATTCAAAGTTATAACCCCTCTCTATGTATAAAAACCCCAAAGCGGAACTCTGAAAGGACAGAAGGATTACTTGAACTGAATTGACAGTAATGCTTCTCACTTATCACATTCTTCTACTGTCTGCATGCTAAATCAGAATAATTTAATACCCAAAGCACAAAACTAGCATTGGCAGAAATCCCTGCCAAGAGCAAATGCCATGTAAATTCACATTTCAGTATTTTTAATACTAGGGAAAATCACTTCCCCGTTGCTCTTGGCTTAGAAAATAGAGCACATAATTTTCGATAGTTCCATGTTACTAATAATTTATATTATTTACATACACTCTCATACTTACCAACTAATCTATATGTTTTCTTCTTTCATTTCTCCACAAACTTTATTTACTCTGGAGAAAACTAAGCAGAAGATAATTGTTTGCTTCTTTCTGAGGGTCCGTTGTACCATTTAATTCACACCTTATTCTCCTGAAATACAAGACTTCTTCTAGCTATAAAGTTTGATTTGGTTGTGTTTTTAGAGGGATTAAATTTTGAATATGTTCACAGAATCACAGAATCACAGAATACTATGAGTTGGAAGGGACTCACAAAGATCATCTAGTCCAACTCACCATCTAACGCCCGTACAGAGACCGAACGCACATCCCAGAGTGTTAAACATAAACTTAGATCCCTCACAGGCTAACAGGCCACTCTGAGCCAGGGGAGACCCACAGGACCATCCAGCCCTACACCACCCAGCTAGATCATGTCACTAAGCTCCTCATCCAGTCTTCTCTTAAACACCTCCAGGGACGGCGACTCCACCACTTCCCTGGGCAGACCATTCCAATAAGCGATCACTCTCTCTGGGAAAAGCCTCTTCCTTAGATTAAGTCTAAACCTCCCCTTGCATAGCTTGAGGCCATGCCCTCTTGTTCTGGTGTCATCTGCCTGAAAGAAGAGGTNAGCTCCAGCTTGGTATCATCCACAAACTTGCTGATGATGGACTCGATTCCCTTGTCCATATCGTCATTAAAGATGTTGAACAGTGCTGGGCCTAACACTGACCCCTGTGGGACTCCACTGGTGACTGGCCGCCAGCCGAATGTGGCACCATTCACCAGCACTCTCTGAGCTCGTCCATCCAACCAATTCCTAACCCAGCATAAAATGTTTCCATCCAGTCCATGGTCCACGAGTTTCTCCTGAAGCTTATTGTGGGAAACCGTGTAAAAGGCTTTGCTAAGGTCTAAATACACAACATCCACAGCCTTTTTGTCATCAACCAGTCGAGTCACTGGATCGTAAAAGGAGATCAGGATGGTCAGGCAGGACCTACCTTTCTGAAATCCATGCTGACTAGATCTAATGTCATGGTCGTTTTGTAGTTGCTGCATAATAGCACACAGTAGTCACATAACTTGGAGCAGAGAGTTTCTCTTGTCAAGAGAGCAAACAAAAAATAAATTATAATAATGAACAGATGAACTAGGATGCTAGAAAAATCATAATTCTTATAACTGTTATAAGAAAGCAGCAATCAGAATAATTTTTATCTGTCTTAGGGAGGAAAAATATTAATGCTTACCAAATAGATACTCACATCAGAAAAGAAAAATATTTTCAAAGTTGAAACTGATTTTAGAGTAAAAACATTGGTTAAGCACAAATATAAATAGTTTGCACTGTTTTAAACTGAAGCAGCAGATCCAGACAAAGTATACTTGAAGAGAATAATTTTTACTATTGAAATGTGAAGATTTGTGATTCTGTGTGATGTGTTTTGAGTAAGGTATGTTTTAAATTGCACAGCAGACATTTCTCCTGAACAATCCATCAGTGCTTCTTAGCATCAGCACTTTAGAGATACATTTCAAAGGGATTGTAAAATTGAAATAGAAAAAAGCATTCCATTAGCCATGCATTGCTGAAATTGGTTAGCTGTTACATATACTGTTTTCCCTTTGTGCAATAGGTTTAGATTTTCTTCATATGCATGACTCTATTTTAAATTGTGTTAACACTGAAAAAAATAACGTCTCTTCTCCATGCCGACATACTCACAACCAACAAAATGTTACAAAACACAACCAACTCTCAACCAATAAATGTTACAAACAGGCTCTAGGATAGAAAAATTAAATGTTGAAATATTCACAGCCATGATTTATTTATGGCTATAAGGAAATTATTACTTTCCTTGGTATTCTGGCATCCTTGGAACATCTGCTAAAGCAAATATTGGTGAGAAGAACCTATCTGATAAGCTCTAGTAGAGGTAAATATGACGAATATGATGAAAATATTCCCAGAGCAAAATTTAAGTTATTCATATTTGATTCAAGATAGTAAAAGGGTACAACAAATGGAAGGTTCTGTTCATCATACACTTATAAAGGAATCAAATATCATTCCACTGAACCTCATGAGGTGAAATTTCAAGACAAAGAAACTCACATAAACATATTAAAAAAAAACATTCTCCTTCTCCTCACCTGTGTTCAAAATCCAGGGAGCATGCCTGCAACCATAATTCAAAGTTTTCTTGACCTTGTTTCTATAAGAATACAAAAACTGCATTTGTGTTTCTTCTGCTGCAGTTGATAGTATATATTATCTTGAATTATGACTAGGAAAACCCAGTGAAATATTCTGGCAGATATTTCACCAGCTTTGCAGGCAGGTGCAAAAACCACTCCTATGGATGTTACAGAACAAAAAAACAAAACAGATGCCATGATCTCCATGAAACGTGAGCACATTTCATAGAAACCATATACTTGGTCTCCTTGGAACCAGGTGTGTATATTCTTGGTGAATGAGTGTTCAGTATCTTTTTCAAACATACTTTCTCATTTGCATACAGTAACACCAAGATCAGAAGATTTCTACCTTTTAAATCCATGCTTTTAAAAAAAGTCATCTATTAATATTGCTTTTTAAATTGGATATATAGAGATACTTAAAATAGGAGCAAGATATGAACCCAGCTTTTATCAAATTTTATGGGACTTTCAGATGTCTAGATTCAAGGTTCCTCTGAACACTGTCATCCTCAATGGCAGACCTAGATATATTGCATTATTTCACTTCCTTTGGTATTCCCTTCATTCCTCCTCTGTGTTTACATGGGAATGAAAATCAGGCACTGGTTGCTTGACTACTGTGGAGTGTTCTGACAGATCCCTGGTCTCTATGAATGGGGGAACCGGTGCCTCAGAGCCTGCCACAAAATGCGCTTGAATGTCCTTTGGATTATGTTGGCTCTATTTCTGGCATTCCCAGTTTAGGCACACTTCCTTAGTAGCACTTAGTGTCAGAACGGCTTTCTCATCATTCTGTGGGAGAGTATGTTTTGATACAGTTGTCCCATATGCATGCCAAGCTTTCGTAATAGTAAAGCAGCTCAGGAGATCTTGAAGCTGATAAATCCCCACGAATTCATTATTCTTCTATTTAAATTTGAAAAGTTGATACCCACTCAATACAATCAGCAAGTAGGATAATTTCCAAGAACAAACAAGAAATACTATAAGGTATTTGTGTCATTTTATTTCTAGAACTTGTAGTCCTTCTGTTACAAATTCAGGAACTATTGCAATTTGGCCTTTATTTTTGAAACTTCTGCCCAGAGCCCAGATTTATCAAGGAGATCACTGAGGTTTTTCTAATCTTTGAATGAAAGCTAGGTCCAGACAGGAATAAATCTGGTTATGATTTATGGCTCTATGTTGAAATCAGACCAGACTCAACTGTTCTGTGTGGATTTTTCTTTTTAATTTTTGAATTTGACTGATCTTGAAATTTAGAAAGGGAAGCTAGACAGAGAGATGAACATAACACTGAAATGTTTTAAAGAAAACTACTACAGTCTCACAGACTTCTGCTTTCACCTCAAAGTAAAGAAGGGATGCAATCTTCTTTTTAAAAAACTATGCATATATATCACTTAACCCCTGGGTTTAGATTATTGCACCATTTATTTATTAGTGAATTTTTTTTTATATTCTCTCATTCCAACTTTGCTTTGCTGAATTGGGACAAAAATTATTTAACTCTCTCGGCTAAGATACATTTTGTTAACTGCCTTGAAGTGATATATTTGGACTGCATAAGTATCAAACACACATGCCATGTCCACAGGGAAAAAACAGCCAAAAAGTCTTCTTGTGAACTAAATCTTACATGAGCTTGCAGTCAGAGAGCTTGGTTCAGTACTATGAATTAGTCACTAACTTTCTTCTATTTATGTTTTTATGTTCTAACAAGAGAAAATAACCCCTGCACCATGATTTAAGTTTATATCCTTCTTTACATACACTGAATTCAAAGTCGTCTCTAACTTCCTGTGCTCACACAGACTCCCTGATCTTGCTCTTCTTGGACAGGATATTTGGAGCCAAATGCAGCAGCTGGTTAATCCAAGTTTTAAATGAAACTCACTGCAAACATTTGCAGCAGTGAACTAGTCAGGTTTTATCAATGAGAGCCTTTTCCTACATAATTTTAAGTATTCTAGACAAGTGCTGTGAATACTTCTGGGTCTGGGTATGGTTTCACTTAGGAATTTGGAAGTGGTGGGTTAAGGTCACATGGTAAAGTGGGGAATGATGCAAGTTTCCATGGAGAAAAGAATTAAAGGTTCAGTAACAAAAAGATAGGGAGCTGAAAAAATTATGTCAGAATTATTTCTTAAGGAGATGTCTTTGGGGAATGTACTTAATTTATTAGTTCAGAAAATTCTCCATCTTAAGAGAGGAATATAAACATAACCAAAGACAATTCTGAGGTCAGATGCTTAAGAAACTTCCTACTTGCCTCCAAGGCATTCAGTCATCTTATTTACTTTGCAATGTCTGGAACACAATAACAAACACTTTTCTTGATTAGGTCTCGGTGAAGATTTCAGGGGCCATAACTGGTTTACAGCTGTCAAGGTTTTTCTTGCCATTGCAGGGAGCAACAGATTATTCTCTTCAATCTGAATAGTACATCACTTTACACATGTATATAATGCCATGGAGTTTTGCACTGTTTGGGGATTTTCTTCTTCACTTTATTTCTCTCTTTAACTAGACACAGAGTTACGTGTAATCTAAAGTTCTTTACTAGCTAACTCAAACTGGAATTTTAAAGAAAATTATCAGAAAATATTATTCAGTATCTACTAGTATAAATAAAAAATAACCTGTATGAAATGTAACTATTTCACTTGGAATTTCTAGAAGAATTAAAATCATTTCACAATCAAGGAAGAACTCCACTTTCACACACCAAAAACCCCCACAAAATATCCCCAAAGCCAAAAACCAAAACCAACACAATCATCTCCTTCTGACTAAAGGAAATAAAAGTTACATGAAGTCTAGATTTTCTACTACATGGAGAGTATATACATATATACACATGACAGGACACTATTTCTAAGTTCCTGTCCACATTATTTGTCTTAAGTGACATTGAATCAGTCTAGCAGCTGTCTCTGTTCATCTTAGACTATTGTGTCTTTATCATCTCTTTGCCTTCCTCATTAGTGCAAGATTGACAGCAGAGGTTTGCATAACCTCTCACGTAGATGATGGAAATCATCAGTAAGTTTTCTATTCAGATTTCAGATGCCCACGAAGAACCACAGGTGCTTCAGAACAGTCCACTTCATGTGTCTTAAATATCTTCTTTAAGCAAATTTCACCCTACAAATGTCGGTTTTCATTGATATAATTTATTTCCCAACAGGTAGATATCACAATTATCTGTCACTATTGTCTATATAGAGGTCATTGAACCAAAAGACAAACTTAGAGGTTACATCACAGGTGGAGTTCTGTGGGGTTCTCCTGAAGTGACCACTAAACAAAACTTAAAAAGGGAAGAGGTGAAATCGTAGGTCAGGATTTTGTTTTAACTGACAAGTCTAAGACATTATTTCTTTTAAAATATTCTCTTAATATCTAAACTATGAACAGATTATCTTATTCCTAATTCACAATTAAATTTTCAAAACTGATTTTAAAAATCAGTTTGCTCATGTTAAGTTTCTTTTTATTCTCTCGTCTCAGGTCCAACAACATAGAATCACAGAATCACAGAAAATTATGAGTTGGAAGGGACCCACAAGGATCATCTAGTCCAACTCACCATCTAATACCCGTACAGTGACCAAGAGCACATCCTAGAGCGTAATACCAACCTAGATGCCTCACAGTCTAGCAGGCCACTCCGAGCCGGAAGGGGCCCAGGGTCACCCAGCCCTACACCCCCCCGCTAGACCATGTCACTAAGCTCCTCGTCCAGTCTTCTCTTAAACACTTCCAGGGATGGCGACTCCACCACCTCCCTGGGCAGCCCATTCCAATATGCAATTACTCTCTCCGTGAAAAACCGCTTCCTAACGTTAAGATTAAACCTCCCCTGGCGTAGCTTGAGGCTGTGCCCTCTCGTTCTGGTGTCGTCAGCCTGGAAGAAGAGGTCTACACCCATCTGGCTGCAACCTCCCCGCAGGTAGCTGTAAACAGCAATGAGGTCCCCTCTGAGCCTCCTCTTCTCCAGACTGAACAGTCCCAGTTCCTGTAATCGCTCCTCGTAGGGCCTGCCCTCCAGTCCCTTCACCATCCTCGTTGCCCTTCTCTGCACTCTCTCAAGCAGCTCAGCATCCCTTTTAAACTGGGGAGCCCAGAACTGCACGCAGTACTCAAGATGGGGTCTGACCAGCGCTGTGTACAGGGGGAGGACAACCTCCCTGGACCGACTGACCACACTGTTCCTGATGCAGGCTAGGATGCCATTGGCCTTCTTAGCCACCTGGGCACACTGCTGGCTCATATTGAGTTTCCTATCAATCAGTACACCTAAGTCTCTCTCCACTTCACTAGTCTCGAGCCACTCCTCCCCCAGCCGGTAGCAGTGCATGGGGTTGTTATGGCCGAAGTGAAGAACCCGGCACTTAGTTTTGTGATTCAATGGGGAATTATGCTCAGAACATGACAAGTATTGAAGGTCTATTAACATAAATATAAAAGACACAATGTGATGTCTGACTTAATGATAGTGCCTTGTTTCCATTTTTTTTCTTTCTGGCTAAACCCTGAGGAAGGCTCAAAGAGCATTAAACAACATCTGAAGTTATTAAAATGTGAAACACACTGACCATCTGATATTCTTGTTACTGTATTTCTAAACTCAAGCATCATTTTTGCTTTAAGAACAGTTTAAGAAACCAAGGGTATACAGCTTTTACTCAGCTATTTTATATGTTTGATACTTTACTGTGGGTTCAGTAGCTATATATTCACAAAGAGGTTTATCCATTTCACTTGAGTATTAAAAATTTATATACTAAATGGTAATATGCAAAATATTTGAGTAAAAATTTATTTTGGAAAATTGACTTTTAAATTTTAAATTGAAACACTCTATTTGCCTGGAACATTTTCTTTCCTTATTCTTAAGGAATATTCAGGCTGTTAAATGGGTTTTCCTTGGATTTACTTTATAGCTGGCCTAAATTTATTCTTTTTAATAGTAAAGGAATGCCTCTTAGCCTAAATCCACATAAAATTTATGTGGATTATTACATTCTTTAAAAAGACTGATACTGTTTCATGGAACTCAATGTCTCTTTGTGTCTCAAAAATTTGAGAACAGATAAAGAGTATCTATACTGTAGGAAGTAACTATGTTTCCTACATATTGTCTTTATCTACTAAGATAATAATGATGGAAAAGTATTGTTTTAAAGACATCTTTCTCCACGATTGCAGAGGCTTCTTTTTCATTCAAGGACAGATGCATCCATTATGGAAATTCACAATGCTGAATGATTTCTTATCTGTTTTCATTGCCTGTATTGATTGCTTTGAGCTCGTAATGATTCCCCTTGTTTCCTCGTGGTCACTCGGACCAGGGAGGTTGTCTTTCCCCTGTACTCGGCGCTGGTCAGACCACATCTTGAGTACTGTGTCCAGTTCTGGTCTCCCCAGTTTAAGAAGCATGTTGAACTGCTTGAGAGGGTCCAGAGAAGGGCGACCAGGATGGTGAAAGGACTGGAGGACAAGCCCTATGGGGAGCGACTATGGGAACTGGGGCTGTTCAGCCTGGAGAAGAGGAGGCTCAGAGGTGACCTCATTGCTGTTTACAACTACCTACGGGGAGGTTGCTCCCAGGTGGGTGTGGACCTCTTCTTTCAGGCTGACGACACTAGAATGAGAGGGCATGGCTTCAAGCTACTCCAGGGGAGGTTTAAACTTAATGTTAGGAAGCGGTTTTTCCCAGAGAGAGTGATCTCTCACGGGAATGGACTGCCCAGGGAGGTGGTGGAGTCACCGTCCCTGGAGGTGTTTAAGAGAAGACTTGATGAAGAGTTTAGTGACATGGTCTAGCTGGGCGGTGTAGGGTTGGATGCTCCTGTGGGTCCCTCCTGGCTCAGAGTGGCCTGTTAGCCTGTGTGGGATCTAGGTTTATGTTTACCACTCTGGGATATGCATTCGGTCTCTGTATGGGTGTTAGATGGTGAGTTGGACTAGATGATCCTTGTGGGTCCCTTCCAACTCATAGTATTCTGTGATTCTGTGATTCTGTGATTCTTGGCTTCATAACAATATGATTCCTATAAAAATTACAATTTTTCATTGTTTTCCACTGCAATCCTAAGACAGACTATATGAAAACAAGAAAGCCTACATTAAAACTTTGAATTTTGTGCAGACAACTGAGATTAGGCGTTTACAGCTCTGTATTTACATGCCAGTGAGGTTACAGACCTGCTTCTACTGTCAAGGAAAAGCAAGCCATTATCAACAGTGCAAGAATTTTCTGCTGACCATACTGTAGGTGCCAGTTTAAGGATAAGCTGAATGGCTGCCTAAGATATTCTTTATTCATTAGCTAAATCACATATTAGTGAGGGAAGTAGGAGTCAGGCAGTAGTCAATCACGAATCTTCATAGAAGTATAGTGAAAGCTCGTTCATTGTAAACAAACCATCCCTTTTTATCCCCTCAGTGTCCAGTGCACACATCACACAAGTGTAACTCTAACAGTAGTTTCTAGCTTAATTGCACACGCCTCACTAATAGTTGATTGGAGAACATTTCTAGGAGTCCCCGCCAGGACTTTCCAGCATTCCTTTCTTCTAAGTTATCTCCGCAGTTTCTTTCTTTAGCTGGATCCTAGGCCATTACCGTGTTTACCATGGAAAGTCCCGAACTGCTGCAGCAGGGCAAATACCTCTTTATGTCCTCTACTCTCTAAAAATCCCTCTACAAGTGAGAAATAAATTCACTGGCTTACCTAATTTACAGACAAAATAAATTCTTCATACATGGTGGAATATATTCAGGGGGCACTGTGATTAGGAAAAGAATGCTCTTTTCATATCAATGGAAATAACTCATATGTTTGCTTTTTATAGGTGACATATAATATTTTCTATTCACATAATAACATTGAAGAAACAGCAATTACTGCCTGGATACATTGATCAAGCTTCTTTTAATCATTTAGTAAAGTTCTGCATGCATAACTTAATTGAATAGTTGAAAATCCTATGCACTATTCATAGTAATAATAAATAATGATTAATTATTAAGTGTTTTAGGTTTACAATACCCAGAAGTATGCTTTGTGGTTTTACCAATAAAAATCACCATAAATCTTTAAGTTATAGATTAAAACATGTTTAAAATTAAAAACTGCCATTTTTCTGAAGTCACAATGAAAATGCGCAGCCCAAGTAATGTGCAGCTCAGACTAGAGTGCCATGGTAGCTTTTGCCTTCTTCACAGTTTTATAGAATTTAGATAGATCCTAGCAAGTGTTATATCGGTCTTTGAGAAAAGAGGGAAGATACATGAATAAAATGTGATTATTTCTCAGGATAGAGAGACAGCTCTTCCAAAGTTGTTCACCTACCCATAAATATCAAGGTAAAGTATGTAAAAATGGGATGCATCAGATTTGATGAGACATAAAAAGAGTCCTGAGTAATAGAAGTAAGGTTAATTCGGTTACTCAAAGTTCAGAGAGTTGCTGGTCGGAAGTCAACACTATCTGAAAGGAGTTGAAAAAATTGTGGGAAAAGTTTAATTAAGGATTTCTTAACTATGCGTTAAGAAAAATAGGTTTTCTGAAGCCACTGAGGTAAACTGCCCATACTTATACTTTCATACATGTTTATGATTGTTTGAGAATATTGAATGTGAATGTCAGGAGGGGTCTTGAAGCGAAAAACCTTTGAAGTCAAAGTCTGTAGTTTCGTGGGGGTTTTTTAATGACCATGGTATAATTGATATGCACTTCTTCTATACTGTCTCTTAAAGAATCTCAGCATTTTCTAATCCATTGCACAAATCAGTAGAGTAAGAGAAAGGCTACTGCTACTTGTGAAAAGTCTATTCCAAAAAAGGAAAACTGTATCCTGAAGTCCTCAAGAGGGAGAGGGATGAAATCTGTTGGGATTTGTATTTTAAATTAGGAGTCTGAGACCTCTTAGAAATTTAATTGGGTGAAAACAACAAAAGCCTCCACTCCAATCTCATTTCATTGTTTTAATGTGTATCCTGTAATCCAATAGTGGATGGTTTAAGAGAGTTCTACTATCTTTCATATAACTAAAGTTATTTGGATTATCAATCATGTATGAACTTTTGGTTAGCTAAATTTGTCATATGGGTCCTCCAAAGTCCTACTGACAGAGCGATTAAACAGTCTCTGTAGACTGTCAGACATTGAAAAATTGCTTTGGTGTTTGATTGTATGACAATTAAAGGGTTTGGTGTTATTCCATCACCTTTTTTTCATTCTATGTGTGCCTGATTGTTTGTGTAGTTATTTGCTCGTCATACAATAGCAATTACTTTACTACTGCTGGCAGGAAGCAATCAGAGCTTTTCAGAAAAACCACAGAATTAGGCTGTTGTGTGTAATAAACTGCTCTGGGTGGGAATAGCATCAATCAATTGGTGTTGCTAGACTTCCCTAAAGTATCAATGTTTCCCTAAGTCTTTTATTAAAATCATTACTTCTGATGAGAGAAACTATTGCTGTTGTCCAAAAGGTACAAGTTTTCTATAGATAACACAATAGTGTCTAAAAGTTTATTATATAGAGGAGTGCATGAGATATTAAAAATTATTTGTAGCCAGTATTTCTATTCAGAATATAGAAGGATCTAAATGTGAATTTGTCAAACAGCACAAAAGGCAGCCTTTCTTCTGGTGAAATATGTGCCTGTTGTCGAAATATTTTTTTTCTTCTCATGTATAAACATAATCAATCTCAACTGAAATGACTTACAACTCCATTATATTTTGCATGTAATCAGTTCCAAATTCTCTGTAGGTGCAGAAATGTGGAAATCAGCAACAGATCACAAAGGAAAACAGAGGGAACCTTTACTTAAAAAGCACCTGAATAAAAGATGGGAATAATACAATTTTAGGAACAATGTCAGTGCCAGGCAGAAAATATCTATATAGAAACTAAAGGGAGATGTCCAAAGTCTTCAACGATATCAATGAACCATCAAGTCTACAGCTGTATCCTTTTCCTTTTTTAACTGAAACGAGTGCTTAGCAGCACTAGGAGAAATAGTGGTACAGACATATAGGGGAAAAAGAAATCAAAACATGGGCATAAGGAATTTCTAGTATTATATCTTTGGGTCTACAACTCTCCTGCACTAGAAGAATAACCTCCGTTTAGGTTTTTTAAGAAATTTTAAGATACCTTGTTTAATGTTAAAATTTACTTTATCACTTTTGTATAGCATGAAATTTAGAAAATGAAGATTCACTAAAAATTTAGATGAAAATGCTTACTTGTTGTGTTATTTCTGGCTAATAGAACAGGTGGATTTAGGCTTTAAACTTACATGTATCTACTCATAGATTAGATAGGAGAGGAGCCTCATCCTGTAATAATAATAACAAGGAACAGGTCTGATTACAGGCTTATTCCCATCCCCATTGAAATACCAGCCTTAGTTTCTGGCTCAGAAGAGTTTGTTCCAGTCACTTATACAAAAAGAAATGACATTGAAAAAGGTATTGAGATGGAAAGAAAAATATAATGTGATCTAGATAAAATCTTACAGAAGTGGGTCACATGAAAGCTCAATCAACTACTCTTTTAGAAAATAGGATTGCTGAGCTTTCCTTACCCAATAGGAACTCCCATGGTAATTCTCCAGTCTGAACAGTAGTTGCAAACTGTGCAAGATGCATTCATAAGCAACAAGATGTAATTGCCAGCATTAGTGACTACAGAGAATACATCTGTTTTGATCCAGATTTTGAAAATTTTATGATAAAAAAAATTCAGCACAGTTGAGGCATTTTTAGATCAATGTGGTCCTGTGTGAGGCCCTTTGGCTCATGACTGCTTTGATGTTCTCCTGAGCTTTTCTGACTACGCTGACTCTCCTGCAGAAAAGTAGAGAATTTAATAAAATTGATTGAACATTTTTCTGATTAATATTTCTAAAATGTTAATCACCCAACTTAATATTCACCTTTATTCCAGAACACTCAATATTGAAATTTTTCTTCCTCAGCTGTAGGACTACTAAAACAAATGTTTTAGTATTTGTTTCTACAGCATCTGAATCTTCCCTGGATAGAAATCAAACCAGTCAATTAAAAGACAAATCTTCTGCTTTCATTTTCTACTCTGCAATTTTGGACAATCTGTCTGTGGTACTTGTCTTTTGAGATGCAAAATACTTCAAGGTCCAGGTGCTAGACATACCCATGCTTGTTTCAACTTCTTGACAGTCTTTGAAGCTCTTACATAAACTTAAATATTTATCTTCTTTGTACCTCAGCTCCATTAATTTGTTAAATACTACAGACATCAGATGACATAGCTTCTGAGATGGCTATGCCTGTAACAGGTGTAGGTTTTTACCTGTTTTTCATGTATTACTTGCCTTAATTCTGAGTGCAAGTTAAGCAGCTGTCATTTGTTTTAATGTTTGAATAACTTAATTTCAATTCTTGTGAAATTTTACATAATTTGATGACCATAAAATGAAAAAAATAATTAATAAGAGCAGAACTACAAGTATTTTACAATCATGCAATTCAAAGCCTTAATATTAACAAATATTATTCAACTGGCACAAATAAATATTATCTTTTTATGTGTTTTATACCTTTAATTACAAAGATCATTTTTCTGGCTTGTTTGAAGTATTCACTTCACTGTATCATCAGGAACAAATGGTTAAGGTCATGTATGATCTACCTCTGCTGCTATGCAAACACAGCAATATAATCCTGCCTCTGTATCTCCAGAGTTATATGGAAACACTTCTTGGATTAAGTTTATTTTTCAATAATTTTTTTTTATAAATATCAACTCTAAAATAAGTTTGAGAATAATATTTAAAAATAAAACGAAACACAAACAAATAAGTAGATTCATCTTTCTCTTCATTTTTTCATTACTTACAGTACTTTTGTTTGATGTCAGCATCTGGTCTGTATTTGGATATTGCTGTCTTTGTGATTAAAATCAGGATACACAATTTAATAAGGTTTAACCCTATTTTTTCTAGACACTTTTTGAGCACCAGTCAGAGAAAAAGGAAAAGACAATGGCATGAGATTTTGGCAAAATTTTCTGTCAAAAAGAGAAAAATGCAAAGCTCCATTGTCAATAAACTTATTTGCAGAAATCCCAGGGAACTCCAGTTGTTGATGGGGTTATTATGGGGGGGGAAAAATAAATTCTCGTTAGATTTTTGGGGAGTCTGGAGTCCAGCCAGGGTCAAACCACTACACTACTGCTTTCAGAATTAATGGAACAAAATTTTTTCCCAACCACTGTAGCACAGTACGTGCAAACTGGATCTCAAAGGAGATCTAGGAATTAGTGTTTAACTTCTTGACATTAATTTTACATATCTGTGAAATTATATATGTATTTATTTATAAATATTATTATGTATTTGATGATGTATATAAGTACATACAGACTTATACATACTTCCTTATATATTTACTTAATACAAATATATTACCTTTTTATAAAATTTGCTCCATTTAAAAAACTTGACCTATGTCCCTGGGAGGTAGGTTGTTAATCATTCTGTAAAGACAGAGGCGGACAACAAGGCACAGTAAAGGGGAACCGGACCCAAATCTGAGGATCTAGTTTCCATTGACACAGCAACTTTAAAGAAAATGAGAGAAATTGCATTAATTCCTTTCACATCCGGAATTTATTGTGCAATTACTTAATTGTTTTAAAATTATGTATGGCTGCACTAGTAGATTTAGTGTGCCATTCTTTGACCTTAAAACCAGCCAGGACTGATATTCCATATGTGCCATCAAACTTTCCTAGTGATCAGTATAGTTTTTCTGAACGTGCTTGGCCTACTAGAAATGCTCACTCCCTTGTAGTAAATCCTGATTTGGATATTATTTAGAGTGCTAGATGCAAAACATTTTTACACCTATTCCGAAAATACACAATGGTTGAGTGTATGGAAGCATTATGTCTTCCTGATTAATTTAATAGCATAAACCTACACTGACACTCTCAAGGGCTTTCCTACAATTGGCTTGTTTTTGACCTCTGTACTGGAGGGGTACTGCTGCCCCCTCGGTTCTGGTATAGGAGCTCACACACCTTCTTTCCCAGGCTGCTTTATATCTTATGGCCAAAATCTGAGAAACTTTTTAAGTACAAAATGGTTTGTTATGGAAGTAATGTAGCTGTAACAGCAGTTCATTGTATGGTCTAACTGGTCCTTTCTTACATGATTTGAACTTGTACCATAGCAGAGATGTACAACCAGATTTCAAGGTGGTTTGGGTGGGTATCTTATCAGGTATGGAGCTTCTCATAAGAACTATGATTTTCAAATTCACAGGTTTACAGGTTATTCTCAGTTGGAAGGGACCCACAGGATCATCTAGTCCAACTCCCAAGCGAACACCTACCCAGGGATCAGGCCCACAAGCGTGCAACTACAGGCACCACGCTCCATCCATCCAAGCCTCCCACCATCTATGCCATGTTACTGAGCTCCTCACTGAGTCTTCTCTTAAACACCTCCAGGGACGGTGACTCCACCACCTCCCTGGGCAGTCCATTCCAATGAGAGTTCACTCTCTTTGGGAAAAACCTCTTCCTTACATTAAGTCTAAACCTCCCCTGGTGCAGCTTAAGGCTGTGTCCTCTTGTTCTGGTGTTGTCAGCCTGAAAGAAGAGGTCCACACCCACCCGACTGCAACATCCCCTTAGGTAGTTGTAAACANTCCAACTCGTGGAACTAGAAATTTTTAGAAAACTGAGCTGCTTTCTCAAGATACTATTTGGGAACATTTTTACTGAAGTGAAACCCAAGTCTGAGCCCCAGATTTGTGATATTAAATAGTTTTGAATAATTTATCAAGCTTCATTTCAACCTAAATTCATCAGTGTCCTGTTTATTTTTTGTTTAATAATCCCCTATAAGTAGATGAGAATAATTACTGTTGTCACTTTACAGTATTTGTGGTCTTTTTTGAGGGTCTTATTAAAAACAAACAGTACAGGGAAAGGCAATTATCATTAACAAGCATCAACACACGCAACAATAATTCAAAATAAACATAAAACCATTAAAAACTTTTAAAAAGGAAGAAAAAATACACTAATTTTCTTTTTACCTTTTCATCAGTTAAATACATTGATCCTGGTTGATTTTAGTTACCATTCTTCATCAGAATCTCTTCTGCAATGAAGGTTCTAATTTCTTTATCTGTAATGCTGTAGAGGAATTGGAGGTTTCAAGCATATTTTAATACATCCTACCAAAATCTCAAGACCTTCTCTCTGAAATAATAATTCCATTTATCTTTCTTAAAGGTTTTTATACTATCTAAATGCATCTACAGAGCTTGAAGAGAATATAAGTGAGTCAGTTTCTGGGAGAAAAATCAATTTTAAGCCCCTGTTGCTGTCGTGTTTGTCTTTGAACAGCAATGCTATCTTTCCCAGTCTTCCCTCTTCCCTTGTCTAGAAAAAGTAAGAAGAAAGATTAGAAAAATTAACTCTTATTTTCAATAAATGTTTGGCTTTTCAAACTGACAATTAAATTGTGTTTATTTTAATTTCTGTGTCAATTTGTAAGAGCCGAGTGCAGCTTTCAACTACGTTGGGATATATCTGGAGTAACAACGGAAAGTAATAGAAAATTAAGTTTAAAGAACATCAGAGTAAATGTGAACAGTTTCCCCTGAAGTTGATGTTTATCTGCAACTGAAAGATAAAATAAACCACAGCTATGATCACTCATATCAATCCAAAAATTTATAAATGCTTAAATAAGCATTCTCCTTCTTTCCCATTCATTAAAGTATTTAAGTACATGCTTAAGTCTAGACCCATTAGCTGAATTAAAAAAAACCCCAAAGTATCCCCTTTTTGGTAAGCTCTGCTGATTAGGGGTAGACATTAGAAAATGTTCAAAATTGAAACCTTATTTTAAAAGCATTAAGATCTGTCTCAGCAGCAGTGATGAGGCAATGCTTTTATTGATGTGGTTGATCTGTAGGAAGAACAGTATCTTGTAGTTTTCTCTCCAGTTTTAATAAACCTGTCTTAAAAATAATCCTGATGACAAAGCTGAAATAAGGAAAGCTTACTTTATTTTAGACACTAGTGGAAGTTTACTGACTTTGGTACTGTCCTAGGGTGGTGTGTATATATTCCATATCTTTGTGTTTTGGCTTGTGGATACTGGTCCTTAGCAACACCAAGGTCATTTTCTCTCTCTGTCCAGAAGATGAGAAAAAAAAAAAAAATTCAATAAAAACTGAGAAGCGGCAGTTGAAGGAAAAAAATTTTTGAGGGTAGCAAACACAGCGACGGCAGAGGCAGCGAGCTGGTTGGAGCTCTCTGGCAGCCTTGTTTGTGTGGGGTTGGAGAGGGGCTGTTCTGGCGTGTTTTTCTCCAGCTTTTGGGAGAGGCCCATTTTTTTCTTTTTTTTTCTTGTTTTCTTTTTTTTTTTCTTTTTCTTTTTTCCTTTTTTGCTTTTTTTTTCTTGGACATATTTCTTGCTGCACTCCAGCCACTAGAAGAGGGAGAGACGGCCTGCAATTCCCTTCCCCTGCCCCTGGGAGTTCTTCCTCATCATCTCTTGCTTTTCGCTGGAGTGCCTACATCAGGGCTCTCAGCTCTAGCTACTCTATGTGCACCTGAGGAGTTTCTTTTGGGACTGTCTGGTGGAATTTCATCGAGACCGACAGGACTCTTCACATACAGGACTTTTCACATCACAGGACTCTTTACATCACCAGACTTGTGGGATATCTCAGGTTTTGTTGTTTAATACTGTTGTACCTTAACTTGTCCGCTTACTAAAATAAATAGTTTGTACTTTTCACACTTTCCCTGTTTTTTTTCCGAACCTGGGGAGGGGGAGGGGTGGTTTATTTTGGTTTTTTTCTCTGGCTCAGCCCCAGTTGCTCTTGAACAAGACCTTAAAATTCTGGATGCTCTGTTGAAACGTAAACTCACTACATCATGTCAAAAGTCCTGTATTTACAACCTGAAGCCAATGATAACAGCCAGGGTTGTTATCAGTTAGAGGCTCCAAAGAGATTTTTGTCTATGTATTGTGTTTTTTAATTTATGACTAAATAATAATTATTAATAGCATTTTTTGTTCTACTTCCAGTGCCTACATATCTTTCTGATGTCGAATATGTGGAAGTAAAATGAAATTTACAATTAATTTAAAATTAAAAAATAACAGGAAAAAAAAATAAGTAATGTATAAGGAAGGAAGCGGCAATTTCAAGCTGAACTCTTATTTTCTCATTAGTGACAGTAAAAATCAAGCTTTATCTATCTAAATAAATGGAATTACAACACTTAATAGCATATGAAGAAGTGCTTTGATGAAAATACATTTTTGTGCAAAACTGTTAGCTGATGTTCTTCTGGATTTTTTGTATTTGTTTTATGTGCCAAAGTGTTAGAATAGTAGGTTGCAGGAGTAGCCTCTCTGAGAAGGGCCAAGGGCTGCCCTTTGGCAGTTATAGCCAGTTCCAGCTGGCTCCAGTGGACTCACTGCTGGGTACAGCTGAGGCTGTCAGCTGATCTCATGGTGCCTCTGTGAAAAATGGTTCAGAAAGGATAGAAAATACTATTCACCAATTGTGAGAGACAGGATTGACAAAAAAAAAAAAAATGAGAAAAACAACTCGGCACACACTCAAGTCAGGAAAGAAGGAAGGTAAGGCGATGCTCTGGGTGTGGGAGCAAAAATTCCCCTGTAGTCCACGAACAGGATGATAGCAATGTAGGTTGTTCCTTTTCAGCTGTATTGGGTCTGTCTGAGCCCACAACAGTCCTCGCAATGCTGTGCTTTGGAAGGGTGTTGATAACACACAAGCGTTTTGACTACAGCTGGGCACACTGCCCCTTCCCCCTAACTGAGGATGAGATTCTGGGAGGGCACACGAGCAGGCCAGCTGACCCAGACTGACCAAAGGGATATTCCATACCATATGACGTCAGTTCAGATATAAAAGCTGAGGAAGGGAGCAAGGACGGGGGGGCATTCATTGTTCTGGATGACTGCTTCCCGAGATGCGTAGGAGCCCTACTTCCCTGGATGTGGATACTTCTGTGGATGGGGAAGTAGAGATTAGTTCTTTTGCTTTGCTTCTGTGTGGGCTTTTGCTTTGCTTCATTTGTGCTATATTAAACTGCCTTATTCCGAACCACCCTTTGTATATAATTTTATTATCATGACTGAGCGACTGTTTGGGCCTCTGGTAAAATCTGTTACATCAGCCTGACTAGAGATGTGACTGATGGAGAGAAGTCCATTCAAGAGAAGCCTTCTTAAAGGACTGTACCTCATGGATAGAACCCATGCTGGAGTAGGAAAAATGTGTAAAGACAAAGGAGAATCAGTTTGTTATGAACTTACTCCAAGCCACTGCTCTATCTTCCTGAGTAATTTTTTTGGAAAAAATAGAAAGACTCAGGAATGAAGGAGTGAAGTACAGTCTGGGAACAAAGGGGTATGGTGGAGATATTTTTAGATTTCTGTTTTGTTCTCACCATCCATTCCAATTTAATGGCAATAAAATTAATTTTTCCCAAGTCTTTTTTGTCCATGCCACTAACTGCTAAGTGACATCCCTGTCTTTATATCAAACACAAGCTTTTCCATCTTGTTTTTCTACTCCTGTCCTGTTTAGGANTGCTGGGTACAGCTGAGGCTGTCAGCTGATCTCATGGTGCCTCTGTGAAAAATGGTTCAGAAAGGATAGAAAATACTATTCACCAATTGTGAGAGACAGGATTGACAAAAAAAAAAAATATGAGAAAAACAACTCTGCACACACTCAAGTCAGGAAAGAAGGAAGGTAAGGCGATGCTCTGGGTGTGGGAGCAAAAATTCCCCTGTAGTCCACGAACAGGATGATAGCAATGTAGGTTGTTCCTTTTCAGCTGTATTGGGTCTGTCTGAGCCCACAACAGTCCTCGCAATGCTGTGCTTTGGAAGGGTGTTGATAACACACAAGCGTTTTGACTACAGCTGGGCACACTGCCCCTTCCCCCTAACTGAGGATGAGATTCTGGGAGGGCACACGAGCAGGCCAGCTGACCCAGACTGACCAAAGGGATATTCCATACCATATGACATCAGTTCAGATATAAAAGCTGAGGAAGGGAGCAAGGACGGGGGGGCATTCATTGTTCTGGATGACTGCTTCCCGAGATGCGTAGGAGCCCTACTTCCCTGGATGTGGATACTTCTGTGGATGGGGAAGTAGAGATTAGTTCTTTTGCTTTGCTTCTGTGTGGGCTTTTGCTTTGCTTCATTTGTGCTATATTAAACTGCCTTATTCCGAACCACCCTTTGTATATAATTTTATTATCATGACTGAGCGACTGCTTGGGCCCCTGGTAAAATCTGTTACATCAGCCTGTGGAGAGTCCACAGGAGCATATTTTCTGACTAGAGATGCGACTGATGGAGAGAAGTCCATTCAAGAGAAGCCTTCTTAAAGGACTGTACCTCATGGATAGAACCCATGCTGGAGTAGGAAAAATGTGTAAAGACAAAGGAGAATCAGTTTGTTATGAACTGACTCCAAGCCACTGCTCTATCTTCCTGAGTAATTTTTTTGGAAAAAATAGAAAGACTCAGGAATGAAGGAGTGAAGTACAGTCTGGGAACAAAGGGGTATGGTGGAGATATTTTTAGATTTCTGTTTTGTTCTCACCATCCATTCCAATTTAATGGCAATAAAATTAATTTTTCCCAAGTCTTTTTTGTCCATGCCACTAACTGCTAAGTGACATCCCTGTCTTTATATCAAACACAAGCTTTTCCATCTTGTTTTTCTACTCCTGTCCTGTTTAGGAGGGAGAGCGATAGAGCAGTAATGTGGGTCTGGCAGCCACCCAAGGTTAATCCACCCCATGTTCCACCAAAACCACTGAAAGAATGAAGTTCTGCTCTTTTATATTAGCTCCAGTATTAGTACCTCCTCTTCTATTTCTATTAATGAAAATAGCTGTATGTACAAAATAAACAAATATCGTTCAATTCTGTATGTTGCCATAGATAAGAATTTTACTTGGCAAGAAAAAGGGTCAAGGGGAAGAAAACCACACTATCAACACTAGTCCTTGGCCAGACATTTAGGAAACTGTTGCTATATTTAGAGGCTAAGATCCCAACATGTTTTACATCGGGAGACTTCTACATTCTTATCTAATTACTGCTCTATATAACATAGTTTATACTGGGCTCCTTGATGTTGAGAAGTGGTCCTCTTGGGACTCCAGAGGTAAATTATTTGAATAGAGCTAACACACCTCCGGACTAACCATATGGAGATTTCATTAAGAATCAAGAAACATCTTTCAGGTGAACAAGTAGTTATTTTATTAGAAAAAGTATTTGAAATTCCATCACATGTCAGATTACATTAATCCTGAAACTTGAATGCAAATTTAAGATTTCTGTGCCAAATGACTGGTAAGTATTTATCTGCTAAAAGGAGTACTTTTTATGTCTATCAAATTAAAAAAAAAAAAAAAAAAAAGATTATTCAAAAAATATAATACGTACTACTGATTGTAGCATCAGCTGAATCTCTTTCAAATCAATACTTTGTAAATAAATATAGTCTTTTCAGAAAATAAACTCATTGCAGGAAATCTTTATCTTTGGAATGGGGTCTGAGCTGATAAATCAATAAAGTTAGAATATTAAAGAAATCAGTGTGTGGACAAGAAACAATACTCTAGAATTATTGCAAGGAAGGATAAAATATGTCCCTTCCCTTGCCAGAAAGAAGAGGACACCTAGGCATTCTTACTAGGAAGAGCTCTCAACATGTAAACAAGTAAGAGAGACTACAAATCAAGGAAAAAACAAGCAGCTGGGGTCTTCTTCAGCAGCTGGAAACTATGGGGAATATTAAGTCCTCACACTCCTCATGTACATACTCCCCATGAAAATGAGTCAGTTTTATAGGAGTGTCAGAGAAAAATTGTCAGAAAAAGACCTTAAGAGGTTTCATTGCTTTTGTCCTTTTTCCAGCCCTTATATTTCCAAAATCCAGGCTGGTCCTATGAATAACATATATTTTATCTATCCCCAGATTTTCTTCTCTTCCTCTCCCTCCTTCTCTTTCTCTTTAAGGCTAGTTTGTGTTTCACAAGATAAAGTTTGATGGTCTCAGTTCAGGGGCACACTGAGATCTCTTCTGCTGAAAGCACTTAACATCATGACATTGGTGTAGGAAGTATCTGTAAAACTGTGTGCCTCTAGAAACTTTTCAGCAATCACATGAGTTGGGGAGGACATAGAATATAACAGGGACACAATTTCATAGAGGAAGACAATGAAAACTGAAAAAGTTCCCTAATGTTTACATTTTGCATAGAAACATCTGCAGAGCTTCAATGTAAATGTAAGGTATTTAAACTGGATGTATATATATATATGTTTTTTCTGATGACAAGGCTTAAGTCATAGCAAGACTTTGAAGTGCCTCATGGGTCTCATTTAAATATTAGAAGAACTTATCCTGGAATTTTCAAGGCATATTGAGTTGAATACCACCATTTATATTTTGATACAGTTTCTAGTTAAAAAAAATTTGATTAGGATGTATTTTGTTTAACATCCTGAAAACAAAATGACTGTGTTGTCTCCCATCCCTGTCTCTAATTTTATCTTCTGTCTGAGTAGTTAAGGCATTCACATGGAAGAAGATAACCTGCTGGGAAACCTGCATTGATGGAAAGGAGGTACTTCATACAAAGTGAAAGAGTATCAAGGACGGGAAGAAAGGAAGCACTATGCACAATCAGTCTGAAGTTATGTTTAGTTCTTGTTGGAGTTTCTACATTTAATATGTCTTAATATGAGTAGGGTAAGTACTGAAATGAAATTATTTCATTTTTCTTTTTAATATGATGCTATTTATTGATCTGTATGTAGCAGTGTGGGATTTCAACCTCCACTTTCTGCATTTGTTTTGTCGGGACTGATAACCATATGATTTTTGAAGAATTGCTTAGGTGCTTGTCTTGAAAGAGGAAATCAGGGTTAGTATCTTTTAAGGAGAGTCTCAAGGGCATGTCTACATGTTACAATACAATATCATACTCAACCTGGAGCAGTGCAGCTGTGTAAATTGAGAGCAGAGCTAATTAAATGGGATGTTTGTACTTCTTCCCTAGTCTGAACAATTATCTTTCAGTGGGACACCATGTTCCTGGGTAAAAAGAGCCCAGTTTAGCTACAGAGTTCATTCAGCGATCTTTAGCAGAATCCTGAATTACACTGCATGTCCTGAGACAGTCAAGGAGTAACACAGTTCTCCTTACCACACCAGCTGCCTTCTACAGAGCCTCACTCGTTCTGCTGCCTTTTGTGACTCACTTTTTCTATACATATTGTGGAAGAGCTAAGATCCCTAAGTTGCTACCATCAGTTCATATTTCTAGTTTTTCAAGATCTGATATTTGGAAAATGAACACTATTTTTTCTACTCTCCTTTTAATCCAGGAGTAACACAGAAGACTTCTAGGATTGCTTTTTTCAGAAGACAAAGTGAATGCTAAAATATTTACATATTTTGTAATTACTGTTGCATCTCTGGAAGATGGGAAATTATGCATTAGCATGTTCAGACTTTAAATCGTGATCTCTCACAATTTTTTTTTATATGATTTAGCATGATTTATCCAAATTCACCCAGTCACAGTAAATGTAATATGCAAAAACATGTCCTGGCAGATTCAAAGATGTTTCTTTTTTAATAACTATTTTCAATTCTTTGATTCATTGTAAGGTATTATAAAAGTTTTCTAATATTAAGGGGGGTTGGTCTCCCATTTTCTTTTCTATTTTTTTTTTTTTATTATTATTTTTTTTTTCCTTCTGGAACATATTCCAGTAATGAAATGGTGCTCAGTTAGTGATTTTTTAATGTTATTTCAAGATGACACAATCATTCCAAAAACAAATACATATATAAATACTCTAGAAATAAGAGAATGTAAACAGCACATCACAGCCTTGTCAATCATAGTGAGCAAACTTTTATGTTCTGTGAAGTTATTATCAAACTCAGATAATGATAGACAACAAACATCAAAAGATTTTTCTCTTTCTGATGTGCAATGTGAAACACTTGCAGAATAAATGTTAGAAAGTTATCTCTTCTGGGGAGACAGGGATTTCCTAAGGTTACACATGCAGAATGATCCTAAGGGACAACTTCAAATTTGTGGAAAACAAACATCTAAATACTTTGTCTGTACATAGAAAGGTGTGATAACATAATCTATTTAATAATCCAGTTCTTTATGTTTTGTACTCATACAAAAGTAACATTAACATTTATGTAATATAGTGCTTTATGTCCTTACTACAAAATTTTATAAGTAATGTTAAGTTGTCCAAAATGAAATTATTACGTAAGTATGAAGTGGGGGGGTTCTGACATATTCAATTATGGCCTCTCATAGAAAGCATTTATTTTAATTAATTTATTGAAGGAATTTATTATATGAACACCTCTGACAAGTATTGGATGTGCACTGAATCATATTCCACACTTAGAAACCAACTAAAGAGAATTTATATAAAGTAAATGCTAACAAAAAGCAAATGAGTACATCTAATTAAGAAATTATATTCAAAAGTTGAGATCTAAAAAATGTGTGAATAGAAACATGAGATTTATACTACATTGCTTCCATAAAGAAGCAGCATTGCAATGAATAAATGAGGTTAATGAAATTAAATATTTAGATACAGACTTACACATAATGAGTGGCAAAAAAAGAAACGGCACATCTGCTACAAAGAAACAACACCAGGTATGTAAGGAAGATAAAAAGATTTCACAGAGACAGTACGCTGCAATGTCAACAAAGTAATTCAGGGTTTTAGCCAAAACCAAAGATTTATATGAAAATATGAGATTGTTTTAATTACTATACAAATGTTATTTTACAAAGGAACTCAAAACATGATTATAAACAGTTGAAGGCCTTATCTGAAATGAGGTGTTAATCATTCATACAAAGCAATGAGATAATAATGCATTTCCTATTTTAACATTGAACAAATGCAGGTCTAGAGAACAATAAAAACAGTGGAAGCCTTGAAGTCATTTCATTAACCTTCACTGGGGGTGAAACTAATTCTCTGCACATATAGCTGTAGAAAGTTCAACCTTGTTTAGAACACAACTTCTTCAGTAGAAGATAACAATGTCTTAAATGTGTTTCTTCATGATAACATTTGTTTTAGAAACAATAAGACATCTTTATGCCCAGGACCTCAATTTTCCAGAGAGCATATTTAATTTTTCTAGTAAGATGTAATGATGAGAGAGTATGTTACAAATCAGACAACTTAATAACGGACAATCAGATGGGATAAGTTTCCAATGTGAAATTGAAAAAAAGATTCTTAAATGGATCAAACCACTATGGAAAGTAAAATCTAGATGAAATAGTTACCCTGTGCTTCCAGTAAAATTTTTAGTCAGTAAACCTTGTATCATTGACTTTGAAGGTTTGGTCTTAACAAGTAAACAAAGAGATAATGAGGCATTATCACATGCTTTACAAAAGAGATACTTTTGTTCAGGGTTTTTTTTTTTGAGTTTTTTTTCACATCGTTGAATATTTACTTAAACTAACAAAAATAGATTTGCAACCAGGCTATGATCAGAATTATGTTACTTGTAATTTTTTATTAGAAAGTAAGAAAATCAGCATTACAAGAGGTAATATATGCCTCAAAGACCTTCTTTCAAAAATCCATTCCCTAATTCAAATTATGCAGAAAAACTATCACTTTTCTTGGAATAAATTTGAAAATGTAAACACTCATTGCCTGAGAACCATTTTTAATTCCCCTGTTGAATATTATGCCTTCAAAAATACAGCGTTGATGAACATATTTTCTTGGCTAAGTATGCTCATGTCGATCTGCTAAATGGCCTGATGCCTGCTAACATATTGGTCATACACATGACTTTGGGTGTAAGTGCCAAGAAAATTTCCAACACTTGCATGCCGTATCTTCTAAAGAAAATAGCACTGAGAAGTTATCCCTACACAGATACACATATTTAGATGAACTCCAAAACCAACCAAAAAAAAAAAAAAAAAAGCAACAAGGAAGGAGAGGAGTTTGCTGATGTTCACAGATTTTCATAATGTAGACAGCAGTAGCTTCAGGACCTATGACAACTATATGTGCAATTACAGTGCTGGGGCAAGGGCGATGCTGCAGCTCTGTTTCTAAGCAGCTTCAGCTTGTTACTCTGAGAACACTGGGTTTGGAGGTGGACTGGTGAGAGGTACTTCAGTAGGTGGCAGTCTTCCTTCTCCCTGCCTTATGCTACTCAAGCAGCCCTTCAGCCTTCACAGGACAATAATCTGATGAGACGGCAAAATGTTAATGAGCCATGAATAGTGTGTGTTACTACTTTATATTGCGTAGAAAACAAACAAACTAACACACAAACACACCTGTGAAATTTAGACTCCTGCAAATGATTGAAATCATGGCCAATGGTAAAAGTTAACTAAACAGAATATGCAAGTCTTTTAACTACATTCGTTTCAGAGATTAAACATCTTTCTGGGTCTAGAGGATAGGATCTCTGAGTTATTCAGAGCAAATATGATCACAGAAAGCATTCTGTATGAGATCAAATAAGATTGCCTTTTTTCATCATATGTAGTCAGTCAATGGAAATATTTTGGTTTGCTGTAGTTACATTTTTGATTTTAACAGGACGTGCCAGTTCACAGTATAAAGTTGAAAAACTGGGACTACAATACATCAAAATAAAAACAAATCAAAATTCACCAATTTTTGCATAGCAGAATTCAAAGATGATCCTGGAGAAATGTTTAAACTTCTTGACAAGTGGAAATAGGGAGAAAATAGGGGCTAAGTTTCCTCCTCATCACCCTGATCTACAGAGTCCGTGAGATTTAAGAATTTCAGTTTCTAGAAAATGTCTCTCAATCACCTATGTCTAGCTTGTTAATGTGTCAGTATAAAGAGGTACTTATCAGACATAATATAGCAGTAAATACAAAGTAAAGGGGCCTTTATACTTGTATGAAGCCCAAAGAAGAATTTGCATAGATCATTTGATTGTGAAAGTTGGTTTGAAGATTTGTGGCATTATCTACTTTCTAATATAATTTACGGAATAGGATAAGATAGAAATACAGGTGTAATTAGCTAATTAGAACACATGGTATGTGGGCTTGTTGAGAAGGCAGCAACACCACCTTGCAGAGAGAAACTATTGGAGTTGTATGACCAGCTATTGTAAGCTAATTGCCTTTGGGGTCAGCAAAGGATTTGCCCCCTCATACCCCTTTCCCTCCCCGCTACTTCCCAGCCCCCCCAGCCCTCTCCCGTCTTCTCCACCCCATCACCTGTACAGCTGGTTAGACTTCACATGTTTTGTCTTTCCTTTCCTTTGTTTTCTCTCCCACCCTAAGTATAAAGCACCAGAGAGAGATCTCAAATTTTGCCAAAAGAGAAGAATCTCAGGTTTTATTTGCCTGATTTCTTATTATAAGAGTCACAAAAGCATTGATATCAAAGCGTAGATACAGTTCCAGATACATTTTGAGGAGGTTTGAGGGACATATGTTCTGCAGCTTCTCTTTAATGGGATATAGAGGGCAATAAGATGAAAAACCCTACGAGCCTCTCTGGTAAATCCTGCTCTGTAAGCAAAGTGCTCATGGTGTTTTCAGGTAATTACTAAATTTGGAGTAAGATGAAACAAAAGGGAATAAACGAAGGCAGTAAAATAGATAAGACCTAATGTCACTGATTTTACTAAGGGAAAAAAGTCAAGAAAGACCTGACAATGCATTAAATTTTCTATTTCAGGTTCTGACACTCATTTCCACAGAAATTATTCATCTTTTAAGACTATAGACCTCTTAAATTAGGAATGGTTGTTATTTGAATGACAATTCAGCTCTTGAGTAATTACTTAAAGTATATCAAGACAAACTAGGAATTACTGACCTTTTTTATTCCATCCTCTGGAAAGAGTAAGGTCTGTCAGTCATGACAGATCCTTCCCATATCTGAGCCAATAGCTCAGAGCTAACTCATAATGTGAAAATCACGATTACAATATAATCAATGAACATCAATAAAGTACATCTTACCTCAATCAAGAAATCAGATATTTCTCTAAGAGAAAATGGATTTGTTCCAGGATCTTGCCTATCTTCCTGGTCTTTAAAATGTTCTTATTAAGGCATGCGGACATTAAAGTACAACTCCATTAAGGCCAATAATCAAACTTTAGTTTGATTTGAAATTACTTTGTAACACTCTGTCTGTCTGTCATTGGTAGGTAGAGTGCTCTACCAGAGTGCTCCACAAGAACTCAGACTAGCAGGCTGCTGATCTGATTTATTAAAAAACCCACACCAAAAGTTGCAAAACAAATAAAAACCAAAACAAAGCCTGAAACTCTTACTCCTTTTTCATTCTCATAGATCTGGAATTCAAACAGTTACTCTAATTCTGCTGAGGATACATGTATTTATATATGTATACATATATATTTATACATGTATATCACAGAATCACAGAACCACAGAATACTATAAGTTGGAAGGGACCCACAAGGATCATCTAGTCCAACTCACCATCTAGCGCCGGTACAGAGACCGAACGCACACCCCAGAGTGGTGAACATAAACCTAGATCCCTCACAGGTGCGCAGTCCACTCTGAGCCAGGAGAGACCCACAGGACCATATATGCATATATATATTTATCTATATATATGCACATATATAGGTAAATATATGTATATATATGTATATACATATATACTCTGATATATCTATATCTCTTTATATATACATATATATTTTTATATATAAAAATGTGTCTATATAAAAAAATGTATATATATATATTTATAAATATATGTATACATATATACTCTGATACATCTGTATCTCTTTATATATAGACTCACCCTAGAAACTGGTGATGTAACAATGGTCTCAACTTTAATTTTGATAAAAGTCCTTGAATGAAAAAAATCTTATTCCGATACAATGCTTCTAGAGGAATTAAATAGTTGCCTAATCACTCTTGAAAAGCAGATGTTTAAATTGACTAAGTACTTAGTGTGCCTAGAAGAGTCTTTTTTCTTTAGTCTGTGAAGCTCTCAGTGTGGGTATGTAATACGAGTAATGTATCATCTATTCCAAAAACTATTACTGAAAAAATTTACTACCATTATAGAAAACTAGACCCAGGCAGAACCACTGACTGTAAAGAAACTATTGAATAACAATAATGATTATAATAATAATAATAGTAATGAAAACCACAGTAATAACAAACAACTTACACACAGCTGTTGGAAACGTGGAAAGAGGAAAAATATGAGGTGTCCTGGTTTGAAAATAAGATCATGTCAAAAATGCTATTTAAGCAAGCTGAAATCTCCGAAGTTTCTTGTAGATAGTTGTTTTATAATTATATACTTCTTTAAAATATTCTAGACATGGGAACACTTTTCCTTTTAAACTACTCTGGATATTTTATTCAACAACATTTCTGGATGAGAGGCATCCTAATATTTCCAATGTACGCCTCTGCAGTCGCATTTACTAGTTTACACTTTCTTTGTTCTTTCTTGGATATTTTATGTGGTTTTTTTTTTCAAATGCACCTATCAAAGTTGTTTGGAATTTTACAGCTCGAAATATATTCGTACGATGAATTTAGATTTGTGATATTACCTTTATAGAGACTAGACTAAATATGCATGTAAATGTAAGTATAGAAGAAACCCTAAACCCCTCTCCATGTTCAGCATTTTGGGAGCTATTTATTTGTTTTTTTAGTTCAACCAAAACAGCTCAAACCACTGTGTTTTCTGGCCACCACACATGAAGCTTTTCAATCTGTAAACAACAAGCAACAGGAAAAAAAATTAATCATTCTCTTTTCATGTTATTCTTTTCCTTATNCCAAACACACACCCCAGAGTGGTGAACATAAACCTAGATCCCTCACAGGTGCGCAGTCCACTCTGAGCCAGGAGAGACCCACAGGACCATATATGCATATATATATTTATCTATATATATGCACATATATAGGTAAATATATGTATATATATGTATATACATANAAGTTTCTTGTAGATAGTTGTTTTATAATTATATACTTCTTTAAAATATTCTAGACATGGGAACACTTTTCCTTTTAAACTACTCTGGATATTTTATTCAACAACATTTCTGGATGAGAGGCATCCTAATATTTCCAATGTACGCCTCTGCAGTCGCATTTACTAGTTTACACTTTCTTTGTTCTTTCTTGGATATTTTATGTGGTTTTTTTTTTTCAAATGCACCTATCAAAGTTGTTTGGAATTTTACAGCTCGAAATATATTCGTACGATGCATTTAGATTTGTGATATTACCTTTATAGAGACTAGACTAAATATGCATGTAAATGTAAGTATAGAAGAAACCCTAAACCCCTCTCCATGTTCAGCATTTTGGGAGCTATTTATTTGTTTTTTTAGTTCAACCAAAACAGCTCAAACCACTGTGTTTTCTGGCCACCACACATGAAGCTTTTCAATCTGTAAACAACAAGCAACAGGAAAAAAAATTAATCATTCTCTTTTCATGTTATTCTTTTCCTTATCACTCTTTTTAACTCCTACTCAGCAGCTGTTTATTGATTTTAGTTCTTAAGAAATATGGTTTTGGAGGCCTGAGCACAACTAGGCTCAGCTTTTGAACTTCCCTAAAATAACTGTATTAGCTTATGGTCAGTACAATACAGTGGCTTTCGAGGGGAACTCCCATCTCCTTGAAGTTGATGAGTTCACCTAAGCCAGGTTGTACATAATTAACTCCTGTACAATACTTACAGTCTGACAGACCTCTAAGTCATCAGTGCTAATTAATCTCTTGAACTATGGGCATTTGCTTGGCTCAGGGACTAATTGTCTGAGAAACCTCACTGGAAATGGCTATTCTAAGGCTTTTATATGCTTTCAGAATGGCCCGAAGGCCTGAAAAACATGCAACAATATGACGTATAAGATGTGTAAAACTGTTTTCATATGATAGATAAATAAGGACTATTAGATAACAACTAATATTGAAGTGAATATAACCATGTATAAAGTTTTCTGTGGCCAGAGGAGAAGGGAAAGAGACATAAACAAAATTTAGAGAATATTGAATGTCTGGGTCTCTTTGTTCATTTCCCTTTAAAGTCAGGATGTGACATGTGCATGAAAGAAATGGTCTTAAACTGCACATTTTGAGAAATCAAATTAAGCAAATTCCCCACTGTTAATGAAAATATTATGAATCTGAACAGTTTTAATGTCTCAAGGTTTGTTTTAGTCATGTGGGAAATAATCATGCTCCTTTCCATCTTTTTATGACTTGAGGGGGTTAAAAATCTCTTTGTCCTCTACGTTCTTTGGCTTTGAATATTCCATTGTACTTGAGTTTTCTTATGTACTCCATGAACAGATAATCAATTTGCCATTTTTAACATTGATAGTTACTCTTAATTGACATAATTCTTTTGTTATTTTTATATTTTATTATACTTACAGACTTTCAAGTTCTTTATGTTCCTGTTAAGACAGTTTTGTGTTGATGTATCATCTTATTCCACTGGTCCATGTGATATATCCCAGTAGCTTAATGAATTCCTCAGAGCTGTTAAATTCGACAAGATATCAAACACAAATGCAAATACCTCTGCTAGTCACAATATAAAAACTGCCTGACAAAGAAAATTCACTCTATCAAGAATTACCATAACCTTCTTTTCAAGACCTGACCTCTGAAAATGGAGCACAAGATGTAAAAATATTTAAAATCAACTCAAAATATTCATTGTTATTCCAGGAAAAAAAACCATAAACAAATGCATAAGCTAAGCATTAAAAAAAAAAACAAAAACAAAAACAAAACACTAAAGCGAAACACAAATTGAGAAGTTTAGACTTCAAAAGGGAAACAATATTTTGAAAAAATAAGTAAATTTTGACATGCCTCTTATGCTTAAGTATCAGACACATTTCTTGTAAAAAGTGATCACACAACCGTGTGAACTTAATACTGCCTGTTGATATTTTCAATCTTTTGTATCTTATTTCTTTGCTATATTTTGGTTCTATGCTTCTTTAATATTTTGAATAACTTTTTAATATTCTCTTCTTCATTTTCTACATTGCCTCTGTTTTTAACAGGAAGACAGACTGCCTGCAGGACAACTGAACCAGCAGGCGCATGGAAGGAGTTGGGGTGCAGTCTAAACCCCTTGTAACCCAAGAGGAGGTAGTCAGAGACTTGTTGAGTGGCTTGGA
>WEKX01021758.1:98988-117892 GCA_013390025.1 Pitta sordida
AAAAAAAAGCAACTATAAAATCAGTTATTTGATACCAGTTTTTTCACAAGAATTTAATAATTCAGTGTGTGACCTTAAACATGTTGTTGAGTAAGATTGTGGGAGAAGGTGGGTTGGGGTGTAAGCAATAGTAGTTCAATATACTAGATACTTCTGCCATCTATATTTTTGGGGTTTAGGTTTTTTTCGGTAGGACTTACTATGAAAAGAAATAATTTACTGCAAAATGATAGAAGCAGCTTCTGTAAGAGACATGTTCTGTACATTATTTCAATACCGAAAAGGGAGCTTTGCTTAATACAACAACAGAAACTAGGAAGGAGTAGTTCATTGTGAAGTATCTGACTTAGAGAGCATCAGCAGGAGGAGGTGAAGAGTGGCTGTTATGCATACGCAGAGTAGATAGGCAAGTACAAGTAACTGAAAAATGTTTGGCAGATTAATGAGTAGGTATCTTAAATTTAGTTTATATGTACAATATTTTTGGTAATGAAAATTTGAAGGTTATTTTTCTTTCTATTTTCACTTCTATATGGTGTTCATTTTTGTTTTTATTAGTACCTTGTTAACATCCCAAAGAAAAGAGTTTCAGTGGTTTAAGTGGGAAAATAAAACTACAGCAAAGACCAGTAAGTTCATTTTACTATGATATGAACACAAAAGATAACATAAAATCACAGAATCTCAGAATCACAGAATACTATGAGTTGGAAGGGACCCACAAGGATCATCTAGTTCAACTCACCATCTAACTCCCGTACACAGACCAAACGCACACCCCAGAGTAGTAAACATAAACCTAGATCCCTCACAGGCTCACAGTCCACTCCGAGCCAGGAGAGACCCACAGGACCATCAACCCTACACCGCCCAGCTAGACCATGTCACTAAGCTCCTCATCGAGTCTTCTCTTAAACACCTCCAGGGATGGCGACTCCACCACCTCCCTTGGCAGTCCATTCCAATGAGCAATCACTCTCTCTGTGAAAAACCTCTTCCTAACATTCAGTCTAAACCTCCCCTGGCGTAGCTTGAGGCCATGTCCTCTTGTTCTGGTGTCATCAGCCTGAAAGAAGAGGTCCACATAAAATGAAATAAAATAAATAAAATCTTTTTCAAACGGCTCTTCTAATTTATTGTGTGCAACTTGTGCTGCCACATAAAGTGCCACCTTTGTGCAAAGCAAATTGTGGGAAATATCACAAAAAGTTGTTTTAAAGAAAACCCGTCCAATTTTGTGCCACATGATCCTTGCAAAAGTGTGAATCAAACTGCTAATTACCAACTGAGAAACTCTTCTCTCTCAATTAATAAGGGAGAACACACAATCTGAAGCACTAGGAGGCGTTGTTTCCTTCTTCCATTCCTATTGGTTTCCCCCAGAAACAGAGGAGAGGGAAAACTAAGGCAAAGTACTGACATCGTGGGGGCTTCCATCTAGTGCAAGATCTGTGAATGTTTCCCCATGTTTCCCATCTCTGGGTTTTCCTAGCTGAAGCACATTATGACTTGAGGGAAACCAGCATATAGTATAACCTGAATAATTTGAATTATTCATAGATCCAGGCAAAAAGGCACATCACAAACTGCCTGAACCAAAAAAATCTAGCTGTGGTTAAATGAAATGCAGCTATGTGTTAGAAACTGTAGGATTCACATTTGTATTATAATGTCATAAATATTTTTATAATGTGAATGGCTGTATTAATCCAGGTTAAGTGAACTACAACAATCTATCTTTTTTTAAAGGAAAAAGATTATTTTCAACCAATGTTTTTTGTTTCACTTCCTACAAGACTTGTACTTCCTACAAGAATCTGAACCTTACACAAAGTTTTGGTTTAAATATCAAGAAAATATAAAAAATTCTATTAAAAAATCAATTATCAAAGTCTGAAGCATCTTCATGGCAGTGCCAAAATTATTTTTTTAATATCTCTAGATTAAATAGTATATTTTGTTTCACTAGGTATTAAACCATTTAGATTAGCAAATGTCTGAGTTTCAGAACATTTGACCATCCGGTATTCCTCAGACTAAAGTGGGTTATATAATTCTCCAGGGAAATAAGAGATATCTCTCGATTATCAGTCCTTACGCATGATTTTAACTTCCAAGATATCAACTGAGAATATCATACAGAAGACAAAAACAGGTCCAGAAAATTTCTGAAGCATGTTGAGGATAACTTATTGGTGCAGATACTTGTCTTCCCTAGTAATCGTTATGTGTGATAGAACTCTGCTTTCCTCGGGATGGCTGAACACTGCTTGTGTTAACAGGGAGGTAGTTAACAAATTCCTTATTCTGTTCTACTTGTGTGTGCAGCTTTTGGTTACATATAAAACTGTCTTTATTTCAAACTATGAGTTTTCTCACTTTTACCGTTCTGATATTCTCTACCATCCAAGGGGGGTGATTGAACAAGATGCTGTGTCAGGCTTAGCTGCCTACCAGGATCAGCTGACAACACCTATGAGGAATTCTTTCTTACTGGTTCAACTGAATTTAAAGTTATTAAACATAGAATGAGAGCAATACGTTGAGCAGTACATGATATAAAAAAAAATGTTTAGTCTACTGCAACTGTTATCTGTATTAACTAGCATGAATCTGAACCTGAGAATATCTAAACTGATAGAATAAAATGGGCAAAGAACTTCACTTATAAATAGTTGAATGTGGATAACATGGATACATCCCATTTAAGAAGGTCATGTGTCACAAAAATAATACAAAAGAGATGATCATAAAGTTTTTCATAAATACTCAGACATCAAGGAGATATGCAGTAAGAGTATTTCAAGAAATTGGGAAAAAACATTTATTGTCAGTGGCTGTATTTTTCTCGTCAAAAGGGAATAATCTTTAGTTTAGAAATATTGAGTATGATCAAACATGTGGAATGTAGCCTGAGGCTTTAATGGATTTCTGAGAATGTCTTTCTTACAGAATTCAATTAAAAATCAGCTGTAAAAGAAATCTACACAAGTCTGTATTTACTGCAAGGGCAAAAAGAATACAGAATTCCAATCTGTTTATTAATTAAGTATTACAGAAACCTTTTGTGTTATAGTGAAGTGACTATAAGAGCACTACTGAACTATTATTATTCCTTCTACTGCTCTTATGGATCTTTTTTTTTAAATTATAAAGAGGATGTTTTTAAACTTGCATAAAAAATACATATGAGGAACTTTATGCATTTACATGGTGCTGTCCTCACTAGAGCAGGGGCAGAATTGATATTTGCCAATGGCACACTCACGTATGATGGCTGGGTATTCGGTTCAATATATGAAACATAAAATATGGTCAATTTGGGCTTATATAGGTTTAGGTATTTATTTCAACTTGTCATAACACATTGATGTCAGCTGTCCTGAATACAAATGCAAAACACAAAGAAATAAATTGTGAAGGATACAGGAATTCATCTTTAAATCAGATAGTCTGCTACAATGTGTAAAACAAAGGAGTAATGAAAAAAGATCTTTTTCTCTTCCTGAAATTATTTTAAACTGTATAGAAGTCTTTTCTTTAGAAGTCAAAGGACAAATAAAAGCCAATACCTTCAGCTTCAAATGAGCTTCCCTTTTTTACTAAATTTCCTGTCTCAGGGATTTGAGTAGATGGATGTTGTGAGAACTTTAGAGCATATCCACAGGCGACTAGTTAGCCAATTGTATATGTAAGAACTCTGTCAAAACTGTGGCCATTAGCATGGTTAGTTTGCCATATAAGTTTTAGAAAGCATGTGTTTATGGCCAAAGACCAAAGTCACCAAAGAAAAGAAGTGCATCCACTTTTGCTGCCAACTTCTAAATCTCCGGCGATTTCAGTGCAGCTGTGACAACTTATCCCAGCAGTAAAATTCATTCATACACAAGGGAAAAACTCAAATGCTGAATACTCATATTAAAGTCATCATCACAAATCAATGATGTTATTACAGTGAATCCTCTCTGTATCGCAACTTCTCCTTCACGACTTCACGCATTTGCGATGTGAATTTATCGCAGTTTTGATTCTACCATTCATGAAATTTAGCGGCTCGCGCATGTGCAATGCATCTGCTCCACCAAGGGGCGATGCCTGAGCAACCTGTGGGGCGGCACTGGCCCGGCCCAAAGGTGGGGGAGGGCCAAGAGTCACGCTGACCCCTGTTACTCTAAGCGCAGCTGGGGAACTGACCCCCCCTGCGGGTATGCATTACTGTTTCCATGGCTACAGGTGGGGAAGGGTAGTGCTGCAGGAAAGTGGCTGGCAGCTCGCGCCAGGACAGGGACGGGGCGAGGGAGCAGCGGAGCTTGAGGTCCATATTGGCCGGCGCGGGATGCACTGCGGGGCCGCCCAGCGCCGTGTGACCTCAGCGGCGTGCGGGGCCATGGGGCCGCGCCGTCCAGGTGCGAGCGCTGGGGGAGGGGGAAGCGGCGCCGGGGTTTGTGCTGTGAGCACACAGTCACAGTGGCCTGGAGATTCTCGGGGTGGCGGGGGTCTCCAGAGTCAGAGCGGGCTCAGAAACCGTTCCCTTTGCTCCTCCGTCCTCAGAGAGTCCGAGGGGAGAAGTAAAAGTGTGCCCGGAGCCCTGCAGAGTTCTGGAGGTTGGGGCAATGGGCGTGGCCTGCATGCATATTAACGACCTGCAGTCCTTTGCAAAGTTAGGGTTTCGCGACGGCATTGACCTGTCTCTTTCCTCGAGATGGAGGAGGTATAACTGTATTTACTTATTGAGCATCTGAAAACTTTTTAGTTTTTCTTATCCTGAATCATTTGGAAATGTCACTGTAGAATAAGTAACCTTCTTTACGTCACTGTTCTAAAGTCAGTCCAGATGGCGTCAATTAGAAGTTATTAACTGTTTGCTAGTTTGTAGGAAATAAAAGGAAGCCTCAGCTGCTGATCCGAACTACTAGCAAGCCAGTGATCACATCACATCACATGAACAGTGAATAAGAAAACCTAAAAGTATAAGTAGCACCTCATTGAAATTTCTGGCACACAGACCAAAGACTGTAAGGGAAAGTGACACATTTGGAGTAATAAGACATAGTCAGCTTACCCCTTCTTGTGCTGCCTGTGAAATGAAATTTGTTCCTAACTGTTACAACAACATTTGACGACTGTGAGAGTTCTGTAACCACAGCCCATACACCCCAATCTGGGCTTGGTGAGCAGTGGCATATTTCAGTGGAGTGTCCCTGTGCCAACCACTGACACAATTTCCTTCTATAAAGCCATCAAAACAAGAGCAGTAACTACTTGTCTCTCCTTTTTTCAGTCTCAGATAAGCAAACATCTTTAATGTTTGAAAACTCTTTATTAAATCCACACAGTTTGATAAACACATTGAGATCTTTTCCCTGAGGAGTCTGGGAATTGAAGCACACCTGGCCTTTCCTCAGCCTCTTCAGCATTCTGATAGCAAGAAAGATTAACAAGTCAACATTTCTTAAACAGCAGAATCCTGATTGCCATGTGTTTAATCAATAGATCCAATTACCAATTCTCTGTTGCATCTTTTCCTGTCTGTGGTTCGGCAAACCTCCTGCAATGATTTGAATTCTCAGTGTCCCATTTTCAAATGCTTTTTATTTTGAACTTTCATGTAGAGCTGAGAACTCTTATTTCCACGTTATTGCAAATGAGAACATGTTCCTTTTTATGCTCTTAAGATAAACAGAGGGAATTTACCAAATCTGCTGATCAAAGCTTATAGAGGGAAAATATCTTGTAACTCAGACTTGTTTTTGCTTTTTGCAATTAGAAATGCCCTGCATGGCACATTCAGCATAAAAGGGTCATCCTATAAAAGGATTTTTAGAAAAAAAAATTTAAAGGAAAAAAAGCTTATCATATAGTCACTGGAAAAACTAAAATAGGAAGAAGAAAATTTTCAGCTGAAAAGACTTAATAAACTGAAATGTGTGCTGAAATAGGCACTTTTACTCAGTAGAGGTGATGCTTGAAAACTAAGTATTGAGTAACAGCTTAAGTTAAATATCATGAGGAAGATATTACAAAGATTACTTGTAAATATTGAGAAGACTAAGAAAATCGCTTGTAGTGTCCATTTCTGCTATTCTTATCATTTCATAGAGCAAATTGTTGCAGTGCAAATTGACTCTAAAAGAAAGGAAAATAGAAGTAAATGTACGGATAGTCATACGTACATATATACATGCTAAATAGGTAATTGTGTGAATGAAGTGATAGATTTGCTTATAGCGCAGGTTAAATATATATGAAGCTTTTTCTGCTATCTCAAATATAACTTTGACTGCAGTCTTATTGAGAGTGAATGCTTTTCTTCTTTTTTTCGTGTGAGTTTAAGAAGTTTTTTCTCTGTTTAAAAACTTGTCTTTGTGGAATAAAATTAAGCTTTCTGTTTTCATTTTTATTTTTTTTTCATCTTCTCTCAGTACAGTGCACAGCCTTGTGTAAAAAATTTCAAGACATCATGGACTACTTCTGTGTTAGCAAGACACTCATAATACCACATGCCATCTTGTCACATGTCTAAATAATGCTGTCATTCAACTGTCTTGCTGCATAGAAAAGATAAATGACTGACTGAAAATCTTCTGGAAAAGTCTTACCTTGACAACACAGGCAAGATGATAATGTGAAAAGAGAACATTATCACTGAAGTGGTTGGTGTTCTGGTGTCACCAGCCTCTCTGTTCTTTGTGTTCATCCTTAGACAAAGTTGTAGTAAAACAAAAAAATCAGTTTCTAAGTTCAGCATTTTCTTATGACAGTGCATTATGAAATCTTCAGTTCTCATTATGATTGAACTGAATGGAAGTCACACAAAAAATGGATGTCAGTCTATCTCCTGCCTGTATTTGTATGCAAAGAAGAATCAAATATAATTTGGAAGCATAATGAGTAAATAGTTCCTCATGTGCAAAGATCTCTGATATCCTAACAAAATGAGCATAATATCCAATTTGTCACTTTATTTGAGGGGAAAAAAAGCATTGAAAAATTAAATTCAAATTAGAATCACAGTTTTGAAACAAATATGTTCACTTTTACATTTTTCTCTAAAATACCGTCAATGACCAGAGGCTTTCTTTGAGCTCTTCTTCACGGAAGCAAGTCCTTGGCCTAACTTTTACCCATCTTCCAAATGTATATTTAAGAGGTACATTACTGTAAATCTGTAAAGGATGTACAACTGTAAATTACTTATGTTGCTTTAAACTACTGCTATTTTCAGTGTTAGCTCCTGATATGTCTCTGTGTGATTGAATTTCCAAGAAAAGCTGAGGGATAGTAAAGCAAAGTTTAGTTTTTTATTTTATTTGGTACAGTAGATTCAGGCTGCCCTTAGCGGATATTTGATAGGTTTTCTGCAACTAAAAGAGTACTATTAGCAATATCTACATGGTCACACAGACATCATGGAATCCCGGTAAGATGCAGATCACTATTTGAAAGTTGATGGTTGGAGGACTAACCTTCAATAGATCTATTCTGATTTTGTTCATATGTGATTCTAAAAAATGTGAGCCGTCTTATACTGTTCCTGTTCTTCAGAGGACTCTTTCAGTGTCCAGGTGTAAAATTCTTACCTTAGAATTTTTCAATATCCAGATAAAGCTTCTAGAAAGTAATAAGTTAAAGAGATGTACAGTACACACCTATCCTCTCACCATCTAGTAACATTGAAATGTTCTAGAAGAATTGGCTATTTACTTTGCTATAAATCATAGTGCAGAATAAAACTGAAAAAGCAAAAATAACTTTCTTGTAAACATTTGAGAACAATAAAGATAAAATATATACCTAATGTACACATGGCTAAGCATGGTCATAACATGCATCTGCTTAGAACTGAGATGCTTTTTGAAAACATCTCAGTTCTAAGTCATTCCAGTCTCAGTTAATTCTTTCCTTAGCTTTGGGTTTGCTAGGTCCTGTACAAAGGAAGTAATTGGCCATCCCTTGCCCCAGAAATCCTCTCTAATTAGAGACCAAAAGCAAAGGTTTGCTGTGGAAACAAAGTACAAATAATGAAGGGATTTGTCAAGGATGTCACAGTCTGTTGGTATCAGATTAATTTATAGAACACCAATATTTTACTCTAAATTAACAGGTGCTAGATGACAACTTCTCTGATAGGTGTATAATATGTACATATTCATTACTAGCAGCTGAATGTCTAGATCAAAAATTCTTCATGGTCTATTTTTAAAGATCATTGGAAATCCTCATTTATATAAAAACAAAAAATATAAAATGAGGTTAGATTCTCTGAAGTTAGAGGTCCTTGTTCCTTTGGTCAAGAATTTTTCCTGGGCGAATTCTTCCTACTAAATATAAGTTGTGGGTTCAATATAGTTCTAACCCTAACCCTAAGATCCACTGTATATAATCTCATCTTTCAACATTTTACTGATTTAAATGATATGAATTTGACCATAAATATACAGTCAACCAGACAAATCGAAGATCATGAAAAAAATTCTCAGGAACACAGGTTTCACAGATTTTTCAATGTGTTATTTTCCCTTTTCGGAACAGAAGTTCTGGAATACAGTTGGGACTCCTATATCGCGCACCCACAGTCTTAATTTGGACCCGTGAAGCCCGACTTCTGCGTTGTATGGTGTAGTTCTAAAGAAGAAGAGAGAACACGTCACTCCACTTATCTACTTCCTGTTAAAACTCAAAAATCCCTGAAACAGAGTAGTTCTAATGTGCATGTGAGAAAGAGAAAAAACCCCACAACAATCTGAAATACTCTTGTGTACTTTCTTTTTTTTTTTTTGAGAAAATAATTATTGTTGTTCTAAGGCTTTGCAGAAGATACAGTATTCCCAGCTATAACTAACAATCCTAAACCATTGTCATTGGTAGAAATTCATTAGTCCTCTATTTCCTCCCCAAATAAATCAGGTTGTGTTGAGTTATGAAAGAATTTGAGAGATCCAAAAATCCAGTGCTGTTAAACAACTCCATGACAGTATTTATACTTAGCAGAGGTCTTCCTGTGTTCTCCTATCTATATTGGTCCCTCCGAAATTTCTTTTGTTCTCATAGCTCTATGGATCATGTTTTATAAATTATGACAGGCTACCAATAGAAAATCAGTCAGCCAGGAAGGGCATCACCTCTTCTGACTACAGCATTCCAATTATTTTGGCAGTTTCATTATCATCTCAATGTAATCCCACCTAAGAATAAAAACTTTGTTTTTGCATTTTCCCTGTCTCTGGCTTGGCAATATTTCAAATTGATGCTTGACATGCTAATTGAAACAAGTTAGTAAGGTCTCTGGATGATCATATGGATGATCTGTGGATGATCATTCATCAAGAACTAACACCAAGTGCCTCACTCTAAAGTTTAATGTCATTCTTATTATTACTATTACTATTATTATTACTGTTATCTGTATGTATTTGTGTATAAGGACCTGGAGAGATGATGAAGGATATCTGTCTGCAATCCTGGTCAGGGATAAAACCAACAAAAACATGAAGTAATTGAAAGTCAAAAAATGGGTCACAGTGTCAAGTTTCAGCATTATTATTTCTCCCCTGTTTTTTGACAGGATGAACTGATAGAATTGGGAGGAATTTAAATATCTGAACTACCATATGTTTGTCTACCCCTTGAAGAGCTGACAAAATTCTTCAAAACAGCTGCAAACGACAGGAAATGGGGGGGACTGGGGGAATGAAAGAGGCTGGAAGAAAACCTAAACCTGAGAAAATCTCAGTCTTGAATCTTACCGTAATGCTCTAGGTCTCAAGACTAAGACATTTGGTGGAGTGATGCTGTTACTGCATACCAAAAATTATCTTATTAAGTGGCTGTTTTTTTATCATTTATGGCTAAGTTTCTTGAGTTATGTTTAATACATTTCAACTGCTCATCTGTTACTATTATAAGGGGTTTTTAATCTCCAAAGAGATTTTAATATCCCTTGTAAACTTTTTTCATCTTCTATGCTCTTCAGTCAATTGAGAGTTGTCCTTCTTAAAAACATTTAGAGTTTTGGAAATTTTTGTTGCTATTTTTTCCTTATTTCTAAATTTTTGCTTTATCTCTCCACACTGTCTCTTCATAAGTGGATTTAGGAAGTGCCATTCCGACAGGAAGACATACGACCAGAAAATAAAGTTTCTAGGAGATACAAAAGGAAAAGATATTATCATGAGCTGTGAGTAGAATTCTGAATCCTTGAAAATTAATAGATGTTTAACTAGGTATTTTGATGGTATTTCTTATTTCTAGATACATATATATAGGGATAGTCCTACTGAATATAGTATACAGCCATGTTGGAGTATTGGTCAATGAATTTAAATGTAAGTAAAGGAAGAAAAATACTGTTATTCAAGCAGCCACTGAGATCCAGTCACCTTCAAAGTAGAATAGCAGAATAATATATAGCTTGAATAACTTTAGAAAACTGGGAATGGAAAGGGGAATTTGGAAGATTATTTTCCAGTTTATTTAGTAAGTTCACCTTGGTCAATTTTTAAAGTCTTGTTTCCTTAATGATTTTTTTTCCTAATTTCCTTCATTCTATTTATTTATTTATTTATTTTATCTGTCACAAGATGAGTAAATTGTTAATGGAAGGACCTGAGCCTCAATAGCCTGTTGATTAGAAAACAAGTACTATAAAACATGACAACTTAAAGAATACTGCAAGTCAAAAAACAAAACAAAACAATAAGTAATCAAAATATGGATGAATGTTCAAACAAAGCCAAATAGATGTCCTGCAGTTGAAAGACTCTTAACTTCTTTTAAATTATTTTTTTGTTTGTTTGTTTTCCTTTATTTTGTTGGGATATGGTTTGTTTTAGTTTTGTTTTTGGTGTTTTGTGTTAGGGATTTGGGTGTTTTTATCAGAATAATATATTTATCAATTTCTCCCTCCCCTCCTCTGTATTATCTGAACCTAACTTGAATTAAAAAGTCTGAAATTTTCAGTAGAAACTAATAAAATCTACTTAAGCAAATATTCACAGGGGTAAGATGTCAAGTTAACATATGACTACTTTCATTAGAACTTTATGTTCTGTTTGAAAATGAATAACAGTATGTAATTTTCCTCTCATCCATTTGGCAGCTATTTCATCAGATTAAAAATTCTCAGCTGTGATCTGTCATTTACTTTTTCTGACATCTAATGTCATTGAATTTTTTTCTGTAAGAGAAATAAAGTCCAAGAACATAGTTCTGATTTCAGCAGACTATTTAAATTATGTCCAGTGAAAGTCTGTCAATACAATATGCTGTCTTAAGTGCTTTCTGAAAAGATGCTTGAACTTTCTCATCTTTTTTTCAGCATCAGTTTTGACTCTGCTCACTGTAATAAAACAGGATGGCAACTGAGAAGGAAATACTTCAATCTAATCTTTCTTATGTTGTTATTCTCGGCTGACATAGTTCTGCAACAAGCAGAATAAGCCCGTTGCTGGGCCTTTGGAAAGAACACAAGAGAAACAGAACTATAAGGAAACTGCTCATTGGAATGGACTGCCAAGGGAGGTGGTGGAGTTGCTGTCCCTGGAGGTGTTTAAGAGAAGACTGGATGAGGAGCTTAGTGACATGGTCTAGCTGGAGGGTGTTGGGCTGGATGGTCCTGTGGGTCCCTCCTGGCTTGGAGCGGCCTGTGTACCTGTGGGGGATCTAGGTTTATGCTCACCACTCTGGGGTGTATGTTCGGTCTCTGTACGGGCGTTAGATGGTGAGTTGGACTAGATGATCCTTGTGGGTCCCTTCCAACTCATAATATTCTGTGATTCTGTGAAACAACAGAAGTGTCTATTTAAAAATTGTAAGAGTCAATGACATCTTAGGCAAAGATTAAGGATGATTTCACCTCTTTCACAGAATCACACAATATTGCAAGATGGAGGGAACCCACAAGGATCATCGAGAAATCACACTCTCTGCGAAAAAACTCTTCCTAACATCCAGAAACACTAAAAAAGTGTTATCTTGCTTAACAAGTCTGTTTCTAGACAAAAATACATCAGATAATACAAAAACTTATGGAAAATACCACTTATCTAAGGATATTTACATGTTTCCTCATTAAAGAATGAGAGAATCAGAAATTTCATAGATATTTTTGCAGTTATTATTCTTGATCTACTTTGAATGTGTTTACATTATGCTCAATGATTGAAAATATCTGTAATCCAACCTTTGCTAGTTAATATGTAGGACATCTGTGATTCACCTGGTGGGGTATTTTTTTGTGTATTTAATTAAATAATTGTTTATGCCCTTCTAAAGGCACTATTTGTGTGTTTTAATCAAACGTTATTTATGCCAATATTCAAACAAGAAATACTAGAACCCATTTTCTTAATAATTCAAATAGCTACAACTTCTTCTAAAGAAAGTCTGTGTAAACTAAATGGAAAAACTTAGGAAGTATAACAGCAGTAAATTCAATTCTGAATCATGCCAGTAAGAAAATTTGGAAAATATCAGTCTTCTAATACAACCACATGAGGGGAGGTTGCAGTTGGGTGGGTGTGGGTCTCTTCTCCCAGGCTGACAACACCAGAACAAGAGGACATAGCCTCAAACTACGCCAGGGGAGGTTTAGACTGGATGTTAGGAAGAGTTTTTTCATAGAGAGAGTGATCCCTCATTAGAATGGTATGCCAGGGGAGGTGGTGGAGTTGTCATCCCTGGAGGTGTTTAAGAGAAGACTCGATGAGGTGCTCAGTGACATGGTCTAGATGTTGGGAGGCTTGGATGGATGGAGTGTGGTGCCCATGGTTCCACGCTTGTGGGCCTGGTCCCTGGGTGGGTGTTCGCTTGCGAGTTGGACGAGATGATCCTGTGGGTCCTTTCCGACTGATAATAACCTGTGAACCTGTGAACCTGTAATATGTTTATTAGAACACGTATACATCAAAGACTTGAAACACCACTGAAATTACACAAAAATGCAAATATTATTTGCTTGAAAGAGCAATTCATTCAAAATAACAAAATAAGAATATCAATCCATGCATAAACTAAAAACACCCACCCTGGTTTTTTTCAAAATAATTTTTAAGTACACATTGTATTTGCAGATGTCACAAGAATGCTTGAGAGTATTCTCCTAATGGAAAAAAGTAAATTCATCCACTATAAATCTACTGAAATTAGGGGTAGTTATACTGAGTAACTGTTGTGAAACTGTCTTACTGATGTCAGTGTAGCAGTGAACAAAGATTAGATGGACAAAGGGATCCTAACCACATTTTAAGCAACTAAGTCACTATTTAAATAGAAATAATGTTTGCAATTCCCCACTCAATTGTCAAATAGCCTTATAAGGTTCCTGCCTAGAAGTCTACATTTCTAATTATTACTATACTTACATTATCTAAGTCTTCATAACCCTAAGCAATTTAACACCAGACTTACAAGGCATTTGGGAAAAGACTTTCAATAAAGATATATTTAGGTTTACTGAGTACCTCCAGGAAGTTTAGCTTTGAAGACATATATGACAGGTATTCTCTGATTGACTAAAAAATCCCAGGCAGAAAGAGGTTTTTTTTGCAGGGGTAGTCAAGCACTTAGGACTTTGAACCAGATATAAGAAAGACTGATACTCAAGACTGGCATTTTCTATTGAATATATCTCTCATCTCTCAGAGCTGTGAGCAGATCCCCTGATTATTATCCATCCTGAAGTATAATTTTCTCCATTTTTCTTCTAAAATACCTTTTTCTTTTCCTTCTTTTTTTCCCCTTGTTTTCCTTTTCTTTTTATTCAATACTCAATGAATAACAGAGAGACTGGGACTAACAGAGAGAACAGAGAGAAAGAAAGACTTGTTAGTCTGGGAGCTGGATCAGACAGTGGACTCCATCTTCACCCCCAAAGAATCTGACTTGAACTGTTGAGAACCTTGGTTAATGTTGGTAATTGATCCAGGGTGCAACGAGTTATAGTTCTGACAAGCAAACTTGATCTAATTTCCTCTCAGCTTTGCAATTTCCTCCCTTTTCCTATCCCATTTTCCCTTGGTTGTTACAATGACAAGGCAATTCCATGGGATGTTAAAGTCTGGAAATGCAATTGACTCAAATGGCTTCAATGTGAAACTAATGTAGCCTTTCGGTGCCATGGGATCTGGAGGGAAGTTGTCTTCTTCTATGCGATCCTCTTTCCTAGTTGTTTAAGGCCAGTTATCTCATTTTCAAAACTTTGCTTTTTCTTTCAATGGGAGAGTAGGAATTAACTCAATCTGATCACACTTTTTGTGTCATTACTATAATATTCTCATACAACAACATTTTGAAACTGAAGGACCTTGACCACAGAATCATTTAGCAATATATATTCACATGTGGTAACAACTGCTGTATATTTAGCTAACAATTTCAAGCATTGGATGATGATTTGAATCTGTGCTCCATGCACACTGAATTCATTGTTCTCAGAAAGAAATTATACCCTAAAAAACTTAATTTTAGGGAGAATTGCATGTGGCATACAGTAATTCTGTAAATCCTTTGAGAATGTCCCTAGTGCTTCAGCATTTTCATTATATGAGATCACTGTGGGATACATCTTTATTCTTCCCCACTGTAAAATTCATGCAACACAATGATGATTTTTCATATGAGCACATAGCAGAGGAGATTTTGATGACCAATCAGATAAATTCATTAGAAACAGTTGTTCAAATTGTGGTTGGTTCCTGAAACAACTAGTAAAGTTTACCTCTTCCAAATTTCACTCCAATGACTACTTTACATTCAAAGATCATTTGGCCCAATGATTAACTTCTCTTGTTATTTGTTCAAGTCAGACGCTAAAATTCATACCACAGTTGCCAATGCTATGATTCATTGTCTAACTCCATAAGATTGTTATCAATGTCTTTCGCACATCCTCAGGTTGTTTTGCAGGGATAAGGAAACCCCTGACTAAGAATGCTTCACCCTCTGGAAACACACATAGCAAGACATGACTTATTTATACCTTGGAAAAGAGAGAATTCCTGTTTTCCTATTGATTTTTTTCCATTTTCTTCTGGGTTTGAGTGCAGGTAGCAGTTTTTCTTTCACCAGAGGTTTTTTCCAGCGGTGCTGGCCCCCTCACCAGTGTGGGGCCATCACTACTGGGCCCATGTCTCTGCACGCACACAGCCAGCGGGGCAGGCAGGTCCCAAGCTGCCGTGGCAGCACGGCATGCCACAGCAGAGGCACACCAGCCATGTTCCCTGCTCTAGCCAGCAGCAGCCACATGAAGGCAACTGGAGGCTGCCATGATGATGACATGGATCATCGGCTCCTCCAGAGTTAGCTGAAAACAGACAGAATCGGCTGCTCAGAGCGTTATCCCATTGGACAGAGATAAAACAAGGTGGGAGAGGGATTGCAGAGGCTTTTAAAAGTTATGGCAAAGAGGGACTTGCTCTTTGAGTCAGTCTTTTGAGTCAGCGTGATCTGGTACCCCCCACCCAGCTGACGCCTGTTTCCCTTATGATAGCCGCTGGAAATCACTACCATTTTTTATCCATACTTTTGTTGTTAGGATTTCTTTTGGGTATTGGTGTTTTGGTGAGTATTGGGATTTGAGCGATTCCATCACATCAAGGGTGGGGCCCATTGCATGTTGAGGGGAGAGGTCTAGTTTTAATACCCTAGTTGTCCTAAAACAAGACACTGATGTTTAATTTACTCCTCAGATACATTAAATAGGAACTCTACTTAGTATTAAAATAATAGTCTTAATAGCTTAAGAGAGCAATTCAACTCCCTATAGCTGAAGTACTACAGGACTCAGAGTGACTAGTTAGCAAATTAATGAACCTTTATAAAATGAGAGCTATACAGAAAATTCTGTTAATTTCTACACAGATAATCGTTACTTTGTGTAACTATCAATGAAAGCAAAAAACTTCAGCAACATGGTCACCCTACGCTAATTTCCATTTGTAATTTTCCCTAGGTAACAGTTACAGGTTCTTTTATGATAACAGCATGTCAAGCAGGTCTTATATATTTAAAGGAATATTTGAAGATCTTTAGCTTGTGAACATAAAATTATTAATGGAACCCTACTATCATCCTTCCCCAGTATTCTCCCCTCTTTCCATCTTTGAAATTCAATATTTGGAAATTAATTTGCTTCAAGATATTTGAAGCAAATTAATTTCAAGATATTTCTGCTGATATTTCAAGATATTTCCGCTGAATATACATATTTATCACAAAATGTAGCAGCATCAAAACTGTGTGATTTCTCTTAACAATTGCATCACCTGATTCCAAGCTGTCACTGTGTCCAGGTTGTCAAGAATGCTGATGGTATGTATCAGAAATAATGTGATCAGCAGGACTAGGGGAGCAATTGTCCCCTGTACTCAGCACTGTTGAGGGTATACCTTGAATAAAGTGTTCAGTTTTGGACTTCTCATTAAAAGAAGGACATTGAAGTGTTGTGGTGTTTCCAGGAAGGACAATGAAGCTTATGAACAGTCTAGAGAACAAGTCTTGTGAAGAACAGATGAGGGAACTGGGGTTATTTAGCCTGGAATAAAGGAATTTATTAAATAAAGGAGTTTCAGAGCTGACCTTATCGCTCCCTACAACTACCTGAAAGGAGGTTTTAATGATTTGGAGGTCATTCTCTTTCCCTAAGAAATGTGTAATAGGACAAGAGGAAATAGCCTCAAGTTGCACCAGATGAGGTTTATATTGTATATTAGGAAAGTTTCTTTGCTGAAAGGTTGATCAAGCATTGGAAAGGGCTTCCCAAGAAAGTGGCAGGGTCGCCATCCCTGAAGGTATTTACAAGATATGCAAATGCAGCACTTAGGTAAACGGTTTAGTGGTGGACGTTGCAGTGTTATATTAATAGCTGTGCTTGGTGACCTTAAAGGTCTTTTCTGACATGATTCTGTGATTCTGATTCAAGACTTCAACAAGAAAAATACAGATCTATAGACAGGAGGATCTACCATTTAATTGACCAATCAATCCATCTCTTTCCGTGCTGGGCATAATTGTTGGTTTCCATGTTTAATTTCAGTGAACAGTTACTTCACAAAGAAATTAAGTGAAATCAATCATTATGTTGAGATTAAAAACAGATTATCTCAAAAATTACTAGAACTAGTTCAATTGTCTCTCTGCATTTTACCATTGAGACCTCATAGCAGAAACTGGAAGAAGTGGAAAGACCTACTCTATTTTGCCCCTTCCTCAGTCCTACCTGATTTTCCCTGCAGGTGATCCTTTGTTAGTTAGAGATGGGAAGAGTAGTAGCATCTTTGCCTTTCCAGCCTTTTCTCCAGGGGAAACACCAACATTAAGGAATAAGTCTCGCAGTTGTCCTCTGATGTCTGTACACTCCTCTCTGTAAGAGTACTTCCAACATGACAAAGGCAGTACAGATCTGGTACTCTTGCTTATAGGGGAGCATTCTAAAATTACATCTTTAATGTTTCTGAGATCAGAACCTATGTTTCGTATTTCATCGAGAGAAAGAAACCTGATCCTTCAGATTGTCCTCTGAAAGAACTTTCCTCTTTCCAAGTACAGAAGAAGGCTGATCAGGAAAGACAAAGATGTCAAGCTGGATATTCTAATTGAACACTGGAATGCACTAGTTCGAAGGTTGAGCAATAACTGGGGTTACATAATGTGAGCTGTACTGAGCATAACTGCCTTTTCAGTTCTGTTGATCTATGACTTTAAACAGATCACCTTCAAATCTGGACCCCTCTAGAGAAATGAAGTAAGTTATATCATGCAGTTGAAGGATCTTAGGTTAAACCTAAGTAGTACTATTATTACAATAGCATTGCAGACTGACCTGTAAAGGTGAAGGGAGAAAGTATGCAGACTTTCTTGAATTTTCTTTTTCTCCAGAACTCAGATGGCAGTCTAAACCCACTTGACTTCTGAACTCCTGACTTCAAGTACTATGAGCAGCCCTTTGGCCTCCCATTAAACTTAAGTCGGAAGACTTCATAGTGTTAAAAGCAAGTAAAAAGTAAGTGTTCATCTCCAGTCTGGAGGAGCCATGATATAAAAATGAAGAATTTATATTCTTCATATTTATTCTGAGTTGGAAGTGACCCACAAGGATCATCAAGTCCAACTCCCAAACTAATGCCTATACAGGGATTAAACACACACTTCTGGAACCGTGGACATAACCCAGTTCCCTGTCACAGAATCACAGAATCACAGAATATTACAAATTGGAAGGGACCCACAAGGATCATCTAGTCCAACTTCCCAGCCAATGCCCATACAGGGATCGAACCCACACCCCAGAGTTGTGGACTTAAACCTAATTCCCTCACAGGCTCACAGGCAACTCCAAGCCAGAAGGTACCCACAGGACCATCTAGTCCAACACCCTACCAACTAGACCATGTCACTGAGCTCCTCATTGAGAGAAATCACTTTAGTACAGTGGTGAGTGTCCCATGCGGGAGACCAGGGTTCGATTCCTGCCGGGTAGGCAGTGGTGTGGTTTAAGAGCTGGACTCAATGATCCTTGAGGATCCCTTCCAACTCACAATAATCTGTGAATCTGTGAGTCTTCTCTTAAACACCTCCAGAGATGGTGACTCCACCACCTCCCTCGGCAGACCATTCCAATGAAAGATCACTCTCTCTGGGAAAAACCTTTTCCTAACATTCAGCTTAAGGCCATGTCCTCTCGTTCTGGTGTCGTCAGTCTGAGAGAAGAGATCCACCTGGTGGCAACCTCCCCTCAGGTAGCTGTAAACAGCAATTAGGCCGCCTCTCAGCCTCCTCTTCTCCATGCTGAATAACCACAATTCCCATAACTGCTCCCCATAGGGCTTGTCCTCAAGTCCTTTCACCATCCTTGTCACCCTTCTCTGGACCCTCTCAAGCAGCTCAACGTCTTTCTTAAACTGGGGAG
>WEKX01021759.1:4890-48084 GCA_013390025.1 Pitta sordida
AAACACAAAAGCCAGCATAAAATTGCTTTTTATTATCAATTTATCTGTTAAGGTGCTGAAGTTTGAGTGGAGTCTTGAAAGCCCTCTAGTGAAACTCCTGTTGAACCGTTCTCTTCAGAGCATCCAAGTGGCCCATCAACTTTACTGGTAAGATTGATGCGAGTGCTACAATAGTAATTTCCTGTCACAATGGATTTTATCCATGATTCTATTGGTGACAAACTCTCTTCTGGGGGGATGTGCTTTCGGTCTCTGTACGGGTGTTAGATAGTGAGTTGGACTAGATGATCCTTGTGGGTCCCTTCCAACTCATAATATTCTGTGATTCCGTAATGTAAACAGAAAACCTATTTTTTTGCTGCTTCTTTATTTCCCTTTCAGTACTTGGGCATGGGTAAATTGTATGTATAAAAGACCTACTTATATCTGCAGGACAGAGAGGGGGAAGTTCTTTTCATCCGTATTTTTCTGCATTTTTTTGGTTTGAGCCAAAATAGTCTTCCTTAAAATTTGCACTCTAAGCAGAATTGGCTTATTTGCAAAGGAGGCTTCTCTAAAATGTCCTGAAGTTGTCAGAATTCTCATGCATGTCAAAATATCTCTTGTACCTCTTTGCATATGAGTTTGACTTGTGATGGCAGAGTTTCCAATAGCTCCTATTCTGGATTACAGAGATGTACCAGGCCTGACAGTAACTGCCATTCACCACCTACCTCTGCAATATAAGGACCCCTCTAATTGTATTTGTTGTATGAGGCGGTTATTTTCTTTGGTGTGCTGTTACCTGAAGGCTCTCTCAAGAATTGGACTTTCTGGTGTCTGAACATCTGCCCTGTTACCTGAATATCAAAGTCTTATGTGTTTTCTGTCTTTTCTATCTTTAATAATGATGGAGGAACTGAGCATTCATTTACAGTTCAACTAGTTCAGAAGCCTTAAAGGAAAAGCTTTCCACTCTACAAAGGAAAGACAACAATTTTAAATGTAATCATTTGATTGATGAAGTGTGGGGTCAGGAAGAGCGTAGATCATACTTTCATACCTGCATGGTCCAAGAGTTACTGGGGATAAAAGAGAATTATGAATGTGTTTGTTTTACTGAAATGAGTAGGGTAACAATAACATTGCTAATGAGCATATCTGTCAAGTGAAGTGGAACCGCATTCAGCAAGACATTTTTCTGATAGTGCCTGAAATATGCCTGAGTTGATTTCTACTAATATCAAATTTAGACATGCTGGAAATAAAATGTCCAGTCCAGAGTTCTTAAATATGCTCCAAGAGTTTGTAGTTTTCCTGTGCAGTTAAAAGTTAGTCTGTGCTTCAAAGAACAGGGGAACATAATTGTTTTGCCTGTGTCTCCCTTCTTCTCAGAAGAAAAATGATTGTCTGTGGTCTTCTTCCTCTTTACTTTGCAGGATAGACCTGTGTAGATCCCTATTTCTCCCCAAATTCTGCTCAAGCTCCTCAATATTACAATCTTGACTAATATAGAGATGTTCCATCCTAAGTAATATAGTTTATCATTATCTGATACAATACAATCTAATGTGGCAAAATACATTTATTTTCCATATAGCTTAATATGTAGCATAAAGATACCCACATGTAAAAGGTTATTTCTCAAGGTTCCCTGTATTCTCTGTCTTTCTGTTGGTAGTAGCCCTACTCATGCTGGGTACATCTTTTAGTTAGGTGTTTAGTTCAAATGTTTCAGTCTAATCTAAGTCCTTTAATATGGCACACACCTCTTAAAATTTTGCTACTTGCATTAATCACGATATACACTGGAATTTTTTTCGTTACTCTGCTCTACCATATTCTTCAGTGGTAAATTTTCTTTTACTGAAAATTCTGATTTATGCAATTATTCACAATCCTGTTCAAGAATTTTAAAAGGCAGTTTCCCAAGCCATAAATTCTGCTTACAAAATTTAATAGTGATTTCATGGGTTTTATTAATAAAGTCTTAAATAATTAATAAAGGCTATCCTTCACAAATGGAATTTCAGTCCTTATAAAAGAGTTTTTCTTCCACTTACCTCTCAAGAGACTTTTAAAGTAACTCAATGAATTAATAATGTGGGCAACGCGTGTTTGTGTACACTCACATAATTTAAGAATTCAGCTAGGTTACATTTTAGTCTCAATTGTTACCACCTGTTTCATTACCAAATTAGAGGTTGAGAAGCTATGGCAGGTAAAAACAAACTTTAGTAACAAATTTCTTTTTTTTTTTTTTAATTGCCATGAATCTCATTACCATTCTACTATGAAATACAACATTGTGCACAATGCACCTGCCAAAATAAAACTCAGAAAACAAGAATCTAATGCAATTCAGAAAACTGGTGATTTCAGAGCCACAGGGAAAAAAACAACTGATTTCTACTTCCATGTTTTACACTATTTTAAATTTAGAAAGTAGTTATCAGAAATCGAGGTGACTGTCAACACTAACTTAGTTTAATGACAAATATTATTTACAGTAGTATGCCATTTATTGAAAATTGACTCAATCTTCCTGCAGGCCAAAGATAAGAAACAGGACAACAATGATGTACAAGCTCTTCACCTTTTTAATATTATCCATCAAGCAGTGATCACAGAATCAGAGAATATTCTGAGTTGGAAGGGACATACAAGGATCATCGAGTCCAATTCCCAAGTGAATGCCCAGACAGGGATTGAACCATAACCCTGGTGCCATGAACACCATGTTTTACCCATCTGAGCCAATATCAGGGTCATGTCATCATTTTTTTTTTTGATTTATATTTTTTAATAACCTAACTCCCCATCCCAACATCCTATTATCTAGACCATGTCAATGAGTTCCTCATCCAGTGTTCCTTAAACACCTCCAAGGATGGTGACTCCATCACCTCTCTGGGCAGACCATTCCACTGAGAGATCACTCTCTCTGTGAAAAACCTCTTCCTAATATCCAATATAAACCTCTCCTGGTGTAGCTAAAGACCAAAGAAGAGAGAAGAGATTTGCACCCACCTGACTGCNAACGATGATTTTAAACAGTGTTGGGCCCAGGACTGATCCCTGTGGGACTCCACTAGTGACCGGCTGCCAGCTGGATGTGGCACCATTTACCAACACCCTCTGGACTCATCCATCCAACCAATCCCTAGCACAACACAGAATGCTCCTGTCCAGTCCATGCTCTGAGAGTTTCTCCTGAAGCTTACCATGGGAAACTGTGTCAAAGGCTTTGCTAAGATCCACGGCCTTTTTATTGTTAACCAGGCATGTCACCAGTTCATAAAAGGAGATTAGGTTGGTCAGGCAAGACCTTCCTGTCCTAAATTGGATAATAAGTATGTAAGATAATAGGATAATAAGTGACAAATATGAAGATTTTATTTAAACGTTTTGGGACAGTAATTGTCAAAAGTGATCAGAAGAAAGAGAGTATCCATTCTTGGAACACATCTTTAGCTGTTGTAAATCAGGATAGTTTCAATCTCTGTGCTTGTATCTGCTGCAGATTTGTTCCGGTAATTCTAACTTTATGAATGAAAAGGATCTTACAACCTGACTTGCTGTTGGTTATTTTCTTTTGTGTGACTTTCCCCTTCTCTCTAATTTCTTGAGGAAGTGTTTCAGCCTCTTATTGATACCTCTCAACGCACTTCTCTTCACGTGAAGACTAAGATTTGCCCATGCACACAATGCCATAAAAGGACACATGTATCACTTGAATCTTATTTTAGGTTTATTTCAGGAATTCCCAATGTCCATGAGACACGGAAAATTATCCCACTATCTCCTAGACATTCTCTCTGTTTCTAGTCTTTCCCCACCAGAGCTTCTGGGAGGGGAGCAGGGTTGAGCAAGTTTTACCATTTCTTGGACCTATGGTGACAAGCTATTAAAATGGTTCTAGCCGAGCACAGAAGGTGCTTGAGGGGAAAGAAACCTACTGGGCCCCTTTGGGCCCTTCTGCTTGCTGGAAGTCGCTGTTTTTCTCCTCACTACTTGATGTTTCACACACAGGTGGGTTTATGTCAGTTTTTTATACTGGAGTTTTAATCCACCCCTCTGTCTCTGGCAGCCTGCCAGTTGGTTTCCCTCTTGCTTGCTTGAGTGTTTTCAGCTTTTAGCTACTGTCACAGGTGGCAGCTGCAGCACAGAATGGAAACAGCTGGCTGGGGCAGCAGGTGGCCAGGAGAATGTCTCACAGATGGTTGCCTTCCACAGGAGGATTGAATAACAGGGAGAATTACAGTGTCCTCTAGGATCCGTGGCAGCTGCTTGAAGGTGGTGCTGAGAAATAGGTTCCATTGTCATGGAAGAGCACAGTGTTTGTAAATTCTGCCCGAACATGAGAATCTGGTGTGCTCAGCTAAAGAAAAACAAAAATCAGATGTAAACCTTACTGAGGGCAAAATGTCCTTTTGTAGCTTTTCCTCTAAGTCATTAAAACTTTGTAGGAACTTTCCTGGTTTACACAATTTCTCAACTACATTTTGACTGGCAATCTAGAGACATGGGAGTAGCCTCCTATCTTCTGTAGCCCACATCTTGTAGAAAAGTAGGAATATGAAATTAAAAAGGAAATCTTAGTGGAATTCAGCACACTGAAAACAATGTGAATCAGACTATTGATTTAATGGCTAGAACACAATATATTATTTTTATTTATTTTTCTATAGGAAAACCCCCATAAGAAGCAAAAAGAACATAGGCAATGTATAAAAGTTTTAAAATACCCCGGTTACATTTTCTGCTAGTGGGAGGTTTGTACCTCAATACTTTCTTTTTCCAAAATCGTTACCACTTAGTTTTGTTCAGCGCTCTAGTGTTGGAACAGTGGCTTATTGCTTCCTATTTTCTAATAGGAGGTATATTTTTAGCTGTCAGAACTGGTCTATGTTAACCGTAATTTACTTAAAGACTTCAAAAGAAGGAATAAATCAAGCAGATACTCATCCGTCCAACAATCTTAATTATCTGAACATTAAACAGACAGCCATCCTCCAGTTCTTTCTCTTCCTGCATTATGGTGTCTTTCTCTGGCAGTCAGAAGTTATCAAGCCTGCTAATTACTAAATGAACTTCCTAAACAGCTATGCAGAACAGGCTGAAAAGCCCAGCCCATTAAAATGACAGGAATACAAAAGACATCTGTTTTGGTTTTTTGATAATCTGGTCCTTCTTACTGATCAAAATCAAAAGATAATTTAATCATATATGTAACTTTAAACCTATGAATAACCACTCCAAGAATATATTTGATTCTCAGAAGTGACGATTATAAATTTCGTCGGAATTCAGAGTACTTGATGTGATCATCATTACATTTTGGATTGCTGAGAACCTCAACCTTAGATGACACCTATAGATTTTAGTTCTGAACTCAGAATTACTGTTTTTGAAATGCCAATCATTTGGAGACCTTTCTACCTCTAGAGACTTATGTGTATAGTAAATAGAACCATTAGAGCATTATTTTTGTGAGATAATGATTCAACAGTCTACTGTGCAAAGTGCTTCATTATTAGCCATATGGGACTTGGATTATTGCCTTGAAAAACAGACAGATAATTATTGTGTTTCTTAGTTTACCGCCTTCCAGTTCTCTCAGACTCTAGAAAAGGTTGGTGTCAAATAAAACAAAGAGATTTGTTGTGAAGAAGCACAAAGAAGTAACAGAACTGTTGCGTTTGACCTTCGGTAGTTACAGACTGTGTGGGAAAATGTTACATTTAAATCAACAAAACTGCGTCTTACATTTAATTAAACACATTTTAGATTTAAAATAAAAACTAGTCCTTTACACTCACTTTTTGCCAGCTCAAAAGAAAGAGGAGTAAACTGTCTGTGCCTACAGCTGGAATTGATAAAAGGAGCTACTAGCTGCTGTCATTATCTAGCTACAGGTCTGTCAATACTGCCCAATAAAAGGTGTCTGCAGAGCACGGCCAAGTGCTAGACCTTGGTCTGCCATAATTCCTAACAGCTGCCTTCCTCTCTGGCCCTTTTTTAGACTGCTTTTTTCCCAAGATAGCAGTGGAATGCAGTTTGGAAATAGTTCACCCTGGGAACCACCCCTAAAAAACAAGATGGACAAAAGTGCTTCATCTCTGACACACTGTCCTACAACACGGATCTCCCCATGCTTTCAGGCTCATGTCAGGCAGATAACCCTGACCCTCATTCTCTTAATCGCTCTACCATTTATGTGCTATACCATAACCATCACAGTATTTCTGAAGCTTTGGGCTCAAATGCACACACACACACAGAGTTGTGTTTTATGATCACAGGGTGCAGCCCCAGGGAGACCCAAAGCCCACTGTCGGTTCAGCTCGGGTGCCTCAGGAGAAACTCGCCCTCCTGCTTCTGTGCCCTTTGACTCCAGGTCCAGGAGTTGCTCTCTGGGTCTCTTAGTCTTACAAACATACCCTACAGGACAGACTGACATTGACTGGCACAGTTTGCCCGCTAGAAATGACACTTTCACGCAAAGCTTTTGCATATTGGCAGGTGTTTTACCCTTTGGTAGAAATTTAAGTTGCTGTCTACACTGCTCTGTATACAAAGCAGAGAAGTCTGAATCCACAACCCTTTGATTGTATTAACCTTTTAATCAGGCAGTTTTTCTTTGGGACTACTTTGCTGGAGCTAAGTTTGCTTATTTAATTTAAATGGCTTTGCACATAACATTTATTTGCCAAAGAGAAAAGATGTTGCAGATGCTGTTATTTCCCTTTATAAATTGAAATAATCTGACTAAAATTTTAACAATTTAAACTTTTAAAATTCTAGCAAAACAGAAAATGAAAACACATTCCAAAGAATTAAAAATCAAACTGAGAATGGTTAACGAAGAACTTGAATATGGCATTTTAACACTTCAAGTATAAAGGGAGAGTTGGTTTTCCTATGTTGTTAAAAATTACAGCTTTAAAATGAGAAATCCATTTAAAAATTACTAAAGGTATGCCTTCTTGTAATTTAGTGAATAAGGTAATCTGGTGAATCCTTGACAAAGGACATAGATAACGTAGTTGTGCATGTGTCTGTTTTTAATGGTTTTAATGATTCTTGGCAAAATGAATGTGTTCCTCAATGCCTAGAAATCTAAGAATGTTAGGTGTTTTTCCAAATCATGTGCAAGCACAGAAAGAAAGACATGAGGCTCCCTTGTGGTCATATATCAAGATGAGAATGGAGTGAAGCGTGGTTGTTCACATCATTAATTTTATTTGTGCAGGCAAATATACAACTGCACTAAGTTACTGAACACAGAGATAACTCTATGTGGGTCCCACCTTTAGAACAGAGGAAATTCCATGCCAGAAGTCATATTCAGAGAGGACTAACATTATCAATAGCAGCATGAAAAAGTCTGTAAATGCATTATTAGTGCATGTTACTGTAATGAAAAAGCTCAGTGACATGGCCTAGATAGTGGGAGGCTTGGATGGATGGATGGATGGATGGAGCGTGGTGCCCATGGTGCTAGTGGGCCTGATGCCTGGGTGGGCATTCGCATGGGAGCTGGACTAGATGATCCTATGGGTCCCTTCCAACTCAGAATAACCTGTGAACCTGTGACTTGCCTGTGGAGTTGAACAGGACTGAGGGAGCAGAGCGGGTTTTGGTGAGGAAGGGAATCAGTGAACGGCTCTGTGCAGATATCACACTCAGCTTTCATCTGTGTCTTTCATCTTTTTTCTATTAAAAGTATTTTCTTATTGTGTCTTTCAAAAATAAAATGGAGTCAAAATCTTCCCTGACAAGTAGCTCACATGATCTCTACTAGTCCCAGAGGAACATTTGGGGATGTAAATCAGAGTAATAATAAATCAGGAACTCTTCTGACAAAACATCCATCTATCTCTGCCATTTCAAATGGATAATTTTCAGTTGTGAATTTGATGGACGTGGAATTGTTTGGGGTTTTTGTACTGTGAAAGACTGATGGAAAAAGTAATCCTAGAAGCTGTGTCTTCACACTGAAAATTGCTTTAGAGATTCATTGGGCTAAGGCAATACTGAGTGACCTACTATAATAATCTGAAAAGTCCAAATGATAAATAATAACATCAGCTGCAATTTAAGGATGATACAAATTTTCCAAATGAGGTTGTAATGATTTTGGAGAGATAAAGCCTCAGATGGAAAGCAAAGGGCATGTGGAATCTCCCGTGATTCTCAGCTAAGTAGCTGGTGGTGGGTTTCTCTGGGGAGATGTTGCCTCTGCAGCCCAGAGGGGTCCTCCAGTGAGCAGCTTCTGTGCTACCAAGTGTTTGTGCTGCCTTGTCCTGATTGCTGAGGTGAAATACAAGGAGAGGATGCCTCACTTCAAACTTTTCAGATATAAAACCTAAAGAATTTTTAATTACTTTGCATTTCTGCTTTCAGGTTTTACGTGACTTTGGAAACAACTCCATTATGATTTCCTTTGTATAAAGCTTTTATTTTTTTTCTGTAAATGGCAATAATTGTGTGCAAAATGAGTCTTCAGATGTTTCAAAATCACATCAGATTAGGTAAAACATTCTATTAGATTTTTTTTTGTTGTTATAGACCTTTTTCTCTTTCCAGCTTAGCAAGCTTTTGTGTTTTAACTATAGCTGTTTGAACCAATTTCTGGCAAAATTTGTCTTGAGCTACCCTAGAGAGTTGTTTTCAATCCAGTTTTTGTTGAACAGGCATTGCAAAGTTCTTGTCTCATGACTTGAATAAATGCAGTTCAGGCCCCGATTTTATTGGATTGATATGTTTGGAGTCCTCATTTATAGTCAGGCAATTGATCACAGCTTTGTCTGACAGGTTGGAGTTTTGTAAATCATTCCCATTTCTGAACACTGTCAGTGAGAACTTTTTAGAAGTATGAATAAACAGAGAGAGACTTCAAATGGATACAGGACATCCAGTGTAATGAGTTATTGGTCGTTGTAATGTTGCTGTCAGTTGTGTGTGGTTAATATTTCTAGGTTTAGTCATCATTCTCCACCAGAATGAAAACTGAGCCTTGGACCTTTGCCTAAATAACTGAAACATTAGGGAAAACAAAATCATGAATTAGACCTTTTTGAATATGTTCCATCCTGTACATGATTTATCCGAAAATTACTTTGTCATTTTTCTTCAGTTTGGGGCAATTTTTCTCTAAGAAAAGAACTCCCTAATGTAACCCCAAATATAGTTAGTAACATGTTTCTAACTAACTAACTAAACTAGAATTAAAGGCACTATTTCTAGGTAGAAGAAGGAAAGGATTGATAGATGGTCCTGTCAGGGTAACAGTGGAGAATTATTATAATTCAGTATTTTTAGATGTTTGACGATGATGAGTATTTCAGGATTAAATTCATAAAACCCTCACTGTTTGAAAACATTTCCCGAAGCATTAATTGCTTTCTGAATGCTCACCCAAATTCAATGGTGTATTAGTCTGTAATCATAATGTTGTCATTTGGATGGCAACCAAATTAAAAATGAGCTGAGAGAAGAAAGGAAGAACTGTCAGTTGAGTTGTCTTTGCATGGCTCTGTTGCTTGAACAACACTGCTGTCATGCTGTAATAACCTACTTTTAAGGAACAGAATTACTCAACAGACCATTGTCTCACGTTGTGTCATTCATTGTTTTCTTGGCTGAGAACCAGTTGGTTTAAACTGATACATTTTGGGCCCTGGAATTAAACTGGAGAAAGTGACCAGTGAATTAAGAGAATTAAGATTCATTCCAAGCCTGTAAAATTCTAACCAGTAGCAAATACAAGCAGGAGGCATCTCAGTTAGAAGACAGACAATTGAATTTTCTCTAGGTTTCTCTCTCTTGTGTCTGTCAAATGCACAGAATACTGTTTGGTAAAGTTCATTATACAGTGAACCCCCATTACTCACGGNAGGTGGGGATGGGGTGGAACCGGTGTCGCGAGTGGCGAAGCTGGGGGCCGATCAGACTGAGGTCGTGGTAGGATCTGCGCACGCGCCAAGGTTGCACAGCTCGCGGAAAAATCACCCACAAGTACTGAAGCTTGCAAATAGCGGGTCACGAATATGTGGGGGCTCACTGTATTATGTTTTTGTTTCAGAAATAAAATCAGGCTACAGGAATTGACTTCTGGCTCTGAAAGGACTTTATTCCTATATAAAGGAATTCAGAGATATGTTATTACAGTATTGTATCAGTGATGGGTGGCTAACAGAGTAATGTAAATTAAGAAGGAATTGCTCATTGGTTTTTTAAAGAAATGTTCATCAAAGTCAAGCTTTTCACAGAAACATTGAGCTTAGATGCAAACATTCAGATGATGTACATTGTTTAAAATTTTCCAATCCATTCTAAAACAAGTAACCAGCATGTTTTCAACTCAACTGGTGAGGGGAAGCAATGCATATTTTAAGGCATTCCTTAATGCAAAGCTTGTTATATCAGGCACGTCTCCTTCTCTTGGTGTTTATGTGAACTGCTCAAGCCTAAACCATTAACATATTGTCTTTATTACTTAGCTTGAAAACACACCATCTTTTAGACATAATGATTTATGAACTACCACTGGTATCTCACTTTTGCAGTTTGTCACCTGGCTACTATTCACTCTTTGCTGTTACTTGGGGGAGAAAACCCATTTGCTTATGGTAAGAAATTAAAGAAAAAAAAGTATTATGAAGTGAAGGGTGGGGTTTAAGTGGCATAAATTCCTCACAGCATATAAAGTGAATCCCCGCTGCATCACAACCTCTCCATTACGACCCCGCCCGTTTGCGAAGCAAATTTTTCGCAATTATGATTCAGCAGTCCACAAGTTTAGCTGGTTGGCATATGCACAGTGCCTCTGTTCTGCCGAGGGCCGGTGCCACGGTGCCTGTGGGGCGGGACTCACCCCGCCCTGTGGGGAGTGGACTCACAATGGCGGCACCGTGCCCCATCCCTGACCCAAGAAACTGCACCACGAAAGTGAGGCAAGCTGTGTGCTGGGAGGGCGCAGCTGTAGCTGTGCCAGGTGGAGGCTTCTGTTTGGGACCATACAGGCAGCGCTGCCCCTCTCTCACGTGACTGGTGGATGTTAAAGGGAAAGAAACCCAACCTCCCCACCCCCGCCACCCTGTGGTCTTCTCTGGGCTGCTACGCTCGCTCCCACAGCCTATATCCCGCACCGCTTCCCCCCCCAACCCCGGTGACTGTGCCCGCGCCGGCAGACCCGTGGGGGCTCGGGCGCGTGGCACAGTGTCGACTCGGCCGCATGGCCTGGCGGCGGCTCGGGTGCACGATTTACTGCAGCTCGCAGTGGAGTTTAGAGCCCTGCCCCAGTCCCTGCCCTGGTCCCTGCCCCGGTCCTGTGTGCTCCGCTGAGACCCAACACAGCACCACCACAAGACATGCCATTCCTTGTTACTCAAAGCCCAGTCAAAGCCTGGGCAGCACTGCCTCTGCTGGGACTGGTGGATATTAAAGGGAAAGAAACTCGCATACCAACGCCTCCCCTCCACCATAAGTGCATGGGGTGTTGCAGTGTTGCAAAGTTAAGGTTTTTCCAGGCTCCAAGAATGCTGACCAGAGCTCAGGGACACCCTTTCCCTGCCACGGAGGCGGGGTGAGCACGCGCGGGCTGGCGCGGGGCCCCCAGGGCTGGCGCGAGCACCAGGGCCGGTCTAGGGGCCGGGGGGGGGAGCAGCGCAGAGTTTGGGCTGCGAGCACACATGGTCACAGTAGCCGCTCAGAAACGGCTCCCTTTGCCTGCCTGTGCTGAGACAGACTACGGGAAGNCCCGGTGACTGTGCCCGCGCCGGCAGACCCGTGGGGGCTCGGGCGCGTGGCACAGTGTCGACTCGGCCGCATGGCCTGGCGGCGGCTCGGGTGCACGATTTACTGCAGCTCGCAGTGGAGTTTAGAGCCCTGNGCCTTGGCCTGTCCCTTTCCTTGTGAAGGACGGGGTATAACTGTATATGGGAAATTATTTGTTTGCAAATTTGATCAGTGCCTCAATGCTGGCATAGCACTGACATTTTTAAATAGTGAATTTAAATTTTTTTCTGATAGTACATTTTTTCTACTCAGTTCAGGATTCAGTGGACAGTAGCAAAATAATTGTGCTGATGGTTGACCTCATAAAAAGAAATATTGACTGAATTTCCAAGCTGTGGTTGAGCTGTGCAGGCAAAGGACAATGGAAAGTGTCCAGCCCTAGGGTGGTGTAGTATCCGTTGTGTGGAGAAACACATGTAAAAATAAAGCCAACATCTCTTGTTAGTATTATTAGCAGTATTAGTGATGTATTAGTATTAGTGATGTATTAGTATTAGTGATGCGAAAACTGTAGAAGTGACCAATTTTAAGATGTTTCAGGAGATGGCTTTTAGAGACTGTCTGGCACAAACTAGAAAAAGTATTTCTCTATAGCTGACTGTTCTAACTTCCCTTATAAGAACCTAGGTAGACTGTAGTCAATGAGTAGGTAAATGAACCATCTTCTTATCAGAAGTCCTCCTAATTAAAAAACAGAAACAGTGCTAAGATAGGTATTATAATATGTAATGTAACATAGCAAGAAAAATTAAATGATGCCGTGAATAGAAAACTAGTGACACATACACAGGTCAAATCACATTGATTTGATCCTTTCAAATCAGTACCATCCCTCTCTCACAAACTGAAATGTCTATTCTTGTCTCATCTAGTAAAAGGTTTGTAGCGTTAAAATCCTTAAAGGGTGACTCTTAAGTATTTCAGTGTAAACAACAAAGCAGCCTTCAACATATTTCTCAATAAAATCCTTTTTTATGCTTCTTATGCTTCATTTTTGTGGCTTGTGTAGCAGGGCTTATATTCACGAAGATTAAAAAGAAAAAGCCCAAACAAAAAAACACGTTCTTTTTTCCCCCTTACATAAGAGTTCAGTTTTCATGTTCAACCTCCCCCAGCAATTGTTCACAGTCTGCCACCCAGTGAAATTAAAATAACCGTTCCCCCAGGGCCTCCTTCTGCTTGATTCCCATTTTTCTTCGAGATTCACTTGGAAATGGGTAGAGGATGTACTGTGCAAAGTACCATGATTCTGGCAGTTTGGAAGGGTCAAAACTGGGAATTCCCTCCACCTGGCTCTGCAACATTTTTGTCTCTTCTGCTTCAAGATCATAGTTCTTCTCCCAGGGACAGAAGTCTGAGCAGTCTTCACGGAGCTGGGAAAGGAAGGAATTACTACCGTGTTCCCAGTGTCTGCATAGAAGTGTGGAACTGTTTGAAGTGATACAGAAGAGGGTTCAGACAGGATGAGGAGTGGTCACTGTGGGAACTGGATAGCATGCAAAATATAATTTTATGTAGGAGGAAGGATACCGAAAAGGAAGAGGAGAGCAGACATAAGTAGTACTATAAGTAATACAGTTCTACTGTGTTTTTAAGAAACAAATAATACTTTTTCCCAATTCAAGAGACTTCCAAAGAGAACTGGGAGAACTAGAACCACTTCCATAAAAAAAGCATTACTGACAACTCTAAGCTGTGCTGCTACTCTCCCCTTTGTGTAAAGTTGAATTTTGATTGCCTGTGTTTCTACATGCTCCTCTGGAGACCCTTGTGTCTACAGATTTAAAGACTCTGCTTCTATCTCAAAGTTATTGATTGTAGAAAACCGACAACCACCAACTTCCCTTTTGGAGAAGCCAGTGAAGACTTGTACTTGATCATTTCACACAAATCCTGACTCTGACTAAACTGTCCTCCTTTGTCTGACATAATTTCACTAAGAACATTAGACTGTAGGTGAAATAGTGGTAAGTGAATAGCCAGCTGTTTGTTCAGAGAGAGGAGCTCTTACACTTTTTACATTGCAAACATGCAAGAGGATGTTGTCCAAGCAGTGGCATAGGCAAACCCCATTCTCTGCTGTTCTATGTACAAGGCTAGACTGACTGACATGGTTTAGACAGTGTAAAGAATAATGTGGAGTCTTTGTCCATGCCCTAATATTAATCTGTATGGCAGAAATTTTGAAGTATTTGCTGTTCCTGCGACAGCGGGGCCCCAGCTAGAAGTGCTTACCAAGAATTGCACTTCAGTTTCAGAGCAGTTGATGGGACTGAAGGCAGACCACAGTGACACTCACAACTTAGAAATGCAGCTCTTGGCACATTTATTCATGTTGCAGGCCTACAACAGGCCTGCCTGTCATTAGGTCATTTCTTTTGAAACTGCCTCGTGTTTTGGGGACTCATCATCGTGTGATCAAATTTCAGGGCAGTTTCTTCCCCTGTCTCAGGAGCTGTCCCAGCCTGCTGCTTAGGACAAGCCCTCTAACAATCTGATCCTGTTTCAGAGCTCTAATTAGACCAGAGACCAGGCCAGAGGCCTCCTAAGGTCCCTCCTGACATCACCTGTTGGATGTTTCTGTAAGGTAACAATGAACTCTGTAACTGTCTTTGCTTTGTTACTGATTCTGTTTTATTGGTCCTTCAATTCTTGAGCCATTAGGGTTGTCCTTAGAGAACATCTTGCAGAAGGAGTGCTCTCGTCTTTGGAAGGAGTCAGAGTGATCTGCGTGTTTTGTGAAGAAGCAATTTTGTAATAGATGTCATCTGTTGCATGGAGACTTTCATCAGTAACTTTTTGTAGTGTTCTACACTCGTCATGTTACAGCTAAAAGAAAGTGTGATGGTGGAAACCACAGGATAGGATTCCAGAGAGACAAGTAGGGTCAAATTGTGTGCTCAGCCCCAAGGACTTCCACTTGCCATCAATGATGGCAGTGTTGGGTCACTGCAAACACTGCATTGCACAAATGTGAATGCTGTCTTTCACTCAGCAGTGCAATGCAATATTCTCCTCCTAACTCTTGTCAGTCCCTTAATGTATAAATATTGACATTCCGTTGTAACCTATGAGGGATTTTTTTTTTACAGTATAATATGAGCAAATGGCATAGCAGTAGGGACGTGCACTTTCTTCTGTAGCATCTGAAGAAACCAAGCCTGAAGGCAAGCTGAACAAATCCAAAATTATTTAGTAAGAATAATAAAAAAAAGAAATAGCTGGAGGGACTGACTTCAACACTGCTTAAATGAATAGTTGTTTTCTTTGTTCGTTTGTTTCAATTAGTCCATTTACAAATAAATAATGGAAACTACTAAGAAAAATTGTTAAAATAAATATCTCTAAGAGAAATTATCTGATTGTTCCATTCTGCAAGCATCACCGGTCATATGCTTGGATATAAAAGTTCTGCAGTTAGGCAGAAAACATAAAATTTGATGATTTTTTGAAAAACGGCTTTATAAAAAGCAGTAAGTTGTGACAGCAAAGGCACTTTAGCGTAAGAAACCAGTAGTTTTCAATTACTGTGAAATGAGAAATTATGTTATGTCAGCTGATATTAAATCAGTATAAATGTCTGGATTAGTACAAAATTATCTCATGTCTGTAAAAAAAATTTAATTTACGGAATTGATATTAATCAGGCTCATTAGCTTTAGTGTGGCAGCTGCCATCTTGGCTAATGAAGAAGGGACTGAACAGGGATTTCCACAGTCAAATTCATGGGCTTGGATTAACTGAAAAAACTGTCTCTCATTATAAGTATTGTAACACATTATACATTTTTTATCTGAAGGAAAACCTTGTTTGTACATCAGCAAGGGAAGTGAGGTTCTGTCTGGGGAATAGGACATTGCCATCTGTCATAATTATCCTGTAAGCACTGGGCATGGAGGAGGTCAAACAGTATACAAGATTTCAATGATTTTGTAGTGTTTCCTTTGTTAAGTCTGGTTTTGGAAGTCAATATTTATTCTTCCACTTAACCTGCTTCACAATGTCATTCATTTTGTGTGATGATTTCTATCAGTTATTAATTAAACTTCGCTACTGCTTAGCCAGCTTTTGAGTGACTTGCATAGCCCTTGGATCCCATGTACATGCTTTTGTTGATAGGGCAGTTTGTCAAAATGAATTTAAGCAGACATCATGGAAAACGTCGTTGAATTGTCGGTGCTTTGTTCTGTGTGTTACTCAGAAGGACATTGCTTCGTCATGGTATGAAAATGGAAAGTCATTTCAAGAACGGCCCATTTCGGTACCATTTTGTTCATCAATTTATAGCTGACACAAGCTGTCTTCAGCTGTTGGCCTGCTTTATCATCAGGAGTTTTTAAAGCAGCAATTTAAAGGTAGTTTAAACAGTAATTTGCCTGGCTCTGTAAGGCTCACCCATGGCTGCCATCCTCTGAGTATTGCCGGTGCTTTGCTGATAGAGAAAATGTGGCATTTATCCATACTAATTTCTGGCATGCACAGGTTTTTGGTCAGTCAGCAGAGTACACAACTCCTAAGAAATGTGGTGGAATCAGGGATATTCACAGAGCAAGTCTATGGTGGGAGAGGGAAGGAGATTTAGGATCTCTGCCTCAGTCCACTATCCAGCTGCATCCTCACATGGACTGAGCATAAGGACAGCACTCTGAGTGCAAGAAAGATGCCTATAGGAGAGCCAATGATTTTGAAAGTCCCAGTAGCATTTTGTGTCAGATGGCTGATCTATATTTATTCTGCCAATGCAATAACTGCCCCTGGAGAGCTTGCTCCCCTCTTTACCTGACTCAGGACATATGGAAATATGACATCTGTTTACTGCAATAATACTTCTACAAATGTGATTGTGAATCTTGGAACCAGAGCTGAACATTTCATCACAACAACTGAATCTTAATTCTGCTTTTCTCATGAGCAAGAAAATGCTTGGGGCTGTTATTTTCTCCCATATGATTGAAAAATGCTGTCTATATGAGCACCACATGGGAAGGAGGTGGCAAGGTTATTAAAAAGACCTATTTGCCATGGCATTTACCTCTGTGACATAAGAGCAGCTTATAAACAAACACAGCATCCTGTATGAAAGCCTATGAGAAATAATCCTTTCCACGTTTGGAAGGGAAAACAAAAGCATAGAAAAATAAAATATTTTTGCCAAGGTTACTCATCAAGTAAAATTCAGGAATTCAAGGTAGATTTTCACTCTTATATCTGCCTTAAATTCTTCTGACATTAAAATCTGGGGGTTTTAACTCCAATACTGTACAGTTTGAAATGAAGAGAGTGATTGATAAATGTTTAAAAACTAGTATCTTCTTGGCTAGAGATTCATTAAAAGGAAATTTAATTTATTCCAATCTAGTCCCACAGTTGAACCTGAGCTATGATGGACTTGTAAACCTAGATGAAACTTAACGTCTTCCCAGCAATGAGAGAGCAACAAGCTGTCTAAAGTGAGAGATTAATTCCAGCAAGGCTCTGCAAACTAAGCCTAATTTCACATAGGTCTGTGTTTCACTTTCCTACTGTGCCTGCCCTCCAGCTCTTCTGTTTTCCATGGTAACTAGGCCAGCAGTCGGCTACGAAAATACCCTTGGGCCAATTTCTCCTACTAATATCTTGCAGCACGTTCTCCCTGGTACATGAGCTTAACTTCAAATTCCCACTTCTCTTTTTACAAAGACAATACTTAGTGGCAATAAAGCAGTGAAATAGAAGGAGGATCACAACAAGACCAGTATTTAAAAGGGAGATCTAAAGATATTTCCTTCTCCCTTCTCCTTCTCCATCTCTGCAAGAGATGTTTTTGCTATGTGTAAGGGGGTGTGAAAAATTAATAGAGACCAAGAAAAGAGGATGAAAAATAAAACCAGAGTGGAAGAAACAAAGCAGGCCCAGAAAGAAAGGGTATGGAGATAGAAACATTCTTCTTTACAATGTAAGTGCTTGTTCTTCTGTCCTGCCACTGACAGAAATGGACCATTTTTCATGCACCCCTCTATATTAATAATTAATAATGAACATGATAGATATAATCTCATTTAAAGAAGATGTGACCTTATGCAGAGTAACCTTATGCATAAGGAGAGCTGTAGTCTGAAGATACTCCTTCCTTACACATCAGTCATGAAACGATAAAAAAGGGTTATTTGGACTCATCATTGAAAAGTCTGATTTTCCCCCTTCAATTCGCTGAAAACAAATTAATTTGGCTAGCCATTTTTGAAGCGTAAAGGACCAAACGTCTTTGTGGTGACACTTTATTTGAGCTATGAAAGCTCTCTAAGTTACTCTATTGACGAAGTCACACATGCATGGAGTTAACAGGTTGCTGTGATCTGACAATCCAATCCCTGCATCCTTTGTTGTTGTCTGAGATGCCGCAGAGCAAACTGACAGAAAAAGAAGATCTGAGTTCTTACAGAAGGCATACTATGTCAGATATGAAAGGCCTACTGAAAGCAGCATTTTGCAGTCTTGTAATTATACTGAGGTACCATCGTTGCTGAAACGTTTACAGCAGTACCTGCTGAGGCTCATTTTTCCTCACTGTTCCTGTGTTGGCAGTGATCTGAATAAAGTTCCTTTTGTTAGATATTGGGAAAATAAGATAAGCTGGGCCGCTAGCTGAAGCAGTGATGAAAGTAAAGAACTAGAAGAGACTGACATGTCAGGAAGTAATGTGGGATCAGTTCTTGTATCTGTGGTGCCTGATCTTAAAACACAATGGATCTACAGACAGGTTCTTCCAGAAAGGTACAAGAGGTGGTGACTTAAAGCAACATTAACTCCCTATATATTTGAAATGTATCAAATCTTGTACATCCTTCCTCTGCTGTTGACATCTGAGCGCTTTGTTGGTAAAAATGTGAGACTCTACTTGAAAGATAACAGCTTTGAATGTAGACATTGTTAAGCAAAGCAAATTCTTGTAACTGAGTGCAGAGCAAATAGGGAAATTAACAGCTCTGCAGAATAAGTTCTTTTGAATTACATAATATTTGAAAAATAATGTCACTGCCTTATCCTATTTCCCACTACCCCATACCAACCCCTTCGTTCCTCATGCCTGGAATCATAAAAACAATGATCTAAAACCTCTAGGATTATAAAGTACATATCTGACTCAGAATTTATGAATAAAATCTGGAACTGCTTCTGATATGAGCAGCAAAAGGCCTTAATGACCTTGCAGAAAGACAATTTTAGTTTTCTCCCTGAAGCTATTTCTGTATAAATGTATTAATACCATGGTTTAACCCCAGATGGCAACCAAGACCCACACAGCCACTCACTCACTGTTCCCCATAGTGGGATGAGGGAGAGAACTGGAAAAGTGAGAAAACTTGTGTGTTGCAATAAAGGCAGTGAAAGAGCTAAAACAAAAGTCTCATGCAAAAGCAAAGCAAAGCAAAGAATTCATTCTCCATGACACGTGGACAGGCAGGTGTTCAGCTGTCTCCAGGAGAGCAAGGCTCCATTGGACATAGTGGTGACTTGGGCAGACAAACACCATCACTTCAAACATCCTTCCCTTTCTCCTTCTTCCCCAGCTTTACGTGCCGAGTGTGATGCCATATGGAATGGGACATCCCTGTGGTCTGTTGGGAGCCAGCTGTTTCAGCTGTTTCCCCTTTCAGCTTTTTGTGCACCCCCTGCCCACTCACTTGGTGGGGTGGCATGAGGAACAGAGAAGGCCTTGACTCTTTAAACATTGCTTGGCAATAACTACATCTCTGAATTATAAGCAGTTTCCAGCACAAATCCAAAACACAGACAAGCCCCATACCAGCTACTGCAAAGAAAATTAACTCTTCCCCAGCTAAAACCAGCACATTCAAAAAAGAAACAAAAAAAACCCCCTAAACTAAAACCAGGCTAACGAAAAACAAAGTGAAGTTAACTGAAGTGTTGCACTGTAACTCAGATTTAGCTCTGCAATTTTGTGTAAATTTGGAGTGCTCAGTACAGAACGACACAGGACTGGTTCTGTGTCATACATTTTGTTGTATAGTGTCATGAGGGACTTTTATTCCAGCTGTGAATCTAATGGGAACCACAGATGCTACCAAAGCCATTTTGGTAGACATGAACTATCCAAACCATAGGCAGATGAAGAAATACATTTTCAGTTTCTCCTCAGTGTATTGATGTGATAACTGTGGCCTAAATTCAGAAACAGTGCAAAGCTTAGCAAGTCCATTGGCTCTAATGGGCTGCTTCAGTCTGAATTAATTTTGCTTTTTATTTATATGGTTCGAAAGCAGAGTAGCTTGGTCACCTCCTCTATTCAATTAATTGCTGGCATATTGGACAGCATCCCAATAAAGCCACTGGGGCTGCTTATTTTAGTGGTGATTATCCCTCCTAATCCCATTCACTGCTAACTTCCAATACAGTTACCCACTGGGAAGAACACAACAATTTCTGTTATGCCTGGAATGAATGGCGCATTTTAGTTCCTCTACATGAATTTACTCTAAGCTATTACAAAGACAGACTGTTGGGAGCTTCCAGGCTTTCTGATCCTGGTGTAAGATACTGTGTGAAATTCTGACAACAGTAGGGCATTTGTTTTGAGAAGAAAATCCTCAGTTTTGGAAAATCACAGACAGGGACATACCTGGTTGTGTAAAGAAGGTGCTGGCAAAGATGAAACCATATTTTTCAAAATTTATTCCAGAATTGAGTGCCAAGTTTCTCATTGGATGCAAAGTAATACTGTCCCATTGATAATCTTCATGAAGATATTAAATGAAATATCCTTATTAAACAGGTTTTATTATGTTATTTTTAAAATTCTGAGTACTGTTTCCAGAGGAGAGATTTGATCATTCTCTTTACTGAGGCAGTGGTGCTTTTTCTGTTAATAGTTAAAAGTAGACCTATAGTTTTAAACTTGAGCTGAAGTCACTATCAGTATTGATATCACTTCAGGATGAAGAGCTTTCATTTCTGTATCTTTGGATTGGTGCTTTATTAAGGTGAAATCTTTGGTGGACCATGGAGTGTGACACAGAGTTTTAAGATTATTTAGCTCAGCACTGTTATATATGGATGATCTTGGAAATAATCACTAGTTTTGTTATGCTGCCGTTCTGCTGCAGGTATTTTTTGTGAGGGGAATAACACGTTAATAAATTTGTTCCTCTGCTGCTTGCACTTTCCACTCAGTACACACACTGGAGCAGAAAGAGACAGACAAATTGAAGAAGACATGTTATGAGCATGATCATTTCTTGCTTAGGCCTTAGACCAAGTAGCATCCATATCTGGTGGTGGTAGCTGTACTCTATTGTTCTTTCCTATTGATTCTTGATACAGTTAATTTTCAAGGTTCATTTCATTTCAATTTCAAGCTCTTTATTCTCCGGACAAAACCAGTTTTACCAGGGGTTCATTTTCTTAATGTAGAAGTGTGTGCAACTAGCTATATTATGTATCAATTGAAACATTTTTCTGCTAGGCAACCTCAGCAGGGTTTGACAACTTCCTTGCATAGTGTAGCATAGCCTTTGTTTTCATTGATCTGCTCATTTTTTGTGAGTCAGCAGGACACGCACTCCGCAGTTAAGGCATTCAGTGGGAGTGGGAGGGGCTGGATTGATTGAATCTACCAACTCAAGTGATTTGTCTGAAAGAAAATTTTGTTACCTTATTCATAAAGATCCTTGAGTAAAGTTTAGCAAATAAGGGCAATGTTGTGTTTCTCAGTCCTACGAGCATGCTTTATAATAAGTCTGTAACAGTATTTTGTTGTCTAAAGGAAGACCAATGTGGTAGACTTCTGTTTTAAGTTGTGTTATTTAAAAATTTTTTTAAAAAATCAGAAAAAGAAAAGTAAATTAATCACAAAATTAACAAATGTCACTGGAAACAGAGATATTTTCCATTCAAAGGCAATGTTTTGCAAAATGAGTCTATAAAAGCAGCAGTATTCTATGAGAAGAAGCATGTGGAACTGAATGCCATTTTCTTAGGTGGGAAGGGTGAAGAGCCCAAAGTGGACAGGTGCCATTCTTCCATCCTGGAGACTTACCTGGGTAGAAAGATTCAGAGAAAATATTGTACCACGCTTCACTTAGTCTGCTCGAGAAACATAATCTTGCACTGTCATCTTGTTCCAGAATAGAAAGCAAGATGAAAGATCAGTAGATGGGGCAGTTTTGCCAGCCCTCTTGCGCCTCTCCCTTTCTGTTGGCTTTGTACTTGGTCAAAGAAAGAGAGAGCAAAGGAAGTTCAGTCTTCATCCTTCCGGTCCAGTCAATGGTCTTGCACTCTGTTTCCCTGAAGTTGTGGAAGATGCTCAGTACTACAGTCACCTGGGAGAACTGCAAAGTCCCTTCCATCTTTGTTGTACAGTAGCTCTTCTAATTGACTCTGCTTCCTATTCTCCCCTGCAGAAATGTTGTTGCTCTCAATGTACCAACTATTTTGTGCTTCTCAGTTGTTAATTTGTTTTTATGTCTAGTGTTTTGTTGACTGCCATGCCCCAATTAGTCTACTCAGAATGGTGCTGTTGTTTTACGCATTCCCCTTTCTGACTTACAGCACGTAAACCACATCTTTCTAGAATTAGTTAGTTTAAAAACAGTGGAGTTACCCTATATCTGTTTTTTGAAAGGTAGTTGACAAAGATAGCCTCTTTGTATCTCTTGGATAACAAAGGACCGTGAGAACAGTGCCACTGTAAGGCATTTCAGCAAGCTTAGTTAAATTAGATTTTTCCGTCCAGGAATGGACAGTGTCTCACCAAGACTGTGACAGAGGCTGGGAATAGAGATTACATTGCAAGAAGTACAAGTGGTCCTTTTTATTCTCTGAAGCAATAGCTGCAATCCTACAGACACATTCCTGGGAGATTCAGCAAGTTCAGTCATCAATCCTATGCATTGGCAAGGAGAGACAAAAAAGCCACAATCATATTTTACAGCTTGGCAAAACGCTGCCTGAGAGTTTGTCTGTGTCTAAAGCGGCTGTGCCTGACAAGTGATAAAGACTTGAAAATGCAATTTTCAAGTTGAAAATTCTGTATTCTGCAGAGAACTAAGGCGAGTTGCATGTATGGGAGGATGACAGGTACTAGAACCTGGAAGTTGCTGGAGTTCAGTGTTTGTGCAGTACTTACTAAGATGATTTCTTTATCAAAGGGATTATTAGTCCCATTATCGCTGTCAAAGAAGTAAAACCCTTGTCCAGTGTAATCCTGGGGAGATAAAATTAAAAAACTAAGAAAGGTCTTATTTGCAACTGTGTAATTAGTAGCAGCAGTTGCCTGCTCATCCTCATGACAAGGCAGATGTAGGTATTAATCTTCAGCTGCACATTTTTGTCATCTCTGTCCTCCATGTGTCGGTGGAGAACTTGCAGCAGGAAGTGCAAAACTCAAATGCAATCCCCGTGGCGAACCATACCTGTTACTTGTTCTTCTGTTTAAGAATGCAAACAGTAAAATGTTTTCTTCAAAGAGCTGCAAATGAAATCAGTTCTATGCTTCAGGCATGTGCCATAGCTCCATGGCACAATAAAGCACAAAGGACACTTTAGGAGTTTAGCAGGATATCTGAGGATAATCAAGACAGATGGCAGTCTCAGACATGGAAACTATGCAGTGTAGATGTGTTTTGGTGTGCTAATCTTTGATACAAAGGGCTGTGGAGAGTAATTTTTAAGCAATTATTGCCATAATGAGCAGCAGGCTTGCGCTATTGTTTTCTCCTTCTGTGACTCGTCCTGTCTCCAGCTTAGCAAACCAGAAAATAACCATGAAATACAACTTCAGAACAAAGCATATTGACTTCCTTGGGCAGGTTTACAAAAGACTGACCAACAACCAGAAGTAGCCTCAGCACTCACCTTATTTCTTAGTCTGTCTCTGAATTCAAAACACCTTAAGCAGAGTGCACCATATATGTGCTGGTAGGCACAGATTTTGTGTAATAAATACCAGACATTACTTGGAAACTAACTACAGTCACTACTCTGACCACCATGTGTAAATAACCCAGTCAAAGTGTGCTTTGCTCTTTCATAGAAGGTAGGTGCTAAACCAGCAATAATATACTGGAAAACCCGATGCTTTCTAAGTTTGATTAGGTTTTTCTACAGTGTGGTTTATCAGGCTACCTTAGAGCTAATCTGTGCTGTCAGGCATCGCTCTCAGGTTCACCTTGCTTCCCTTTCTAAAGGAGACAAGGAACAGATGTTGAAGCAGCAGAGTTGTCTGAGCTGCCTCACTCTTTCATTTGTCTGCCAAATCCAACTCAGAGCAGACTCTGTTCATTTCCCTGTCTTCCAGCATCAGACAGGGAATGGGGCCAGCTCACCTGTTTTGCTACCAAGGTCCATCCAATCTCATTTTTTTCTTTTATTTCCTTTTTTTTCCCCCTTGATTTCCCTTTTCTCCATGGTTCCTGGGTTTAACCCTGCTTCTCCTTCTCTGACACAGCAGCTAACTCAGTCTGAGTCAATCCCACCTTCTCTGTAGCAGAACATCTCTCCAGCGCACTTGTGTCTCTATACCCAGGAAACACACATACACACACACAGGCACACTTCTGCAGCTGCAAGTGCCAGCAAATGGGGTTGGATCCACCTTGCAGGCATGGAGCAGGTGCATGCAGAAAGAAAGAGAAGCAGCTGTTTGCACAAGTCAGGGGCATCTTTCAGGGCTGTATCTGACTTGGACCCTCTGACTGCTGCTAGGCAGAGGCAGTATAGTTTGCTTGATTGCTAAATTTCAAGGTACTTCCTTCAGTGGCCTTACTGAGGATGAAACCAGAAAACCCAGAAGAATAAGGAACTCCCCTTGTTCTTAGGAGCAGAGATTCTCTGTCTATGCCTGGCATAAAGCCAGACTTTTATACTGAGTTCTGCCTTGCAGAATCTGTGAAAATTGTCAGAGAAAAAACAACTTCTCATGCTTCTTCACTTGCAGCCTTGAGTTTTAAATCATTCCAATTTTGTCTTCCTCTGTCACAGTTAGGCATCCTGTTCTAACTTGAATTTTATTATTGTCTTGAGCATTTCTTCGTCCTGGAAATTCAGGAGCATCAGACTTTCCTGTCTCCACTGACTTCTCACACTGGCAAGGTGAAGATGAGAGCACCCAGAAAATAGGAAGACAGAATTACAACACATTTGTTCATTTAGCATCACATTAAATGCTCCTTTGTATCCTCTTTGGGACCACTTTTATGAAATGAATTTAAATCAGACCCAGTTAATTCAAATCATTTTGCAAATTAAGGTCTGCAGGCTTTTAGAAGCACACCCACCCCAGTGGGCAGGCAGAAGGAAGCTGTGTTGCCTGTACCACAGACACTAGACATGTTTGGAGTGTAAAGCCCCAGGTTCCTCATGCTGCTGGGGAGGCACATGCACTGTCAAAAGCTGCCATGTGTGTTCAGACTATGGAGAGTGTGCTGGGCTGCAGCTGGTGTGGAAATGGACTTTACCAGTGAGATCATGATGAGTCCATGCTTTCCCCATGTACTGGGCTCAAAAATCACTTGTGAGAGGATTCAGACTCCACACATTCTCTGTCCTCACATGCACCTTTTGCATAAGCTGTTTGAATCTGGTCCTTAATCTTAGGTCTAAGAGGAATCTTTAGATCATATGTGTATACAAGCTTGTGAACACTCAGCCATAGGAATAATCAAAAAATGGATCTTCTAAGTTGATCTGCCTTATGCAGGGAATAGCTTTGTTTAAAATAGTAAGCCATTTTAGTTTTACTATTTTGCTTTCTATATGTGAAATTCTAAGCCTTTCATTTTAAGCTGGTTTAATGTTCTGTGTATCTGAGAGGATTAAAGGGACATCTCAAACATGAAAGAGTAGCCTTTCTGGATTCCCTAAATATGTACTGTTAAAAATGGAGTAGTCGAGTGAATATGATTTAGATGCTGAGAAGCTGATTCCAGTGCAAGCCTGAGTGCAGACAGTACATTCTGCTCCAACATAAACTGGCCAGTTCAAAATAGATATCACAGTGATGTTGTTTTTCTTAGGTGCACTTGTCTTTTCCGAGTAAAACCGAACAAGCTCATTCTGCCTGTGTGCCAAGTGAAATACAACCTATTTAGCTGGGCTGAGACTGAGCTGCACTTTGCTTTCGTAGAGTAAAATTCCTGCCCATGTGATAATTTGGAGTGTGCCAGTGATGCTTTTGTATAAAAAATAAGCACCAGACCTTTTCCTGACTTGCTGCTGAAGTGGACAGAGTATCTTTTTGTTTTAAATTGCCTTGTTTGCTTACAACTGAACTAAAAGGCCGATGGAGAGTGTGATTCAGTGATTCAGTACCCGAAACATTGGCTATTTTAGACAGCATACGGAATCTCAGACATCTGCATGGGAGTGGCATACATGAGATACTGCCTCTAGGGGATCTGTGCCCTTCCAAAGCAGCAGCTGGAGGCCATGTAGGATATCCTAGAATATCTAAAACAGCATGAGCTATCTACATTTAAGCAAATGAATCCCATCCTGTGGAATCTTGGACTTACTCTCATTGAAATAGGAAAGAACTTCTTTATCCACTGCCATATATACACATACTCTCGGCCTTCTTGAGTTTGTGAAGGGTTCAGGATAAGAATGAAGCTAACTCTGTGTGCGGGGGTTTGCCTTCCATCAGGCATTGCAATGACAACTTGTATTTCTCTCTGGTCCTAAAAGTAATTATTTGTTTTTACTTGTCTACAAAACAAAATGTCATTTCAGACTCCTCCAGAGAGTGCTGATGGTAAACTTCTCATATCACTTCACTTTCATGTCTAGGCATTTCTCATGGAAACACACCATTCTTTTAAAGATTCTCAAATCCTTAGATGTTCAAAGGTTTTGTGTAGCTGGAAACGCTTTTCAGAAACCAGTAGGTGATATTGTTCTGCGTTGAATTACACAGGAAAAGAGGACCTAAAGGAAACATTGCCTCGCAAAAGATGTCAAGAATCCCTCATCAACAGAAGAGGCATGTACTGAGTAGCAATATTGTAATGCCTTATATATGATTTGAAGGAGTTGAAGTATCTATGTTCATTATGATTTTTTACCTTTAAATATGAGTGCTTTGTATCATGTCTTGTTCTTGCATTAAGGAGCCTTGAAAGTCAACCATTTCTCTGATTTTCCATCCCGTGAAAACTAGCATTATTTGTTAGGTTTGAGTAGCCTCATCTGTTAAGGGAAACTGCACTGAGATTCAGACATTTGTAATGTATTTGATGTTTGAGATGTTCTTAAGGATGAAGTTGAGGGGGGAGAAGTTCACTCAAAAGCACAGAGCAGTTTATCTGTCATTCAGGCAAAGGGAAGTCCCAGGAAATGAGCAGGATGTTAGCCATAATACAAAGCTGGTGATTCCATCTACACTTACAAAAATAAATCAAATAGTGTGCAAAACCTCTGTCCCACACAAGGAAAAAAATTCCTAGTGGTGAATTCAATTAACTAGAAAACCCCCTCCAAACACCACAGTTTTCCTGACCCCAATAAATGTGTAATTAGAGAAAACTGCATAGTGATTATGATTTTCTAAATTATGGTTTTGGTTTTATTTCTGACTTCCATGTTGGCAATAACTCCAGTTGAAAAGATTTTACAGGCTTCAGTAGAACAAAAAGTTGAGGTTTTGTTTTAGACCAAAATTTACAGCAAAGAAAGGAATAAAATGAGCTCATTTCACACTTTTTAGTCGTATAGCCAATTTCAGAAACATCTCCTCGGCTTAACATGGTGAAAGTTTCCAGAACTTAAGATACTAAAACAGTCTTTAAATGCACTTCCCAGCTGAAAGACATGCTTGCTTGTGTAAGTGTACTGCTAGGAGGGGAAAAAAAATTGTTTTGACCCATCCCACAAGGCAGAAGTAACTTTGGTTTTTGTTGATAAATTCCTTGTGGTGAATTAAAGTAAATTGATACTAGAAGATCAGTATTTACAGATGTATATATGATTTATTTTACTACAATTTGGTTTCAAAGGAAAACACATGTAGTTGTTTTGGTTATTATCTATAGTAATAGATCAATATAAAAACATAAAATTTGTACACAAGAAAATGTGTAAGAAGAAATAGAAAGAATAAGAGTTAAAAGAGAGAGAAAAAGTGTTTGTAGTCACTCCTCAGAGGTCTTTGACAAACTTGGTGATTGTTGCTGTTTGCTGGCGTCTTTGTACTGGGAGGAAGAAGCCCATGGAAAATCCAAGTCTCATAGGTTTATATACCTTCAGAAATCCTCGTGGTGCTTTGCCATGTGTGTAGGGATGGTGCTTCTCCATGTGTGTGGGGAGGATGTTTTCAACAGTCATACTGGCTTTCCAGAGAGCTGGAAGTGCTCGTTTTTTGCAAACTCATTTTTGTCTGGGAAGCTGGAGTTGCTTTGCTGGCACCCTTGCTGAGAGAGGCCTTCTCAGGGTGGTGGGTGAGCCTTTGTCACAGCCTCTTGTGGAGATAAACTTCACGCACCCAGGGAGTGCCACTGATCTCTTTCAGGTAGGCATACACCCAGAGAAGGATCACAGGCCCAGAGTCACCCCTGACCTGCCCAAAGTTAACAGTTTGTGGTCTATGTCCTCCTCCTCTCAGCCTTGTCCTCAATCCCCTGGCAGGAGGCTTGTACAGCCCAATAAAGTAGGAGTGTTTTAAGGCAATTCAAAACGTTCAATTCCTCACAAGTTTTAGGGATATACAGTAATCCCTCACTACTTTGTGCCTTTAATACATGGCGGGGTTGGGGCGGGGGGAGTTTCTGCATCTTTACCATTTTTAACCGCTACTTCACGGATCTTGCTTATCGCGGCATCTTTCTGGAACCGACTCCCTGTGATATTTAAGACTAGACTTCAAACATACAACTTCTTTTCAGTTTGTAAACTTTTCTTGCAGAAACAAGAAGCAATACAGGCACTGTGCTATGTATGACAATAAGAAATGGCAGGTTCTTATTTATTCAACACGCTTGGAATCTCGTTAGTTATCAAATGGGACTTGAGGACTGCCTACAAATAAACATTTTTTTTCATTATCTACTGCCTAAAGTCACCAAATATACATTAGTCTGCAGTCCATTTATTGTTCCTGCTAGAAGTGATTTAAAATAAAAATCAGTTTTTGACACACAGATGTTTTCTACATTCCTTCCTTCCTTCCTTCAGGCTGTTGAAGAATGCAGAGAATGAAGTTCATTTCAAAATCTGGTATAAGAAACTACTGGCTGCTCTCCAATTCTGTGCTGGACAAGCCCTGAACAATGAGCTTTCTAAGGAAGAAAAACTTGTCAGAATTCTGGAAGACATTGCCATGAAAGTGAAAGCTGCCAGTGATCCAAAAAGAAAGGTTTGTTAAAAAATACTGCTCCTCCCACCTAAGTTTCTTCAGGCAACTTTATTTTTAATAAGGTAACACATCTTTCTTTTAATGCCCTATACAGAAGTAAACGAAATTTGACTAAACTTTGTAAAATTTTTTGCTGCTCTGAAAACAAGGAAAACATAGATATTTAATGGGACAATTCTCATCACTATTACAATTGAGCCCAACAGATCTTTTAAGCCATTTAAATTCCTTCATCAGTGATTTCTCAACCAGACTAGGAGGTGTTCAGAACTAATGGCAACAAAGCTGATTAATATTTTACTAAGAAGAATGTTCACATTCAGCACCTCATTCCAAAATATTTGACTCTTGTAGAGCTGCAGTATTTCTAGAAAGATTTGTTAAGAGCTCTCCTTGACAGGCTGGACACATCCTCATTTCTTAACAAGGACAACCAGAGTGGAATGTACTTACTATCTCAAATATAACACTTAGCAATGAATATTGAACACATATTGGCAGAGGTACATTCCTGGCAGTAGAAACTTGCAATTGCTTCTCCAGCAAGTGCAGCTTTTACATTGCATAGGTACATTTCCAGTTCAAAACTTAATTTTCCGACAGGTGTTGTTACTTACCTGATGTGTAAAACTGCTTCTTGCTGAAATCTCAGCAAGGCAGAGCAGAAAGCCAAATAAAAATATTCTTGCCCCTGCTGATTGTCATGAAATATATCATGAATCTTTTTCCCTTCTGCAGGATTCAAAGATTTTCAAAGGATTTTTCTGAAAACTCTCAGTGTTGCAACTGAGAGCAGCAAAGCAAACATGGAGGTAAAAAGACAAAAATATTTGCAGAAGGAAAATCCATTTAAAGAAAAAGAAATAGTAATACATTATACATTACTGATGTATAATTCAAATTTTAGAGTTTAATCTCAAGGCTGCAATTACTGTGATACTGAGAAGTTCCCAAACATCGTAGTTAATTCACTGGCAAGGGAGATCACAGTGTTGAGGCAACAAGCAGCAAATTTTCAAGTTCTTGGGCAAGGCAAAAAACCCCATGAGATACAACAATAGATCAGAGAGCAATACAAGGCTAATCAGCTGCTAATGAAAGGTATTGAATCATAGAATCATAGAATAGTTTAGGTGGGAAGGGACCTTAAAAATCATCTAGTTCCAGCTCCACTGCCATTGGCAGGGACACCTTTCACTAGACCAGATTGCTCAAAGAGCCATCCAGCCTGATCTCCCAGGGATTGAACATCTACGGCTTCTCTGGGTAAACTGTTCCAGTGCCTCACCACCCACTCAGTAAAGAGTTTTTTCCTAATGTCTGATTTAAACCTACCTGCTTTTAGTTTGAGGGTATTCCCCCTTTTCCATTTTGGGAGGACTTCAGGAATGAGATCATGACGGCACAGGAGCTGGCTGTCCCGGTGTTTCGTAAGGCAAGCCAGAAGAGTAAACAGCCGCCCTGGATGAGTAAGGAGTTTTCAAATGAACTAAGAGTAAAAAAGAGAATGTACCACCTTCGGAAGGAGGGGAAGGTAACTAGAACTTTGGTTAGGGATGTTGTTAAGTCATGCAGAAAAAAATTAAAGCTACAAAAACTCAGTTTGAGCTTCAATTGGCTACTAATATACAGGATAATAAAAAAGGCTTTTACAGGTACATTAATGGCAAAAAAGTGACAAGGGCAATCTCCAATGTCTAGTTGATAAGGAGGGCAACATGATCACTGGGGATGAGGAAAAGGCAGACATACTTAATGTTTTTTTTGCCTCTGTCTTTAATACTAAAGACAAGTGCTTACATAATGAAAGGTCTCTTGAAGGGTCTCTCGATATGGTCAACACAGACGAGGAACGGTTTAACCCCTCTTTAATGTAGGAGGAAGATGTAAGGGACCTACTAGTATATTTAGATCCTTATAAGTCTATGGGACCTGATGGGTTATATCCTGGGTTACATCCTGGAGTGTTGAGGGAGCTGGCAGATGAACTCACTAAGCCTCTCTTGATCATCTATCAGAGGTCTTGGCTTACTGGGGAGGTCCCAAAAGATTGGAAGTTGGCCAATGTGACACCTATCCATAAGAAGGGTAGGAAGGAGGATCCAGGAAATTATAGACCTGTCAACCTGACCTCGGTGCCAGGCAAAATTATGGAACAAATAATCTTAAGGAAAATTATGTTGCACCTCCAGCAGCGTTAGGAGATCAGACCTAGTCAGCATGGCTTCAGGAAAGGAAGGTCCTGCCTGACCAATCTCATTTCCTTTCATGATCAGGTGACTCACCTGGTTGATGAGGGAAGAGCTGTTGATGTGGTTTACCTCGATTTTAGTAAAGCCTTTGACACTGTCCCCCATAACAAACTCCTGATGAAGATGGAAGTTTGTGGCTTGGATGCATTTGCACTGTACTGGATCAAGAATTGGTTGGATAACAGAGCTCAGAGTGTGGTGGTTAGTGGTACTGTGTCCGGTTGGAGGCTGGTCACTAGTGGGGTGGCTCAGGGTTCAATATTGGTACCTGTCCTGTTCAATACCTTTATTGATGATCTGGATGAAGGAATGGAGACCATTATTAGCAAGTTTGCAGATGATACCAAGCTGAGGATAAATGCCGATCTGGTGGAAGGTAGGAGGGCTCTCCAGAGAGACCTTGACAGGCTGGATAGATGGGCTGAATCCAATGGCATGGGGTTCAACAAGTCTAAGTTCCAGGTCCTACACTTTGGTTATATGCAGAACTATAGGCTGGGGGTGGAGTGGCTGCAGGATGACAAGGTGGGAAGAAATCTGGGAGTGCTGGTTGATAGAAAACTTAACACGAGCCAGCAGTGTGCCCAGGTGGCCAGAAAAGCCAATGGCATCCCGGCCTACATTGGGAGTAACGTTGTCAGTAGGACTAGGGAAGTTGTTCTTCCCCTGTTCTTGGCACTGGTTAGACCACACCTTGAGTACTGTGTCCAGTTCTGGACTCCTCAGTTTAAGAGGGATGTTGAGATCCTTGAGTATGTCCAGAGAAGGGCGACAAGGATAGTGAAGGGGCTGGAACATAAGCCCCGAGGAACGACTGAGAGAGCTGGGATTGTTCAGCCCGGAGAAGAGGAGGCTGAGGGGAGACCTTATCGCTCTCTACAACTACCTGAAAGGGAGGTGTAGCCAGGTGGGTGTCAGTCTCTTCTCTTCGGCTACAAGTGATATAATGAGAGGACACAGTCTTAAATTGCATCAAGGGAGATTTAGCTGAACATTAGGAGGAACTTTTTCATGGAGAGGGTGATCTCTCAGTGGAATGGGCTGCCCAAGGAGGTGGTGGAGTCACCATCCCTGGAGGTGTTTAAGAAAAAGTTGGTTGCTGTACTAAGCAGCATGACCTAGCTATTAAGGTAGTGTGTTATTGGTAGGATGATGTGTTGGTGGCAGGATGACAACAGGTTAGGTTAGGTAACAGGTGATAGATTGGACCCAATGATGGGTATGATCTTTTCCAACCTTACTAATTCTGTGATTCTGTGATTCCTGTCACTTCATGCACTTGTACATACTCTCACTCAATCTGAATTTACAGAACATCATGAGCTGGTAGCACATCTGGGCAGAAAAAGCATGAATGTGGAGTGAAATGACATTATTTATTTTTAAGAACTGCACCTCAGTGTGACTTCATTAGCTGTTATAAGGTCACGGGGATGCCACCGGCTCCAGAAGTTGTACTGCTTGTTTAAAATACAGAAAGCCAGTCAATAGCTTAAAAGCTGCTCTTGTGTTCTCTCATGTTTCCATAACGGTTCATGTGTTTCAGGAGGTGTTAAAAGTGGAACTTGGCAGACTTCAGCAGTTCTTCCAAGAGGTAAAGGTTTGTCGCCTTCCCCTGAATCCTGCACTTGTTGTCCAAGGCATAGAGGCAGATGTAAGTCTACTTTGTGTGATGGATTGTGTTTTTAATTTTATTTTTGGTTTTTAGTATAAAGGGGAGAGGGAGTGAATGTCTGCATTGACCTAGAAATGACCTTACTGATTTTAGGCACAAATCTTCTGGTAAACTGAAATCAGCCTAACCCCCTTTAAATAGGTGCCCTTTGTTTAAGGCAGGGATGCATGGGCTGATGGGGTGGGTGCTGCATGTATGTCACACATTACAGAGCAGTGGCAGCAGAGATTTCAAACTCTGAGCTGCCCATTCCCAGCTTGGCTGCCCTGCTGTGGTGTTGGGATTGGCAAGGACACCTGGCTTCCCTGAAACTGAGACCTGGTTACCATCCTCCCTGACCAGGAAGCTCTTGATGTCAGGTTTTTTCTCATCTAAGACTTTTCCCTGCCATGTGTGGGAGCAGCTAAAGGTCTAGAGCGAGCTGTCTGTTTGCTGAGTGAGACTTGCTCAGAATTACTAAAATATTAAATATTCATGCTAACTACCTGTGTCTATAACCCCTATTAAAAATTACTTAGGGATAAAGGAAACAACAATGCTCTTTAGTGTTACTTGACTTTACTTTGACCACAGCACTAAGATTCAGTTATTCCTTGTTATTCCTTGTTCAAAAATGTTTTCAGAAAAAACATTGTGCTAGGAATAAGCTGATCCATCTCTTGAGAATGAAAATGTATTCAGCATCAAGAAAAAAACAAACTGAACTCTCATATATATTACCAGTTATAGCTTCCTAATTACAGCAATTTGTGTTCTATTTTTATTCCCTGGCTCATTATCCATAGTGGACCCGATTCTAAGAGGTGCTGATCCCTTCAATTGGCTTTGACCTGTGTTTCTCCAAGTAATTGCTATTCAGCCTTGATCTGACTGAGAACAGAGGTCTCCCAGCACCCCACAGGCTTGGGCCAATTGTGTATGATATAAGTCAGAAAAAAATTGAAGCCTGCTGCTTCTCCCTGCTTTCAGGCTTTTTGGAAATAATGACTAATGGGAAGGTATCTCACTATAAAGTCATGCTATTTATGCTGCACCAGCTAGGCTGGACAGATACAAAAATGTTTAAATGTAAGTATCTGAAGAGAGATTTTTTTTTTTTTCATTTTTGTTATATCATTATGGGCTATTATCTTTCTATAAATACATTCAGCTTCTTGATTGAACTGTACGTCAGTATAATCATGCAAATTAGAGCTTTTAAGTGCTTATAATTACCTAAATTTAATTCATTTTGATGTCATCTATTGATTTTACCTGTAGCAAGCACTGCTTCCAGCTCTATCAGTAATGCATTATCTCACAGTAACCTTTCAAGCACTTACTGAGACATTTCAATTGGCAAAATTCCATAGGGAGTTGGGATTTCATCATTGGTAGTGGCTGTTGCACATCATGGGGTTTTGATGTGGCTAAGACAATATTTGCATGCTTGTACCAGGCTTTGAGATGTTTAGATGAAAAGCAAGAGGCAGCTGTGTCTAGTAGTGGTTTTGTTCAAATTCGCCTCAGTTACGCTCCGTTCTGTAAGGACAGCAGTAGCTCTTGTGGGCCACTCATTATTTCTGGCCATTAATTTACCATTGTCTTTGGTTGGTTTTCAGTGCGTTTCCCCACTACTCTCCCCTTTTTTTTTTTTTAATGAGAATAGTAATATCACCCTAACTCCCACAGTATTTGCAGTGTTTGACTCGTTAATGGTTTTTGGAGCTCTTTGAGGTCTTCAGTTGGAGGGAGCTGTAGGGCATGAGAAGTCAGAGTTTGTTTAATTAAGATAAATTCCACATGAAATAGGTCATGATTTTCAGAATTTCCTGTATCCTCAGTGAGAGAGGGGTCGCCAAAGAAATTGGCAGGTTCTTTGCTTCCATAAAGATTGCCTGATTGAGCAGGGGTGTTTTTTTCAGAAAATAATAGGGCCAAAGGCTTTTCAATGCTTCACAGACTCCCATTAGATCAGTCTTATACTTTGCCCACTCAGTTCCAGCCAAAACTTACTCGTAATAGGCCTGGGTAAAAATGGAAAACAGTTAGTATGGAAAATATTAATCATTCCTATAATCTGATATTTGAGTGAAACAGATTAACTGGAGGAAAAGAATTTCTCATTTTTCAGACCCAGTTAAACAGTCAGTATTATCAAGAATTATTTATTTTTGTTATCAGTACTACTGAACAATGTTTAAAGGTGGTGTCTTTTTCAGAGGTGTTATTTTGACCTGATATTTTGTATATGTGACACTGTTGTTTTTCTGTCTTGTCCCTTTTCCCAAAAAAAGTCATGTTCATATTTTACATCCAATGCTTTCCCATTAAAAATCTCCTTCACCAATGCGAATGCTCCAAGTGGAAACATCAATGTTATTTTTAAGGTATGTTCTTCCTCTAATAATCGTGTCTTTTCGTATGTAAAATGTTGATATAAAATTCACCTAATTTATGTTTTAAACCTTGAACCTGAGAATAGTTAATTTGGCTTTGCTGCTCACTATCCCTGTTATTTTGTACACTAGATCTTTTAATGTTGAGGCAATACACTGAAAAATCACCTTTTCTATCAGTAGAGAATCAAACAACTTATTGCAATTTTTTTTCTTAGTGGAGACAACCAAACTAAAATCTAAAGTTCATGTTTTAATGTTAGTTTACTTATCACATTGAAGTCAGAGGGCAAGTCTCATGGAAGTTCGCCATGACTGAATCCATTAGTTTTGTCCATATGTTTCTAAAAGCTAAAAATACCAGTGTGTTAGGGCTGCATTTTCCACAGAGAACTAATTCTTCCCCTATCAGTTAGCATGGGGGAATGGGCTGAGGAAGATGAAGGTGGAGGAGACAGCAGAGGAGCTCTGTCTCATTGGAATTTCTTGGAGGAACTGACTCTGAAAATAAACTCTGGTTTATCTTCCAGCTGTCACCTACAAAAGCTGCAGAGTTCAGTACAGTCTATCTACAAAATACAATATGTACATGCATTTTAATGTCAGTTCCCTTTGGAATTCTTCCCTAGCAGTGGGTACTGGTTTTAGAGAAGATGGTAATTTCATAAAATGGCTGATAGATACAAACTGGCCAGTGTTGCCAATGGTGGTATTCCTAGAATTTTTGAAGAATCATTTTCCAAACTAGAAGTTTAAAAAATTGATACATGTTGACTTACATTGACCTTTGGAGCAGCTGTGATTCTCAGAACAGAAGTATGCTCCCCAAGCCTATTAGGGGGAGACTAGCAATTTTTAGGTTTTTCTGAACATTTAGAAACATGGTTCTTATGTTATTTAATCTAAGAATCACCTTCTCTTATCAGCAAACCATCGTGTTAAAGTATATTTTAGTTGTACTATAGTTCCATTGCTTATTCGTGACAAATGCCTCATGCATAAAATGATAGGCACTGATACTGTACTAAATTATCTACTGACTGTAGAGATGAGGGAAGGTAAGTGGAGAGAATAAGATTTTTTGCAGTTTTGGGAACAAAGAACAGTTACTTGGAGTCAACATTATCTTTAAATAAAAGGAAAATGGATTTGGATGTATTGTTTTTAAGATGGGTTTATGTCTCTGTAAGTACTTGTTTCATGACACAATAAATGACTCTAGATTGGAATGTTTATATAAAAAGATGTAATGAAATAATAAAACACTTAAAATACTAAGTCGTATATTTCACATGGAGTGGGATGGGGAAACAAAAAGTCATGACTGTTGTTTTCCCAGGCCATTTACTCAGCCATGGTGGAAAATAATCTCTTCAATAATTCTTGTGGCTGCAATTAAAGCCCCATTTCACTGAGATTATTGTTTGACCAACTCCATAGGGAGAGGGGTCATCACTGCATCGCAGTTTAAAACTGAATATGAGTCATGCAGTGGAAATTCGTGATAAAATTCCCCTTCAGCCTGCTGTAAATACCAAGTTGTGAAACTTAACATTAGGCAAACACTGTCATTTGTAAAAAGAGATCTAGCACTAGCTAGATTTTAAAATATAACTAAATTGGGATTTTACCTCTGGATTAAATTTTCAAACTCTAATAATTATGTAGGAATAATAAGCAGAAAGGCCACAGTTAATCAGGCAGCATTTGTTACCATCTCAGCGGTTGCCAAAACTGTTCCTGCCTATGTGTGCCATCTACTCTGTCCTCTTCTGACATGGAAAGATAAGTAGCAACTTTGAAGAAAAATAAGGCATATTATAAAAAGAATGTAGCTATTTTGATGGGCATAAAAGTTCAAATTAAATAGGGCATTACTTCTGTCTGATGCTGAAGGAGAAAACTGAACTTCATGTGTAATTTTCTCAGATAGGTGATGATCTACGACAAGATATGTTGGTTCTGCAGATTATTCGAGTGATGGACAGCATTTGGCTCCAAGAGGGACTGGATATGCAAATGATCATTTATAGGTGTTTATCTACAGGGAAAGGACAAGGTCAGTTTTAGATTATGAAAGGAATCTATGTTACATTATTCATATTTTATGTAAACAGCAGTATACAAAAATCATCCCTTTAACACTTTCATGGGTGTCCTATCTATATTACCTCTAAAGAAAAAAAAAATCACCCACATATTCAATTTCCTGAACTCTTAATTTTATACTTGCCTACTCCTGACTATTGATTTTAATTTATTCTGCCTCTCCAGAAGTACAACAGAACTCATTGGATTTTATCGTAACTTGGGTTAGAATTTTCTAGAAGCCTCACCATCAGATGCATCAGATTCTTAAGAATGACTCCACGTATCAAAAAGAGGGCTTTGGAGAAACTTGGCCATAGCTGCTGAAGTTTTAATCTAGTGTGGTCCTATGTAGATACTGAAATGAGCCTAGATGTGTGTGGCTACAGAAAGTACCTGTAGACAAGTGATGACAGCTTTGCGCTGTTGATTTGAAATACTAATTCTCTGGTGATTTATGTTGCTTAGGGCAGGCCTGACTCGTCTGAAAGCTTTATTTCTCTCTCTTATACTTGTTATAGCAGAGCTGTAGGAGGGATACCAGTTGCTAGCTAAAGAAATCTGCTGACAGCAGTAAGCTTGCTATTTTTTACTGACCAAATCTTTTACTGGAAATAAGTCTTGCTCAAATAGAAGACTGATGTATCCAGACTACCTGCTGTACAAAAGCTATTACAGTAGAAAAATTAAAAGAAAAGTCATTGCTTTCTGAGGCACAAAGTGAAAATGAGAGAGGATGAGTGATCTGAAGGAACTAAGAGAAAAATACAGATGAGTTCAGGCACAAGGAGGGTGGTTATGGTGACCTGAAAACGGCTCCTCCCTTCATTGTAGGGATGGGAGTCAAAGCTTGAAAGCTTCTGCTTCAAAGGGAAACAATACAAGGATACTATTTCTGAACATAATATTATATATAGGCTCTTTTATATACCAACAAATTGATTCTTGCCAAGAAAGATACCAGAATTGTCTGCAAATAATATTCTCTGCCTGATAATCTCTTCCTTTCAGCATCATAGCAACAGAAAACCTCGTGTTATCTTACAGGTTTTTTTTCAGAATTCTCTCCTTATGAGTTACAGAAGTGTTAATATAATTGATTGACAGTTATTGATAAGAGGACCAAGTAACATATCTCTGGTCATGCAAGACACCTTCTTAAGAAGACTTGTGAACTCTGGTTTTCCAAGTCCTAGGCTAATAACTTAACCTATGGGCCACCTTTTCCACACGAGGGAAATAGGAGATGATAATTTCATGGTCCTGGGAACACAGAAACCATTTTTCTCAGAAATGTGAAAATTGAATAATGCACTGGTAGAATGCTACTTTCCAGCATCATGTAGGAGAGGAACCTTTCACAAAGTGAAATTGTTAGTGAAAGTCTTTCCTGTAATGTAGAGTTGAAGAATGACATGCCAGGGGACCACACATGGGGATAAGGAGAGAAGGGTGGCAAGCCAGGTCTCAGTTCCAAAAATGGAATTAAGTGCATGCAATAGAGGCAAACAATTGAAGTGAAGCACTGCAAAATGTTTGGCTTCTCTCTGGACTTCAGAGTGCCAGTTTATGGCATACTGGATCAGAATAATTTCTGCACTATCTACTATCTTTTCTCTCATCTGTGATCAGCATCATGTACTGCATAAAAATTTGTCGAGCTTTCTAGATAATAAACACATCTGAAGTAACTTTAGTTGCCTTAGTAACTCTAACTTAATAGCAAATATATTGTTCTATTTTTTATAATTTTTTTTTAGGTTTGTACATAATCTATCCACTTTGGATCTCATTAAACTGTTGACCTTTATGGTACCTTGAGGCAGTTCCATCCACAATATTGTTATTGGTTGTTTTATTTCTCATCCACAGAACTGCAGCCTTTTACTAGGTGTCCTTTATTTTTCATTTCCAAAGAGCAAAACAATACTGATGTGCATTTTCTGTTGCATTCATTATTTATAAGCTTCTAATTGATGTGCAGGTTGTTTCTGCATGGAATGGTCCAACAACCGGCAATGATGGTCTTCATATCTTTTTAAAGTTGAAGATTTTTCATGCAGTCTCTTTTCTATCTGATCAGGATTGGTACAGATGGTGCCAGATGCTACTACTCTAGCAAAGATCCACAGGGAGTCTGGACTGATAGGACCGTTGAAAGAAAACACGATTAAAAAATGGTTCCGTCATCACCATCCTCTGGAATCGAGTTACCAAGAGGTAACATCATAATGAAGCTTATTACACATTTCATGTTATACCACAGGAAAAAAAGAAAGCAAATTACAGTAGGCAGACAAAACAAGTGGCTCAGACATGAGACAGACAAGAGACACACAAGAGACAGACAAGTCACACGTGTAGAAGTCAGAGAATTGTCTGAAATGCCACTCTCCTTCTAAGGAGACATTGCTCTGTATCAGCAGTATTGTATTACCTTTTCTGTAATGTAAAATGTATCATAGAGATTTTTTGAGATTTAGTAGAAAAGTGAAGAGAACCTGAAGCAGGAATTGTCTTGAATTCACAAACATTTATTTTTTAGGTCAGCTCTGTAAATGCTTTATTTTATATAAACCATACAAGGTTTTCCAAGGAAGTTTTTCCATTAATTCTTTGTTGGCTATGCATGTTCTGAGGCCCATGAAAAAACCTTTTAATGTTTGTGTTGCTGGGACAATTTTTAGAGCTCTTTTCTGTGCCAACAGTACATTAGTAGCCAAAAATTTAAAGTAATGCTTTGAGTGTTTATGACTCTAAAAATTAAGTGTTTTCATAGCAATTTGTTAGTAGATGTATAGTATAAACATGTTTGATAAACTTCAGTATTTTTGTAATTATTCCATAGGCATTTGTTTTTCCACATCTCGAGTGAGAGCACTTGAATTCCTAGTATATAATTTCGGAAAGAACAATATGTGTAGAAAGGTTTTTTACAAGTTTGTATGTTTACAGTGTTATGGTAGAAGTTCAGGTAACATTTCAATTCCAAAGGGAGATAGTATTAATTATTGATTGAAAACTCAGTTTCTTGCTGCTGCTGTTGTTTGTATAAAGTGCCATTATTGCAGAATATTCTGAAACTAATTTCTACCTATTTTCTTTCCATTTTTTAAGCATATAAAATGCAGTCAGATCTGATTGCATAGGGTACACATAAAATTATTACTATGCATTCACATTGTACTTGCTAGTGGATCAACCTTTGTCTTTTACTCCTTGATAATTTTTTGCTCATCCAGAACTGTATCTAAGGTGCTCAAAAAACTGATGCTGAGCAAGCTTTAATATCCTCATTTTACACTTGGGTGAACAAAATCACAGAAAGCTTAAGTGTTTTACCCAAGGTCATCAAAGTGAGTAGAGTAGCAGAGTTACACAAAAAATTCAGGCAACTCTTGCGCTGTGACCTAAATCTTGCACAGTGTTGTCATCCATATCAGCCATTGCAAGTGACACCCTGGATCTACAGGGAATTATTCCTGCATGCCTGAATATTTATTTATCCTGGCTAATATAAAGTTTTGTCTAAAAACATAAAGCTCTAGATTAGGATGATTTGGGTTTCTATATTATATTGTATATACATTGTGATTTAGATTCATGAGAAACTAATACTTCTGAATAAGAACTGCATTTTCAGTTCTTAAACTGTAGTAAGATTAAAAAAGACACAAGCTATTCCTTTTGCCTTGGAGTAGAAAAGCAATCATAATTTGAATCAGGAGGAACTCTCCCTGAAAGAGAACACTGAACACGTCTTATGAAAGAGGTTGAGTCGATTCTTCTCCCCAAAGAAGTCACAGTTGTTAAATATTTCCTACTGAAGTTAGCAGAAAAGTTAGAATCCACCTATGGGAGTCTGGTGAGCAGGTAATTATGGATAACTACACTTTCCGATGTCTGCCCTGGCCACCCTTCTTGTAAAGAGCAAAGCCACAATGTAATATTGAAAAAAAGATTCATGAGATAGATGTGAGTGAGCCAGACTAGTTACATGAAGAAGACAAACCATAAAAATGCATATCTCCACCGTGCAAAGGAGCATCAGAGGAGTAGGTGATATTAAATACCACTGCCAAACTGGTTTTTGGGGCCTCTCTGTCACTGGGTTTGATCCCTTAGTCTATTCAGATTCACAGATGCTGTGAGCTTTTACCCTATCTCTATTTCAGTTCATTTCTGTAAAATGGGGTTTAATTTTGGGGATTGGAATATTATGAGACATGATTAAGTAGAACATGAGAAAAGCAACTGAGTTCTGGAGAAAAACAATCCATGTAGGTACAGAACATGACAATGGGTATAAAATAACCTACATTTTAAAATAAAGTAAATGCTTAAATTTGTGGATTTTCATCTAATTTCATAACAATTGTTTTTACGATATACATGCAGAACATTGAAGAGAAAATGGCAGCTTCCTGCTGTGAGCTTGCTTTCCTTATGCATCTTTCACCTTAAAGTTTTCCATAGACTTCCAAGTGTCTGTAAAACATAAGGTGAAAACCTTATGCATAAAGTTGTGCTTACATTATGACTGAAAATTCCATTCCAACAAATACCTGTCCGTTAAAGTTTTTGCAGCAAGCAAAGAATTTGCAAAACTATTTATTTTTTGTTGGTTTTGTTAGCATCACAATCAAATATTTCTGTGTATTTCATGCAAGTGCTTTCCTTTAACTAGGCAATAAGGAATTTCTTTTATTCCTGCGCTGGCTGGTGTGTTGTTACCTTCATCCTGGGAGTGTGTGATCGACACAGTGACAACATAATGCTGACAGCAGCTGGACACATGTTCCACATAGATTTTGGACGGATTTTAGGTCATGCACAGATGTTTGGAAGCATAAGAAGGTCAGTATCTGCAGTAATTCCATATTAAACTTTAAGGCCATGTTCTGGAATATCAATTTCATTTCAAAAAATAGAAATGAGATTATGCTTCTTTTTCTTTCTGAATTTTCCAAAACAACATCTTTTTGTTGTTCCCTAAACCCTCTATGACTGGAAAAGGAATTAAAATATGTTGGAGATCCCCTTTCATTGTAAAGGAGAAATCTCTATCCTTGTTCGGTTAGCGATTTGAAAGATGCAGTCCAGTAGTGACCAGAATGGAACCCTGGCCTATGGCAGAAGAATTCTGATGTACATAATTTTTTTTCTAACTCAGGGGTGTTCCTATAATGGATTCAAAATCATATCTCTGTCTAATTCACAACTTTTTCCTTACATTCAGAGAAGAAATCAAATTTTCCAAATAGACCTGGAGAATAATTACATTATGACTATGTGGATAAATTTGCAAATTCTTCCATGTCCTTTTGAAGCTCTACATCTAACCACCTCGAGCTCAGGGGTTATTTTGCAAATATGTGATTTATCTTTGTATCTCTCTGTAATATAAATACAATGATCCCTTGCTGCTTCATGCTTCATTATTTGTGGCTTCAATACATCACAGGGTTTTTTTTCCAAGTGGAAAAAAGAAGAAACAACTATTTACATATATAGTATATATATATATATATATATCTGTTTAAAGAAAAAAAACAGAACAAAGAGTAACAAAACAGTAACAAGGAGAAAAGAAAATAAAAAAAGCCAGAAAGAACACTCCACCCTGCACAGCCATCAGGGGCCAAAGTCTATCAAGAGCCATTAGCTCTCCAG
>WEKX01021760.1:0-17413 GCA_013390025.1 Pitta sordida
CCCCTGCAGTTGCCCAAGCCCCCTGCACTAACAACCCTGTTTTCCTTGCTCCTGTTCACCGGGCTTAGGTTCGCCAGGCTCACAGGAGAGGCAATGGTTAAAATACCCACAGGTGGTCAGTCACGTGGTCCCCAGGAGGCTCGCGATGCAAGCCCTACGAGACCGAAATAGACGCTCGTCGCCGCCGGATCGCCCTTGCGGTGCGGGGCCGTGCCGTGCCGGCGAGGGGCCTCTCCCGTCGTGTTGTGCACCCCAGGTGCTGGGCTGAGGTGGCAGGCCCTCAGAAAGCTTATATTTCTCCTAGTAAGGTGTTATTTCTCAATTATCCAGGTATCTCTAAATTCATTTCATACTATGTCTTAATTGACACCAGAATATCCTTAGTGCCCAATGTGGGGCTCGAGAGATACATTTATAGGGATAAGAACTTACGCGAGTCTTGGTGGTTTTTCTTCTCAGAGGTACCATTGTGCTCCGGGCTCCATTTAAACTAATTTGTCAGGTATGCATGGCACTATTTCCATTCGTAAATCATATCCTTGCCATGAACACTGTTGCAAAGATAATATTGGACATATTATGTTCATTCACTGGACTCCTAACATTGTGTCTTCTGCACCAGTAGTTTTCCTCACGGAAGTGAACAACTGGTTTTATTATTGTCATGTCATGTTTAATAAGCATTGGGGATATATGACCATATATATTGGGGATATAACCTTGTGGTTAGGGAAAACACCCAAAAGCTGGCCCCAGACATGATAAGTGCTACCAAGACAACTACCCAACAAGCCACACCTGCCCTGCCAGCCACACTTGATGCACAAACCACACCTGTTTCACAACAGCCTGTCAACCCAATGCAGCCTGAACTTCAGACGACCCCCCCTCCACTAGATGATAGCACTGACAGAGAAGATCCAGCAAGTGCTAAAACAGGAACCAGCTCCAATCCCTGTGGTGCCATACAGACAAGCCAACATTCTCATCAGGGTACAGAAGTGCTTGAGGGACATTCCTGTGGGCATTATATAGGGACTCCAACACGCTGTTAGGTGCTGGATATTGGTGAATTCTTATCATGCTATGGCCACCCAGCTACATGTGCTGGAAATGAATGCAGCAGATGCTGTAGCCATACCTACCACTGTTCTGCCCATGCAGCCTGCACTCAAATCCAACATGCAAGAGCAGCCTGCCCCAGCAGCAGTCACCTCAGTGCAGAGGAGAAAATTTAAAACTACACCTGATGACGAAGAGACTGGGCCCTCACGATGTCAGTCATAACCAGAACCCATCATCATCATTCAATTGTTGTTATATGACACTCTGCAAAAGACCAAAAAGGACCTCACATGGCAGATGAATGCAAGCATGCCCTCCTGGTTGCTCCATGTCTGGACTGCCATAGGTGATGGTTGCATCCTCGATGATCTAGAGGCAAGAACCATGGGAAGCATGAACAATGACTCCACTATCCACCATGAATTCGTCAACATCCAAGGACTGCTTAGCCTCTGGAGATGACTTGTAAGGAGTGTCAAAACAAGATTCATTACCAAAGATGATATACATCACTTGCAGCGTCCCTGTCACACCATGAATGGGGGAACTCAGAGACTGAGAGAACTGGCCATCATACACAACATCTTTGCGGACAGTGGACCAGAATTCGGGAACCCTGATGATCTGCGCTGCGCACAGACGATGTGGAAGAGACTGTTATGTCTGGAGCTCCTGAAATACCTTCAGTTCCTGACTTCACTCCAGCTCACTGGCTGGAATGACATTGTGGCAAAGGCACTGATGGAGTATGATGACGTGGCTTTTTCTGAAACCCACCAGCGGGTGGCCTCTATAGACATAGTAATGGAGGAATTGCAGTGGTTTAGACATGACATGGAAAGATTTGAAGATGAAATAACTCATGACCTTAAGGACATTCAAGCCGAAAAGGATGCTCTAGCTGTGGCCCCAGTCTGAACCCGTCAAAATGAGACCAAAATCTGATGCCCCCCCAGCACAAGAAAGTGAGTATGCCTCATGGACTGATTTGTGTTACAGTGATCCCCTGTTACTCTCGGGCTGTTGGGTCTGGCCCTCTTCATGCGAGTCTTGGAATCCACAAAGATAGTGAACCCACTATGTAGTCAAGTATGCCACGCCTTTAGCCACACCCCCTCCCCTAATAAAGTCTGAAGGACAGTCCCAAGGGAGTGGCTCCCTCTGTAATGCCTCATTAAANCCCCCACACATTGTATAAGGGAACTTTTTATTTTGGGCAGTGAGGGGCATTCCAGTGCCAGCACTCTGACATCAGGAGTCCGTGCCGCTGGCATCAGGACACACTGGGCTATCCCACCCATATTCCACTGGTGCCGGAAGAGATGAAATGCATTGCTGAGCTGGGCTTCACTCCTGTCCACCTGGGTTTAAATCTCCCATCCTCTGCCACCCCAAGGTTGGCATTGGTGGTGGCAACTGTCCCCCGCCTTTCCCGGGTTTGCAGTTGTGCTGCGCCACCGTGCCCGGAAGTGCCGGCATGGCGCTGGTCCCTGTGTGCCGGCAGCACGACAGCGTGGTAGCACTCCCAGCTTCATGTAGATGAGACCAGCTTCCCTTTCTCCTAAACAGTGAGAATGAAGCATGTACGGCAAGTCTGGTGGGCAGTGATGGTGGAGGGGACCAATTATATATTCATAAACTCATTATATATTCACGAGCTGATGGGTTCACGGTATGTTTTGCGCACATGCCGAGATTGCACAGCTCGCTGAAAAATGGCCCGTAACTATTTGAATCCAGCAAATTACGGATNTGATCCAGTGCAGCACTGGAGGACAAATGCGTCCCACGCCTGGAGAGCTGCAACACCGCTTGTCCCTGAGCCTGCTGCCCAGCCTGCAGATTTCCCCTTCCCTCTCCTACCCTCCCTCTGCCCCTCCTCTCCCCCACACATTGTATAAGGGAACTTTTTATTTTGGGCAGTGAGGGGCATTCCAGTGCCAGCACTCTGACATCAGGAGTCCGTGCCGCTGGCATCAGGACACACTGGGCTATCCCACCCATATTCCACTGGTGCCGGAAGAGATGAAATGCATTGCTGAGCTGGGCTTCACTCCTGTCCACCTGGGTTTAAATCTCCCATCCTCTGCCACCCCAAGGTTGGCATTGGTGGTGGCAACTGTCCCCCGCCTTTCCCGGGTTTGCAGTTGTGCTGCGCCACCGTGCCCGGAAGTGCCGGCATGGCGCTGGTCCCTGTGTGCCGGCAGCACGACAGCGTGGTAGCACTCCCAGCTTCATGTAGATGAGACCAGCTTCCCTTTCTCCTAAACAGTGAGAATGAAGCATGTACGGCAAGTCTGGTGGGCAGTGATGGTGGAGGGGACCAATTATATATTCATAAACTCATTATATATTCACGAGCTGATGGGTTCACGGTATGTTTTGCGCACATGCCGAGATTGCACAGCTCGCTGAAAAATGGCCCGTAACTATTTGAATCCAGCAAATTACGGATCGCGACTATGTGACGGATCACTGTATTATCTCCTTGACCACGGGGAAGATACGCGAAGGTAGGATAAGAAACCAACCCATGTCCTGGCTGCCTGAGTTCAAGAGCTAAAACGAGAAGCCATCAGTAAGAGTGCAAAACCAGTGAAAGTGAGTGCTGTGCCAGTGTCCCGTGAGTGAAAATCCAGATGAAACAGTCAAGTTGTGACCTCTCCAACCAACTGGAATGCACATCCCATGCGTCTTCTGTGAAGTGAGCAAGTGAGAGTGAGCAAGATGAGTTTTAGAGGGGCCTTGCCTCTAGCCATTTAGAGGATAGGCACAATCAGATCTATTGGACAGTGTGAATTCAGTGTCCTGGCACATCAGAACCACAAAAGTATCAGGTCCTATCAGTTGATGCTGGAGTCCCGTGCACATTGATACCATCAGGATATATAGGACCTGAAGTGATTTCTATTGCTGGGGTAATGGGAGGCTTCCAGGACCCGAATGTTGTAGAAGCTGAAATAAGTTTGACTGGGGAAGACTGGTAGAGACACCCTATTGTGACAGGCCCAGGTGCCCCATGTGTTTCAGGCACTGATTACCTCAGGAATGGGTACTTCAAAGACCCTAAGGGATAAAAATGGACATTTCATATTGCTGCTGTGGAAACAGATTGAAGCAATTGAATGCCCTCCCTGAGCTTTCAGAGAAACCCTCTGTTGTGGGACTGCTGAAAGTTGAGAAGCAGCAAGTACCAATTGCCACCAAGACAGTGCACTGCCAGCAATACAGAACCAATAGAGATGCCATGATCCCTATCCCTAAAATGATCAGAGAACTGGAAAACCAAGGTATGGCCAGCAAAACTCACCCACCTTTCAATAGCCCAATTTGGCCGGTGTGTAAGTCTGATGGAGAACGGAGATTGACTGTAGACTATCATGGCCTGAATGAAGTGACTCCAGCGTTGAGTCCTGCAGTACCTGATATGCTGTTGCTGCAGTATAAGTTGGAATCTAAGGCCGCTAAGTGGTATGCCACTATTGATATTGCCAACGCATTCTTCTCCATTTCTTTAACAGCACCGTGCAGGCCTCAGTTTGCTTTTACGTGGTGAGGTGTACAATATATCTGGAATCATTTGCCGCAGAGGTGGAAACATAGCCCCGCGGTCTGTCAGGGACTGATACAGGCAACACTCGAGAAAGGTGATGCCTCAGAGCACCTACAGTACATCAACAATATCATCATATGGGGGGATACAGCAGAAGGTAAGAAGATCATCCAGATCCACCTGAGAGCCAGTTTTCGCTATCAAGCAAAGCAAAGTCAAGGGACCTGCCAAAGAGATCCAGTTCTTGGGTGTCAGATGGCAGGATGGAAAATGACAGATCCCAAGTGAGGTAATCAATAAGATCACTGCCATGTCTCCGCCTACCAGCAAGAAAGAGACTCAGGCATTCCTAGGGGCCATAAATTTTTGGAGAATGCACATCATGGAATACAGTCAGAGTGTGCACCCCTTGTATCTGATAACTAGAAAAAAGAATGGTTTCCACTGGGGCACAGAGAAACAATAAGTTTTTGAACAGAAGAAATGAGAGATTGCCCATGCTGTGGCACTTGGACCAGTTAGGACAGAGCCAGACGTGAAGAATGTTCTTTACACGGCAGCTGGGGATAAGGGTCTTTTCTGGAATCTCTGGCAGAAAGCACCTGGTGAGATGTGTGGGTGGTTACTTGGATTCTGGAGTCAAAGTTACAAGGGATCTGAGGCCAACTACACACTTACAGTGAGAGAGATCCTGGCAACTTATGAAGGAATCCAGGCTGCTTCTGAAGTGGTTGGCACAGAGACCTAGCTCCTCCTAGCACCCCAATTACCAGTCCTGGGGTGGATGTTCAGAGGAGAGACCCCCTCTATGCATCATACCACCAATGCTACCTGGACTAAATGGATTGCTCTGATCACTCAGTGTACCTGTATTGGAAGTCCTAGTCATCCAGGAATACTTGAGATTATCAGCAACTGGCCTGAGGGTGAGAGGTTTGGTCTGACAGAATAAGACGAGGAGGAGAAAGTATCCCAAGTGGAGGAAGATCAGCCGTAAAATCAGCTGGCCAAGGATGAGAAGTGCTACACTCTTTTCACTGATGGTTCTTACCACCTCATGGGAGCGAACCAGAAGTGGAAAACAGCCATATGGAGCCCAACTCAAAGCACTGCTGAGGTCACTGAAGGACAAGGTGGATCAAGCCTGTTCACTGAGCTTAAAGCTGTGCAGCTGTCTCCAGACATTGCTGAAAGAGTGCAGCGGCCAAAGCTTTATTTGTACACTGACTCATAGATGATAACCAATGCCCTGTGGGGATGGCTAGATCAATGGAGAAAGGCTAGGTGGCAATGCAGAGGGAGAGCCATCTGGGATACTGATGTGTGACAGGACATTGCCACCATGGTAAAGAAACTCCCAGTTAGACACATGGACGTGCACATGCCCAAGAGCCAGGAAAATGAAGAGAGCTGAAACAATGACCAAGCAGATAGGGCTGCCCAAGATGAAGTGTCAACTGTAGAATTGGACTGGCAACACAAAGGGGAATTGTTTCTAGATCAGTGGGTCCATGATGCCTCAGGGCGTCAGGGTAGAGATGCCACCTATAGATGGACAAGAGACCAAGAGGTGGACTTATCTATGGACATCATCTCCCAAGTGATCCACAATTGCGAGGCATGTGCTACCATCAAAGAGGTGATGAGAATGTAACCTTTTTGGTACGGCAGAAGATGGACTAAATACAGATACGGAGAAGCCCGGCAGGTGCACTACATCAATCTGCCACGAACCTGTCAGGGTGGGCATTATGTGTTTACCATGGTGGAGGCAACTACTGGATGGTTGGAGACATACCCTGTGCTCCATGACACTGCTTGTAATACCATCCTTGGCCTCCAGAAGCAAGTCCTGTGGTGGCATGGCACTCCTGATTAAATTGAGTCAGATAATAAGACTCATTTCAAGAACAGCTTAGTTAGCACCTGGGCCTGGGAGCATGGAATTGAATGGGTGTTCCATATGCCATACCATGGCCCAGTGGCTAGAAATGTTGAGAGGTGTAACGGCTTGTTGAAGACCACCTTGAAGGCATTAGGTGGGGGAATACTCAGGAACGAGGACCAGCACTTGGCAGAAACCACTTGGCTAGTTAATACCAGGGCTTCAGTCAACTGAGCTGGCCCAGCTCAACCAGAGTCCCTTAACACCACACATGGAGACAGAGTACCAGTGGCATACCTCAGGGGTATGTTAGAAAAAACTGTTTGGGTGCATCTTACCTGCAACAAAGATAAACCTGTTCGTGGGGTGGTTTTTGTCCAAGGGCCTGGTAGTACACGATGGGTAATGCAAGAGGATGGAGAGACACGGAGTGTACCTCATAGAAATATAACCCTTGCTTGAACCCAGCATGTTAACATCAGACTAGTATGTGTACATGTATATACATAGTTCAAAGTTCTTTTTTTGTTGTTGTTGACTGTGGTTAAAAGGGAGAAATTTTAAGGGGTGAATAATGTCATGGAGAGAGATCTTTTCTTCTGTTGTAAAACTTTGCTCCTTTTTACTGGAACAGACAATAGGGGTCTTTTCTTATCTTCCCTTCCCTCACCTGCAAAGCATGAGAATTCTTTGTCTTATCCTCCCTTCCTGGCAAGGCACGTGACTAGGGGAGGAGCCTGAGGGCCGGGGCGGGCTGAGTGATGGCCAATGGCATGTGAAGACATGCCCACAAGGCATGTGACAGGGGAGGGGTCCAAGGCCCTATAACTATAGCTACTGGGCCTCATAGAGGGAGTTCATGGATCTTCTGGACTGAGGAAGCTTCCCCTGTACTCAGCGCTAGACAGATCGCATCTTGAGTACTGTGTGCAGTTCTGGGTTTCCCAGTTTAGGAAGGATGTTGAACTGCTTGAGAAGGTCCAAAGAAGGGTGACAAGGATGGTGAAAGGACTGGAGAACAAGCCCTATTGGGAGAGACTGCAGGAACTGGGGTTGTTCAGTCTGGAGACGAGAAAGCTCAGAGGTGACCTCATTGCTGTTTACAACTACCTGAAGGGAAGTTTTAGTTGAGTGGGTGCGAATCTCTTCTTCCAGGCTGATGACACCAGAATGAGAGGGCATGGCCTTAAGCTGTGCCAGGGGAGGTTTAGACTGGATGTTAGGAAGAGGTCTTTCACCGAGAGTGTTCTCTCATTGGAATGATCTAGGCAGGGAGGTGGTGGAGTCACCATTCCTGGAGGTGTTTAAGAGTAGACTGGACAAGGAGCTCAGTGACACGGCCTTGATGATGGGAGACTTGGATGGAAGGAGTGTGGTGCTCATGTTTCCACATTGTTGGACTAGATGATCCTATGGGTCCCTTCCAACTCAGAATAACTTGTGAACCTGTGAAGCCTCGTTTTCGTCTCTGATCTCTACTGTTGCCATTTTGCCCGGCACTACGTGGAACTTTGACTCCTCATTTCAGTATAGCCTTCCCCCTGCTGACCGCTGGATCTCTCCGCTGCCCCCTGGACATTTCAGGAAAGGATCTCTGGCTGTTACTCCACCAGTTTGCCTACCCTGAACCCTATTTTCCTACCCCTGGAATCCTGAGAGTACCCTGATCTCCTTCGAACTTGGTCCCCTCATGTTTGGTATTTTTCCTAGCTGGCTTCAGTCATCTTTTTTTCCCCCACATTGTTATTGTTCTTGTTCAAACTTATATATATATTTGCTTTATTATTTTTTTTCCTTTCTCCCAGTAAAGTTCTTATTTCTCTATTATTCAGGCAGCTCTAAATTCAATTCATACTCTGTCTTAATTGACACCAGGACACCTTCACTGAGACCAGCTTCTGACAACAACAGAATTTTGGATTGTCTGACATTAAGTTGTAAATCTTAAAAAAAGTTTGAATTTAAGTTTCTCTCTCACAGTTCTTATTTTTTTATAGCTGAGTGAACATTTAAAGTCAAAACACCTGTCGTTGGTCCAAAGATGCTCTTTAACATAGGCAGACATAATTAGTCTTTAGAATAATTTAAACTCAGAGAAGTGGAACTCAGGCATATAAAAATTCTCTTACTATCTAAAAACAAACATTATACGATCATGCTTAAGTTAGCTCCCCCTGTTGCAAATGAAGAGAAAAAAAGAACTATCAAGAACTTAAAGCCTTAAAGTAGTATTCACCGTATAGCTGCTCAGCTGCAAATGTTATCAAAAGCTTACAGTGCAACTCTATACAAATTATTTTGTCTGAATCCTAGTTGCCATTTGCTTTTTTGGAAAANAAGTTCTTATTTCTCTATTATTCAGGCAGCTCTAAATTCAATTCATACTCTGTCTTAATTGACACCAGGACACCTTCACTGAGACCAGCTTCTGACAACAACAGAATTTTGGATTGTCTGACATTAAGTTGTAAATCTTAAAAAAAGTTTGAATTTAAGTTTCTCTCTCACAGTTCTTATTTTTTTATAGCTGAGTGAACATTTAAAGTCAAAACACCTGTCGTTGGTCCAAAGATGCTCTTTAACATAGGCAGACATAATTAGTCTTTAGAATAATTTAAACTCAGAGAAGTGGAACTCAGGCATATAAAAATTCTCTTACTATCTAAAAACAAACATTATACGATCATGCTTAAGTTAGCTCCCCCTGTTGCAAATGAAGAGAAAAAAAGAACTATCAAGAACTTAAAGCCTTAAAGTAGTATTCACCGTATAGCTGCTCAGCTGCAAATGTTATCAAAAGCTTACAGTGCAACTCTATACAAATTATTTTGTCTGAATCCTAGTTGCCATTTGCTTTTTTGGAAAAGAAATAGGTTTTTATCTGATCATTCATCTATCACATCTATTTAGTTTGCAGTGGGCTGAGAACAGGGATTCTGTATAAAGAATAGGACAATTGATTTTTTGGAATCTTTTGTCAATACTGTTCTATATAAATATTTAGTTCATATGTAGTAGCTTAAACTAATTCAGTGATTTGTTTGGGTTTTTTTGTTAGATGTCTCCTGTAGTTCGCAGCTTTGCACTCTAACAGTGTTTAGAGATTAGGCATGTACATATGTATGTGTACTTTCTGTATTAGAAAAATCAGTCAAAAGGGAAGAAATAACAGAATTAAGGTGACCACAACGGTCGTTGTTTTGTACATTTATATTACAGTATCAAAAAGATTTTTGGGGTTGAAGAGTGTTATTTCCAACTCGTAATATTCTGTGATTCTGTGATTTATTATTAAAACACTGCTGGGCTTAAATTTCACTTAGGAACAAAGACTAAACCTTCTGAAATAAAAGCAAGGAGAGAAAGAGTAAGAGAATTAACAGATTTGCAGTGCTTAAATGATCTCAGATCTCCTCTGGGATATGAAAAGCAAGATGGAAGTGTCAAGAAAGTGCACATGTAGCATTAGTTCTGCCTGTAATAACTAGGACATAACAAGAAAATATGTGATACAGGAGAAGGAGAGCTGTTGCCAGACATGACCTCCAGTCATCATCTATTCCTACAAGGCAGCCGAATTTTCCTGTGGTGGCACTGTATCTAGTGTTGCCTAACAATCAATCTGGTGGTCACTCTGGAGTGGGCCTGCCTCTGTGTGTCTGTCACTCTCCGGCTTAATTTTGGACAAGAGATGCTCTGGGCATGGAAGTCGTTTCGACAAAAATATAATTCAGATGAAATATTTCCATTTTCAAAAGGTTGAAGTTTTAAGAAACTGGTATTTTCTGATAAAACAAACAAGAGAAAAGCTTTTGTCAAAAGAATTTCCTAGGTAGCTTCTATTTTCCCCTACACAAATCATAGCATTACTCAATGTATAGACTAGAAGAGGGCTTCAGAGTAAGCATGTACTTGCTATTTTGCTTTATCTTCATTCTGCAATGTGCTGTCCAAAACTGTTTATTTTCCACTATTCAAAAGTTTCTCTAAAGCTAGATTCATTAATTTCAGCATGTGCTTTTTGTATAGTTCATGAAAGTGCTCAACAAATAAGAATTTCTTTTTCCAGTATTGTGCTCACAGAGAATTAAGATACAGGTATTAAAGTCAAAAGTGCCATTCACGTTGAGTGCTTGAGCTGGTACCTTGAAAACCAGATCTCTAGGCTACGTATTGCTACATATGGCTTTTTGGTGCTTGAAGCTCCTTCCCTCCTGATTGCAGACAGAGCAGGCAGCACTCAGGACCTACTAGTTCAGACTCCCCTTTAGGCAACCAACTAATCACAGAATCACAGAATCACAGAATATTATGAGTTGGAAGGGACCCACAAGGATCATCTAGTCCAACTCACCACCTAACACCCGTACAGAGACCGAGAGCACATCCCAGAGCGTAACACCAACCTAGATCCCTCACAGTCTAGTAGGCCACTCCGAGCCGGAAGGGGCCCAGGGTCATCCAGCCCTACACCCCACAGCTAGACCATGTCACTAAGCTCCTCGTCCAGTCTTCTCTTAAACACTTCCAGGGATGGCGACTCCACCACCTCCCTGGGCAGCCCATTCCAATACGCAATTACTCTCTCTGTGAAAAACCGCTTCTTAACGTTGAGATTGAACCTCCCCTGGCGTAGCTTCAGGCCGTGCCCTCTCGTTCTGGTGTCGTCAGCCTGGGAGAAGAGGTCTACACCCACCTGGCTGCAACCTCCCCGCAGGTAGTTGTAAACAGCAATGAGGTCCCCTCNCCGATGTTGCACCATTCACCACCACCCTCTGAGCTCGCCCTTGCAACCAGTTTGTAACCCAGCATAAAATGTTCCTTTCCAGCCCGTGCTTTACAAGTTAATAAGGAACACAACTAAGGACCATCTATGGAAGGTACTTAGCCTGGACAGGAGACGAGGTTGCAAAAAAGGAGAGAGCTGGTTATTATTATAGGGTCTTGCAGCTTCCTTCCCAGCAGGAAAGGAAACCTTGTGTGAAACCTTGTGCAATACACCTTCCAGGGGACTTTCAAAGACCACATCTGCTATATTTCCATCTAATCTCTCCTGATCTTTGATGATGTGAAATTGTTTAAGAATATTGCAGTTCAACCAATCTTGACTTTTTCTTTTCATTAAAAAGGTGAAAAACACTGCTGTGTCAGGTGGACTATATAGTGTGATAGACCTAAAAAAGATTTACTTGTAAGTTCTAAAAATTCTCTGTAGAGCATACATAAAAATTAATTTTTGCCATACAGAGAAAATGTTATGTTCGTTGTTTTTTATTGTCCCTTAAAGCAGAAAACTAATTTTTCCTAGAAATTCCTGACAACGAAATTATTTTAAGTCCATTTAATATATAGTCTTACCTCGACTATCTGCATATAATTATTTGCTACTTCAGCTATTTACAAAAAATAAATCAGTTATTCATAAATATTTCCAGTCGACACATGCATGGTTGTTCTACTCTGCGGAGGAGCAGCGCCACCACTCCCTGCAGGGCGGGCAGGCAGTGCCTCTCCCTCTCTGGGGACAGGCAGAGATTGCTCCGTTATGAGTGTTTAGGAGGTTACAAGGCATTTATAGTCCCTCAGCGCAGTGAGACAGTGTGTGTCTGTGTGCATCTGTGTTACTGTTTCCACGGCTACAGTCAGGGGAGGCCATACCAATAGCAGCAGGAAGCCAAGCCAAGCTACTTACCTGCATATGTACATATGAATGGCCTCAGGCAAACATTCCTTCCAGTGCTACCTGCTGGAGTTCAAGGGAAAAAAGCCTTAAACTCCCATGCTCCTAGCTGCCCAGAAGGAGCATGGGATGTCACAGTGTTCCAGATTGCTATATATCTGGCAATAATTTTCCATATTAATATCCGGCCAGTATTTGAGGATTTAATGTTCTGCAGGACCGCCAAAAAAACCCAAGCCCACAAATACAGAGGCATGACTGTATTGGAAAAAAAATGTACCAAAATAGTCAAGTTCAGTAAAGTTTTAAATCAATATAGATAAGATATTAAGATATGATGTACCAGGGAATGACTTTTTCTGGCTATAACAAGTAGAACTTGAGAGCAGAAGCACTTGGGACAGAAGAGAAAGGAATTGCCACCAAATTGTCAAGGATTTGTTACTTCAAATCATTTTGTTAACACTTACTAAGTAGCAGCACTCCCATGTTACTGTTGTGATGTACTTACAGAGTGGCACTAGCTAATCATAATTACACTATGTCATTCTCCCCACTTTTCTCACCTTGTCAAGGCTTTTAATGTAGAGAGCATGACCTTTTTCAGTCAAGGAGAACCGGGAAATCTTAGCTGCCTTTTGTATTTGATGCCAAGGTCAGCTAATGACTCTCTTCACTGTTACTGTAGTTGCACCTTTCTCTATCAGGCACACATTTTCTAGCTCCTGAAGAATGGATGTGTAGGTAGAAGACACATTGGTCTCTCTCTGTCCAGTAATACTACCTCTCTCAATTGTTTTTACAGGTTTGTTTTACCTGTGGGTCACACAATAGTTGTATGGGTAGCAACATATTAAACTTATCTATTTTACATAGTTAAGAATAACAGGGATGTTAAGATTCTCTCAACTGCATTCATAATGTTGAACAATTTCTCCTTTGGAGACACTGTCCCTAGAGGTGTGTAAGGAAAGATTGGACGATGTACTTAGTGGTGTGATCTAGATAATTGCATGGTGTGTTGGTAACAGGATGGCAATAGGTTAGGTAACAGGCGATAGGTTGGACTTGATGATCTCTACGGTCTTTTCCAACCTTACTAATTCTGTGATTCTGTGATACTGTTAACCTTTTCTGCTTCCTGTTAGCAATTTCTTGTTTCCTTTGACCCAATCGCCCTTATCCTTTAAATGGAAACACAAGTCTGCCATTTAATAAAACCCCAGTAATGATCCTGCTTTAAAGGACAAGGGCTAATCACTTGCTGCTTAACATTCCAGACACATGACAGTGGAGGAGACTAAATCAGTTAAACAGCAAGATGCAGCAAAACTAATTTTCATGTAAAAGGGGATGATTGCCTGCCTTTTTTTTTTTTTAACCATTGTGATTTTTTTAAGCTGTTAAAGCCCAAACATTCTCGTCTGTCAGTTTATGAATTATTAATAAAAAAGAGAGAAAATAGGCTTTCTTTTTCTAAATATCATCTGCTAAGCCACCACAGACTGAAGTGCCTCACACTGATTCCTGATTTACATAGTCCCAGTTGGAAGTTAATGAAGACTGCTGAACCACCTTTCAACATGCAGATAAACCTTCATGTATTTAAAAGCAGGGAATATGTGCTTGTTGCTGGCAAATTATTCATCTAAGATCTGAAGTTTCTGACACCGCTTGTGTCAGATAAACTGTCACCCAAATTGCAAACTAATTAGTGATTCAAACATTTTTGTGCTGATTGATGACAGAATAATTTACGCTTGTTTCTCAGTTTCCAGCTGGCATAGGCTGCTCACTGGAGTCCTAATTAATGCTAGTACATCAGTCATGTTCTGCCAAGGCAGCACATACAATTAAAAGGCAGTTTAAATGGAATATCACATTAAAAAGGCTGATAGATGCAAATGTGAGGGAACAGTACTTTAGGATAAAATGACAACAGAACTTCAGAAACCAAAACATAATGGAACAGGATTGGAGATTTTTGTTGTTGTGGGTTTTTTTTTTTGTTTCTTTCTTTTGGTTTGGTTTGGTTGGTTGGTTTGTTGTTGTTTTTGTTTTGTTTTTTTTGTTTTTTAATGGATAAATAAGTTGTTTTCTGCATAGGCTATTTAGCAAAGTAAAACAAGTGCTGAGGCAAAACATGCACACTAAGTTCTTCATAACAACACAGCTATTGATATTTGTTAGAAAATTTATGGATGTTTGCATTGTGGATTTCAGCTATGTAAAAAAAAAAGAGTGATAGCTGTGAAGTTATTTACAGTGATAATAAAAGACAAAAATGTATCATGAGTACTTGTAAGAAGCTGTACTGAAACAGCCTTAAAAACTAGATTTAAATAACAAAAGAACGAATCCAAAACTCACTAAAGTCGAGGGAACATTACGTATCTGATGTGGAGGAGAGTATTGCAAATACGTATCTAGACATCCCTGATTCTCCTTTTCAAACGAAACTGATGCATTGTGAAAAATGCTATATGGTAAAGATACAATAGCTTTTAGTGGCATTCCCCTGATCAAGTAATAAAATACTTGGTGAAAAAATAATTATTGGATGTCTTTTACATATTATCCAGATTGTTATGGGTACATGTAATCTGTGATCTGATTCTGTATCCGGCATATATTGCAGCCTGCAACATGGACAGTCCTCTTCAGTGTCGCAGTCTTTTATTTTATTAGGTCTATTTTATTATATACATATTATAGCCATGACATCTGGATATCAGCTGCTTGCTGGGTATTAAGTCAGGTAGGAGAAAATGTATTTTGTCATTTTAGTAATTAGAAAAGAGGATAATTGTATCCTGTGTTCTTATTTCCATTTGAACTACAAGAACTTTGCCCATTTGAAACTGACGATCAAGCTAAGGACAAAAACAGTCCTTCTTGACAAAGTCTTAAGCCTACAATGCCAGAGCCCTGTTGCAATGTATGCTGCATATTTGATGACATGGTTTAACTTACTCAATGTGACCTTTGTGAGGGGAAAAGTTTTCATGAATATAAAGAGCCCTGGGGTTCCTACCTTGTCTGTTAAGGGTGCTTTTGAGGTTATCTATAGCACATGACACATGAGCCCTTGACTCTTACAATGCTTGAGTACAGAACAAAGAGAAATCACTGTAGTAGCCACAAACAGACCTGGAGACTGGAGACGTGTGAAAGCAGTTTCTAGAAGCACAGTAGACTGAAAGCTCACATCTTTCAGTGCAGTCACACTTCGCTGTCAAAAGCCATTTCATAATGCCATGTATTTTCACCTTTAAAAATTTCAGATAAGTAAAAATTTACATTAGTATAGTGGCAAGGGGTTCATACATTGGCTTTGACAGCTGAGCTATTTTAAGGAGCTTTACAAATCACCAAACTGGAGATGAGGGGTGAAACTCACCTTGGACATAAATAAGCTCCAAGTTTTCTGATTTAATTAGAACTGGGTGAGATTTTTGCTGTGAGGCATAGTGAAGGCTGTGTTCTGCTGAACTTGTTGTAGCCACGAGGAAAGAGTAATCAGAAAATGTTGCCTTGGATTTTAAATGTCACATCGCATAACTTCTGCTCGTTTGACTGATTTTCCAGCACTGAGCTCACCAGTAAGCACTGAGGCACCCTGTAGAGTACCCAGGAAAAGCAAAATCCCAATGGACATAGCCAATGGGATGCCCAGAAGCTGATAGAAGCTATGAGATGGGGATCATCTGAAAATTCACAGATTCACAGATTATTGTGAGTTGGAAGGGACCCACAAGGATCATCGAGTCCAACTCTTAAACCGCACCACTACCTGCCCGGCGGGAATCGAACCCTGGTCTCTCGCATGGCAGGCGGGGACACTCACTGCTGTACTAAAGTGGATGTAAAAGGGAGTATTGGGAGAGTTAGTAGCAGCTAAGTAGCAGTACTCAGGAGTGCTTTATGGGATTTAGAGAAGTGAATTTTCATATTCCCATTCCAATATAATCTTTTAAAATCATATTATTACAGCTTAAAGTACAACAAAAATATTTTCTCTTTAGCTATAGAATGTGGTGTAGGAGAGCAAGATTATGCTCTCCTGTCTAAAAAAGACTTCAAAATCTCCAATCTCACACTGAATAAATAACGCCAACTAATAATATTTTGAATTTTCAGCAAGAAAGCATATCCTGTCTAGTGGAGGGAAGATTTTGACTTTTATCACAAGATTTTTCTTACAGATCTCGTATGAAAGACTTGCAATATACAGTCAACAAACCTGTACACAAACCATTAGAGAGTAGTGTCTGAGCTTTCTGCTTAAAAAAGTGGATCAAAATTTTTCTACTACTGTAGAAATGGTTTATTTCATTTCACAGGTTCACAGGTTACTCCGGGTTGGATGGGACTCACAAGGATCATCTAGACAAAAACCCAAGCGAGTGCTTACCCAGGGATCGAACTCACAACCCTGGAGCCATGAGCACCACGCTCTACCCATCCAAGTCACCCGTCATCATGGCCAGGTCACGAAGCTCCTCATCCAGTTTTTCTTAAACATCTGAGGGATGGTGACTCTACTACCTCCCTGCCTAGACCTTTCCAATGAGAGATCATTCTCTCTGAGAAGAAGCTCTTCCTAACATTCAGTCTAAACCTCCCCTGGCGCAGCTTGAGGCCATGTCCTCTTGTTCTAGTGCTGACAGCCTGAGAGAAGAGATTTACACCCAGCCGACGGCCACCTCCCTTCAGGTAGTTGTAAACAGCAATGAGGTCACCTCTGAACCTCTTCTTCTCCAGGCTGAACAACTCCAGTTCCCGCAGTCGTTCCCCACAGGGCTTGTTCTCCAGCACTTTCACCATTCTTGTCATTCTTCTCTGCACACTCTCGAGTAGTTCAACACCCTTCTTAAACTGGGGAGACCAGAACTGAACACAGTACTAAGGATGTGGTCTGACCAGCATCGAGTACAGGGGAAGAATAACTTCCCTCATCCTACTGGCCACACTGTTCCTGATACAGGCCAGGATGCCATTGGCCCTCTTAGCCACCTGGGCATACTGCTGGCTCATATTGAGTTTCCTGTCAATCATTACTCCTAAATCCCTCTCCATTTCACCACTCTCCAGCCACTCGTCCCCTAGCTGATAGTGTTGCATGGAGTTGTTATGTCCAAAGTGAAGAACTTGGCACTTGGACTTGTTAAATCTTATATTGCTAGAATCTGCCCATTTCTCTAGCCTATCAAGGTCCCTCTGAAGGGCC
>WEKX01021763.1:7930-21834 GCA_013390025.1 Pitta sordida
GGGCCCCCAAATCACTCCAGAGATGACAACCAGCTGCTCCACAGCCTCACCTGGACCCTCCTTCTACCTGCATCAAACCTGCCCCCCTTTGGAACATCCCTTTGGGAATGTTTGATTCCAGAGGAGCAGGAAAAGTGTGGAAATGTCGAGCAGAGGCTCCACATGTTGATTGCGGGAGGATCCAAGAATGGAATGGAGTGTTAGAGACAGCACCGAGAGCAAAGGGTGGAGGATCCTGCAAACTTCCTTCTGCCCATTGCACTCATACCACAGGAGGAGGAAGTGGGATCANCACCAAGACATCATTCCTGTCCCTCTCCCCAAGGCACTCAGGGGGCCCCCAAATCACTCCAGAGATGACAACCAGCTGCTCCACAGCCTCACCTGGACCCTCCTTCTACCTGCATCAAACCTGCCCCCCTTTGGAACATCCCTTTGGGAATGTTTGATTCCAGAGGAGCAGGAAAAGTGTGGAAATGTCGAGCAGAGGCTCCACATGTTGATTGCGGGAGGATCCAAGAATGGAATGGAGTGTTAGAGACAGCACCGAGAGCAAAGGGTGGAGGATCCTGCAAACTTCCTTCTGCCCATTGCACTCATACCACAGGAGGAGGAAGTGGGATCAAACTGAACAAGGGCAGCAGGGATGGAACCACAAGTGCCCCCATGTGCAACACCGACAATCCAACACCTCCCACCATCTTTCCTGCTTGCAAGACTATTCCCAAGGATGAGGGAACAGTCAGGGCATGGGAGGAAGGAATTCTATAAACATTTTTTTGTGTGTGTGGACATTTGTCAGCCTTTGACAGAGGTGTTCCACAGACTGAGGGAATGATGTCTCAGTGTATATCCACCAAAATAGGTAATAGGATATTGAGAAGTGTGAAATGTAAAATGACAAAAATGTTATGGAATAAGGGGTGAATATTGTCCTGGTTTCAGTTGGGGTGGAGTTAATTTTTTCCCAGTAGTTGTTTGGATTTGGAATGAGAATGGAGTTGATAACACCAGGATGGTTTGTGTTTTGCTCACTCATGTTTATCCTGAGTCAAGGACTTTTTTGCCTCCTTGTCTTCTGCTCTTCCTGTGAGGAGGTTCCCAAAGGAAATTGGGATGAAGCAGTGCTGGAACAGGCAACCCAAAACTGGCCAAAGGGATATTCAACACCCAGAACATCATGCTCAGTTTATGAACTGGGAGGAGTTACCTGGAAAGGTTTGATTTGAGTTTGGGACGGCGGGTTTGGTGTTGGTCAGTGGGTGGTGAGCAACTGTATTTTGCATTACTTGTTTTTTCTATTTTCATTGTCATTTACCATTTTTACTGTATTTTACTGTACTTTCAATTATTGAGCAAGTTTTATGTTGATTGTCTTCCCCATTCCACCGGGGTGTGTGGATACAGAGGGTTGAGTGCGTGGTAGTGTGGGGCTTCATCTCCAGCTGAGTAGTTTCCTAAAGCAAAAGTGAAAATTTGGGCGAGCAGAAGCAAAGAGACACAAAAAAAGGTTTATTGTGTCCTTCCTCTCAGCAGCGCTGTTTGGCACTTCCCGGGAAGGAGGGCTTCTGCATATCGAAATGCTGCTCTGGAAGGCAAACCCTGGGAATAATGATTGCCCTCCTTTTCTCCTCCTTCCCTCAGTTTTTCTCTTGGAACTGATGGCACAGGGGTGGAATATCCCCTGGGCTCATTGGGCCACTGAGGATGGACTGCTCCAGAGGCACCCGTTGGGAGCTTCTAGGGCAGCTGGAAGCCCCAGGAGCCATCTCCATCCTGCCCAGATCCTACACCTTCCCAATCCACACACATCCATCTCCAGAGAAACAGACACAAGCACAGGAGTCATTACCACAGTCAATGGCTGTCCCTCCAAGGACTCTGGGCAGTTCCTTCCCTCCAGGAATGGGGGTTCTCTCAATCCTAGATGTCTCCCAGGCCAGCAGGGCTGGGGTGCTGTCAGCTGCTTCCAGCTGCCCCAGGAGCTCCCAACTGGTCCATCTGGAGCAGTCCATCCTCAGTGGCCATGGCACTTGCGGCACACCGGAGCACTGTCAGTCAGCCACCAAAGGGAGACAATTGCACAGCACACACTGTTCTCCCCCAGCAATCCAATCCCCTGCAGGAACACATCGTGTTTCCCCATGCCTCTGCATCATCCCTCAAGGGCACCCACAGCCTGCAGCCAAAACAATCCCATGGGTAGGTTTGCCTTTGCTGGAGGCAAGACGGATCCCAGCTGTCTTCCTCACACATTCCGCATCTGGGGAATGAGGAATCATGGGGACTTGATACCCTGTTTCGGTTAGGGGAGGTTTTGACATCAAGGGACATCAAGGGCTGCAGGACCCCTGGGATGGCAGATGACTTCAATGCATCCCCTTCTGTCCCCAGCACTGGCTGTGGGGATTGGCATGACTCCCTCCTGTTCCACTGAGACACATTTTTCAGAGGTGGGAATGCTCAATTTCTTCTTTTATTCTTTGTTCCTGAACTGCAATGAATTCACATTTATCTGTGAGTCTAAAAAAATGGCAAAACAGAGCTGATGGTGCAAATGCTGCTCAGGGGCTTTTATTTTATATCCTTACTTATTTATTACTACCAACTATTTTGAGGGGACCGATTGCACTGGCTCTTAGGAAAGTAAAGTTAAGAAACACAGTGCTTCAAATGATGCAAAATGTTCTCTAGAAGAATGCGTGGGCAGTTTTACTTGCTCAGAACATGTGAGCTGTGCTTTTACAGCTTCTCTGTACTTCTATTTCTGTAATGGTTTTAATTGGCAGGTAATACTACTTCTCTGCCCACAGGAGGAATATGAAGATTCAGTGTTTCTGAAAAGCTTTGAAGATTGATACCCCTGCAGAGCTGTCTGTGATTTCAGGAGGGCTGAAAAACTTACTGGTTTGTTTTTCAGTCAGTTAAAATAATTTTTGCTGCTCATTGGAAAAAAATGTGTTTTCCCTCAGTATTTGATGGGCTGGGTTGTTCTGTGAGGCCTGAACCAAAGCAGGCACTGTGTGACACCCGAGCTGGACTACACAGCAGGTCTGCCAGACAACCTATGTGTTCTCTGGAGAACTGTTCTGGGCATGACTCATTCATTCCTGGCCTGTAGCATCAGCAAATTAGGATACTTCTGTACCAGGCTGTGTGATGGGAAGATGAGGCTAAGACTCTAGTGTTTTCTCTTTCCTGACCACAGGTCTTTCCTTGAGGGAAGATTAAGCAGCAGTTCATACATTACTGTGCCTGCAGTCATGCACAAATTCCACGTTTGTGAACAAAAAAGAAAACACAAGTTTTCTGCATTTTTCCATTAGGAGATAGACCTGGTTTTATTCCCTATTGCCTCTCAGAAAGGAGAAAATTGCCACTCAATTGAAATACCGTGTCCCTAAAACTCTAGTATGATTTTTGTGAGGTGCTTCACATAGTCACTAGACCAGACCAGAATCCTATATTACCTTAGCCAAAGTAGCCACACTGTCTGAATTGTTTGCTTTCTGGAAGGGTGTATCATAATTGCTTTGAGACACAAATATTACTGGTTTTATATTTCAGGTAGCTGAAGTTTATTACTTGGAGTGATGACAGTGAAGAGCATGAAGTATCAATACAGAAGAATGTAGAACATAAAAATATTGCACGTAAAGGTACAAACATTTCAGGTTCATTTATGAATATGAAAAAAGGCAGTATAGTTATCAAAGAGGCCAACACTGAAAGCAATTCTGATTCACAGATTCACAGAATTATTTAAGTTGGGAAAGACTTTTAGGATTATCAAGTTCAACATATGCTGTTGGACTTTGAATGCTGCCAAGTCCACCACTAAGCCATATATCCAAGTGCCACATCTACGTGACTTTTAAATACCTTCAGGCATGGTAATTCACCTACTTATCTGAACAGCCTGTTCCAATATTTGACAATCCTTTACATAAATAAAATTTTCCCAATATCCAGTCTAAACTTCCCATGGCACAACTTCCTTTCATCCTATAGTTGTTACCTGGGAGAAGAGACCAACATCCATCTTACTACCACCTCTTTCATGTAGTTGTAGAGAATGATATGGTGTCTCCTGAGCTGCCTTTTCTCCAGGCTAAACATCTCCAGCTCCCTCAGCTGCTCCTCATCAAATTTCTGCTCCAGACCCTTCACCAGCACTGTTGTACTTCTCTGAACACACTCCAGCACCTCACTGTCTTTTTTGAAGTGAGTGGCACACTGCTGGATCATGTTCAGCTACTGTCAACCAACACCCACAGTTCCTTTTCCACCAGGCACCTTTTCAGCCCCTCTGTCCCAGCCTGTAGCACTGTCTGGGGTTGTTGTGACCCAAATGCAGGACCCAACGCTTGGCCTTGTTGAACCTCATACAACTGGCCTCAGACTATCAATCCAGCCTGTCCAGATCCCTTTGCAGAGCCATCCTGTTCTCCAGCAGATCTACAGCCGTGTCCACCTTGGTGTCACTTGCAAACTGACTGGCTCTGTACTCAATTCATTTTTTTTTTTACCAAGGAAAGAGATTGTGGGAAGATTCCCAGTGAACATTTTGTACTCATAGCTACCAGTGGGCAGCAGTGAAGTGCCAGTGTTAGGGCGTTAGAGACAACATGAGAAACCTTTTTCAATGTCTGTGGCTTGGCTTGTCCAAGAAAGAGAGTTTGGACAAAAAAGGAAGACACACACCTGCTCAAGAGGTGAGTATTACTATGCATCTGGCAGAAGTGTTATACCAATTTTAGCTATATGGACAACCTGGTTTTTCTGTCAGGCTCACCTGTCTCCACTGTGGATTACTGTACTTGGTGCTAACGGCTTTGCAGTGACAATGGTGATTGTTGCATCTGTTTTAAGCCTTTTTGTGTGGAAAACTGAAAAAATAAATTCTTGTTGCATGTTCTTATGTTTCTGCATCAGTTACTGTACATCTCAATTTAGAAACTAAGCATTGAAGAGACACTGTCTTTTAACACAGCTCTCTGCAGAATTGCAGTGCTGCAATAAAACAATGGGTAGCATTTATTATACACTACAGTGTTTCCACTCAGCAAAGTATCAGAACCTTCTTGTTAAGAGTAACGTCATGTTTTGGAGTTTGAGTAATGTTCCCACATAAAAACATGCATTAACAATCAGTTATCTTACAAATGGGGAATAAAGTATATATCCATTAGTGTATTAACTTGTTGATGGTAATAGCAAATAATTATTCATTATTGCGATCTCTTCTTGACATTTCTGCTGCTGGAATTTTTAGAGCTACAAAATGTTTTCAGATATATTAGAAATCTATTGATGGATGTTCAGTTTGTATCAAGCTCCTGGAGCAGGATGCTCTTCTGGATTGCTGCCTGGTTAATCGGTGATTAATGAATGCCCCCATTTTGTATATGAATTTGGAAGCCTGTGTTCTTGGCATTGTTAAAGTATGTAAATGTCTTCCTCAGATAAAACATGACAGACAACACCTAAAATACAAGTGCTTTGTTCTGCTACCTGTCAGATCAAGGGAAAGATCTGGATTCTTAAAGCTATGAATTTAATTGGGAGAGGAGATGAGCTGGCAAATACTCTGTACTCAGTTCTTTCTCTGACATCCTCTTGAGACATTTTTCCTACTGAAGGGCAAAACAGCAGATGAGATATATTTATGTCCTTAAATGTAATGCATTTGTAAATAAAGACCTGCAAACTCCTTAAAGTAAACAATTTTAAAGAGCAAATACACCTTTTTCCAAGAACAAAAATAAAAAAGAGCAAATGACCTTATCAGGTGTCTGACAGCAAGTCTGGGTGGGTGTCTGAAACTTCAGAAGAAAGTATTGGTTTAAAAAATCCAATTACCATGACTGGGTGAAACCCTGAGTGGTCATAAATCCCGGAAAGGTCCTTTGAAATTAGTGGGAATTGTGGGAATATGGACTGGTCTAGAATTTGACCAAGCACCTACAGGAGTGGCCTCTTTTTACTGTTGGTAATTAAAGGGTATTCTTGTAATGAAACAGCAAACTGCCTAGTTATACTGCTACAATCATTAGCTTGCAATTAATTCTTCTTCAGGGCTTTCAGAAGTAGCTCTGGAAGCTGACAGCTGCAGTCTACAACATATAAAGTGCTTTAGATAACTACTTTAATGAAAACTCGGAAGAGCGTAAGGTCAGTCTCTCCACAGCCCGTTCTAATGAGATTTCCACTTTCCCTTAAAAACAGATCACATCTGGCCCAAAGAGAGAAGCCCATTGTGCCAGACGTGTAATAGAATAGGTGTTGTTTTGTACTCCTCATCTCTGAAAGATAATGACACGGAAAATTCATTCTCCTCTACTCTTTAGTAATCTTCCATCTGTTATTGTGTTTGTGTGTGCAACTGCATACAGAAACTAATCACAAACCTCTGCTTTAAAAGAGTTATTTGTTAGCTCTCATGTCAACATTAGCTGATTCAGGCAAGGTTGTTGAAGCAGAAATGTTGCAAAGCAGTGTGGAACATCGCTCAACTGTATGTGCAAGACTGGATTATTAATATCACAGCTTCCATGTAAAGTAGTAACTTCAAATTTCTAGGATGTTTTCATAGCTTATTGTCCACTTTATCATGTTTATTATTTAGGTGAGGCCTCTACTTTCTTGGGAAGTTAAGGCAGAATGAAAATATTTCCATCTCATTAAATTTAATTTCAATTTAAGGAAGAATTTGGCCCAGTGGATTTCTAATATTTCATTCTGAGATGAGCAATTTGTAGAGAGCATTTTTGTCACTTATGGACTGGTATGTGTTCTAATCCACAAAAGAACAGAAACTGCTTTTCTAATTTTGGAGGAGGGGGTGGAAACATGGAGATATTATCTGAGGTGATGTCTCAGTACTGCTGGTGGATCCTGGCAAACCAACATGAAAACCAGGTGTGCACCAGACTTTTCACTTAGTAACATACTCATGGACAGACATCAACATGTCGGGGTGAAGGGGACAAATCTGTGTAAAGCCTTGACTCCTTTAAAATTCCCAGAATTTCAGAAGGACAGATTTTTCACTATAATATTTCCGAAGAGGTGGTCATTACTGCAACGAGAAATGACAGTTTTAGAGAAAACAGTCAATGCCTGCATTCTGCTTTTCGTAAAATATACCTGATGCTGTTACTCATTTACTTTTTCTGTTTGTCTCAACAAGAGTGAAGGGAGTAGTTTCTCTCTTGAGCTATTGGTCAGAAAAGCCAGCAGTGAACTTTCAAGAACCATCTTAAAATAAGTAGTGTTACCATGAGGGTGTAACAGCCACACCATGAGAGGATATTTGCTCATATGCGATGAAAACCATGAGAAATCTCTACAAGAGCAGCCTGAAATGCAACACTGGATTGATGGACAAGAACACTGAGAGAAAAAATCAAGAAGTGTTCTTCAGGAAAAGAAAAATTAATGTACTCTTTGCTCATCTGTTCTGATCTAGGGACCTTAAGATGCTGTATGCTAAGAAGTTAGTAAATATTGGCTTTTCTGAACAGGCTGGCCTGTGTCACTCTAAAATGTCTCCCGCTGTATCTGAATCGTGGAGATGCCCCCTCTAAGTGAAAAAAGCCAAAGTGAGAAACTGGTTGTATGGAAAGAATCCAGCCAGAATGGGTCACAGAATCACAGAATCACAGAATATTATGAGTTGGAAGGGACCCACAAGGATCATCTAGTCCAACTCACCACCTAACACCCGTACAGAGACCGAGAGCACATCCCAGAGCATAACACCAACCTAGATCCCTCACAGTCTAGCAGGCCACTCCGAGTCGGTCATCCAGCCCTACACCCCCCAGCTAGACCATGTCATTAAGCTCCTCGTCCAGTCTTCTCTTAAACACCTCCAGGGATGGCGACTCCACCACCTCCCTGGGCAGCCAAAAAACTTTTTTGCAAAAAATAAAAGGAGTGATGATAAGTTGCTTGAAGCTCAGGGGCGAGAGATTGCTGTATTGTATTGCTCGCTGAGGCATCTGTAAAAAACCCACTAGTTCAGTGAGTTTTGTGAACAACTGATGCTTTAGAAGGCAGTGCTTTTTTTCCCTTTTACTTTGTGTATACGTACTCCAGAAAGACTAATTGAAGCATGTGAATAGTTCCATTGAAAGTAATAAGACCATTAATGCTGGAAGCCAACAACATTGTTAATATCTTCCTAAACAATGACTCCAGATTCTGAACAACAACGGTTTGGGCTTTCTTGCAGCCCTTTTATTTTTCTGTAGTACATCCAGTGGAAAATATACGCACAGTAAATTACTGAGCTGATAAATCCTGTTCCTTCCTTTGAATGCTGTCCATAAGTCTCCTAAACATCAAAACTTTAGCCTTTTCAGTTTATTTTTGAGTACAGCCATCTCCTCCATTATTTCACCCATATTTTTAAATAGATTCCAAAGCTTATAAGTGTGTTTTAGAGCTGAATCAGTAGTTATTTATAGGTAACAGTAAAAACCAGTGTAAAATATAAATGCATATCAGAATAGAGAAGATATAAGTAAAATGAGTATGTTCCTACCTGTTAGGTGGGAAGGTGAGTAAAATCTTTACTCATATCATCCAAAGTTTTATTTTCTGTATCTTTTGTCCTAGAATGTAAGGGAATATAACTTTAAGTATCAGTGTGAATAGTTTGTGTCCTTTGGTAGAAGACTCTTCGTATCCTTTTTTCATCCATGAGCTATGTCCATGATTGAGAAGATTGTTTATTCTGATTGTTATTCCCTTTGGAGAAATGCCACAGAAACACCTGTGTTGGTGTCTAGCAAATGTATTCCAGATGCAGGTAACAGAAAAAGTCACCAGGCTTAGTGGCAGCTAAATAGTTTGACTGTAGCCCATCCCATTTCACATCTTAGTTTTGTTTTCATGAGCACATTCAGTGCATCTTGATTCTAACTTTCCCCCATGCGCTTTGATATGTTTCCTAATCTTTTCATTTGTACAGTACTAGCCATTTAATCAAGAGAACATTGCACGCAAATGTGTCGGGTCCTGCACTTTGGTTACAACAACCCCATGCAAAGCTACAGTCTGGGAGATGAGTGGCTCCAGAGCGAGCAGCTGGAAAGGGATCTGGGAGTGCTGGTGGATAGAAAGCTTAACATGAGCCACCAGTGTGCCCAGGCTGCCAGAAAAGCCAGTGGCATCCTGGCTTGTATCAGGAACAGCGTGGCCAGTAGGAATAAGGAGGTTATTCTCCCGCTCTACACAGCACTGATGAGAGCTCATCTTGAGTATTGTGTTCAGTTCTGGGCTCCTCAGTTTAAAAGGGATATTGAAATCCTCGAATGTGTCCAGGGAACAGCAATGAGGGTGGTCAAGGGGCTGGAACACAAGCCCTACGAGGAACGACTGAGAGAGCTGGGACTGTTCAGCCTGGAGAAGAGGAGACTGAGGGGTGATCTTATAGGCTCTCTACAACTACCTGAAAGGGAGTTGTATACAGGAGGGGGTCAGTCTCTTCTCTCCAGTTACTTGTGATAGAACAAGAAGTCATTGTTTAAAGCTGCATCAGGGGAGATTTAGACTTAATATTAGAAAGCATTTCTTTACAGAGAGAGTGATTTTTCACTGGAATGGGCTCCCTATGGAGGTGGTGGAGGCGTTGTCTCTGGAGTTGTTTAAGAAGAGGTTGGATGATGCACTTAGTAATCTGACTTGGTATCAGGACAGGGGTTGTGGTATGTTATCAGGTTACGGAGGCTGAGTATCAGGTGTTAGGTTACATTTATGCCTTAGGATAGGTGTGTGAGTTGGGTGAGGTTAGACTGTGGTTGGACTGGATGACCTTTATGGTCTCTTCCAACTGAAATAGTAATTCTGTGTGTGTGTAATTCTGTGCGTAATTCAGAGTTCAGGGCCGCGGTGAAAGCTGTTAAACACTGAAATGCTTGGAGTGTGTGAACACCTTCCTATGAGCCGTAATGACAATGATGCATCCATTAGACTCTAAGCAGATACAGCACAGCCTTTAGTCCTTGCATATCCATTGGGTTTCCAAAAGAAAATATACACATGTTAAAATGAAACCCCCAGGTTTTAGAGGAACAGAGAGGTGCATCAACTTAATTCTGTCTTTGAAGCCAATGAGGTGTGAATATTTCTATGTAGTATTCCTGACCTGATGGCTTGTGAGTCCCAAACTGGGGATAAAGAAAGGGCATGAGGTATTAAAAAATAATACCACATGTGAAAAGATGCCTCTCTGTTTCTGGTAACTTTTATACACAGATACTTTCTATCAGAAAAATAATTCATTATTAAAGATGTACAGTTTTAAACAGAAAGTTGGCCTGAAAACTGTGCAAACTGTGCAAACTGTGCCTAAGCTATAAAATGTATATGCCTTTTTGATTAAGTTTGTTTTTAAGTGAAAAAAAAAAAGGTGGCAGCCAGTTTGGAATTTGCATTTTTGGCAGCTTCACACGAAAGTTCCAGTTTGTGGTAAGGGATGCGCTCCCCAGAGGAGAAAGACTGAAGACAGTGTCACAGTTTGTGATTCATTTCATTTCATGATGCTCTTTAAGACACATGAAAAATTTTCTAATGGCTCTTGTGCTTCAGTGTTTATGAATCTCATGGTGAGTAGCTATAAATAAGGAAGTGACTGCCTATATTAAGCATAGGATCTATGTGGCTTACGAACAGTGGATGTACAATTAATTTTGAGTCAGAAGTGGTTATGGTGTAGGACAGAAAGAATGCAATTTGCAGCAAAGATTTTAATGCAATCCTGAGAATATTAAATAGAAGTTTTGTTTTATTTGGCACTTTCAGAGGTCAAATGTTCACAGTTCAGCAAGGTTGTTGATCACCAGTGAGAAGAGCCAGTGGAATAATTAAAGCACAGGAAAAAATATTATTACAGAGCAAGAGTTCCAGGAGCTCAATCTACTTAATCTATCAAATTTAAGGTGAAAGAGTGGTTGCAATAGTTGTTATATGAGAAATATAATTTATATGTTCTCATAATGTATGACAAACATAATTTTCCTACAGAGGGCTTTTTGAAATCTATCAGATAAAAATAAAGCAATTTCTGATATTTGAAATTGATAAATTGAGAGCCAGGGGATTAAACACTTTTTTTTAACAATTGGACCTCATGGAAGCCATGGATTATGTCTTGCTGGACACATCTTAAATCAAGAATAGATATTACTTCATAAAATTTGAATTGCTGGAATGAGTTGTGCCTTTGCCTCTTTCTTTCCTGGCTCTTTCAGTTTTGCATTACTCTTGACAAAAAAGTACATGTTACACTTTGGTTACAATGGCCTTATATGTGGACTTATGGCCTTTAATGCACACTTGTTCTTCCCTTATGGCCTACTAAGATTTTAAAAGTCTATTTATAAAAAAAAAATAGCTAATACATTTTCCCTTTCCTACTTAGGAGTCAAACCACAATTGCACACAGTTATCTGTATTTACTGAATGTTGTGTGTGATGTCTGACAATGTTAATTTAAAGTGGGTTAAACTTTTGAATATTGTTTACAAATTGGGTTCTATAAAACATCCTGACTGCATGGAAATGACAGTGATTGATGGGAAGTAGCACACACACAATTAATACTGACTGAATTGCTAATTACAGGATTGACATCTCATTTGCAATGAGATGCTGCAGGTCTTTTGCGAAATGAACTGGCAGTGCTGTCATGTTTCTTCTCCATTTCCTTCAGCTCTTGATTTGATGTCCTGTGTATAAAGTTCAACTAAAGACTCATTCTCATCTTGTAAAATTCTCTTGCAATGTGAGAAAGGTCTTAGGAGGAAAAGTGAAATGTTCACCACTCCTCAAGAATTAATTCTCTCCTGAGACTTTCTCCTATCAAAGAAGATAAATTGTGCTACACTCTTCTTACTTGTTTTATTAGTCACACCAGCTTTCTTACCCTTTCTGCTTTTTTTTTCCCCTTGATATATAGAAAAAGTAAATAGTGCTGTTACAGAGGAAGGTTATGCAGGAATCTAGCTTGAAAAGAAAGTACATTTGAGAAGGTACATATTATTAAGGAAACCCTTGTATCTGGAAAAAGTAGTTTCAGAAGCTACATTATGGAGTTGCCCTTAAAACAGTAGATGCATGTACCAAGTACTGGGATTTGTGGAAATGGGCTGGAGAGATGCAGTGCCACAGATTTGGAATAGCCAAGCACCTACTGTGCTAATCCAGTCATGCTGGTGTGGCCACTCAGCTACAAAGATCAGTGCAGCAGTTGGATGACCATAGCAGGATTATCTGTTACAAGATGAGGAAGGTTTGAAAGGGTTTTAAAATAAATGCTGTGGTCTGGCATCTGCTGGTTGGTGGTGCAGGTAGAGAAAAGGGAACAGTGAGGAAGCAGAAGCAGGAGCAGCAGCAACACTGACAATGGAACCAGAGGCAGCAGGGCATTAAAAAAATGACTCTGTGGGGAGTTCCAAGTGCTGCAGGTATGCCACTGTTTCTTCACTGCCTTAATGAATAGGGAAGCCAGTGGGGTGTATCTCCAGCGGTCTTGTGGGTTTTGCCTCAGGCTTCCTTAGAAACATAGACCTGATTTTGTGTAAGAAAAGAGTTTTTTGGCTCAGGTGATTTCAGAGGAATGTGCATGCTCTTTGATATGATTCCACCCTTTGTCTGTTAACATAATTAATTTACAAGAGTGATGTATGAAATGTGCTCCCTGTGGCCTATGGGGAAGATCAAATAGGAGCTCAGTTAAATCCAACAGAATCCAGAAATATCTATGAGTCTGAAATATGAGGGGACTCAAGTAGAAGTGCAGGGGGGGCTGAGTTTTGCATGGACATTCCTGCAGGGCAGGAATATTTCTTTACCTCCAGGAATAGCACAGTGCACAGAGAAGACCTCTGCATTCCCCCAAGCATCTTCACATCTGCCCTGACTGCAAAGAAGATTCACGCATGGCTTTTAAATACAAGACCTACAAAATGAAAAGTCTTTTCTTTTTCCAAGAGAAATAAAGAAGCAGCTGCATTATTATTTGCATGGCTTATCTGAGACTAGTTTCCATGAGAGCCATTAGCATACACAACCCAGTGGAAGACTAAAGATATGCTTTCTTTTCTCTCTTTTTGTTGTTGTTATTGTTTTGTTTGTTAATTTTTTGGGAGGTGCTTGTGTATTACAGAAAATCTTGTAGTAGAATAATTGTCTGTGCTTGGACTGAATCTTCCACATGGCTTGTTTCTGTGGGATGAATGAGTGACCATAAAAATAGGCAAAACCCCCCAATTCTTTAGTCTTGAAGTTTTATACTTGAGGGACTAGAATCAGAAGTTTCCCCATGCCTTAGTGAGGACTGGTGAGAACAGTGAGATACATTGTCTAATAAGTAATTATTCAAACAGTGGGTGATGTGCTCACAGCTTATCACCATATCTGCATCATTTGCTTACAAAAGAGGTCTTGGCTTACTGGGGAGGTGTCGTGGTTTGACCCTGGCTGGATGCCAGAGACCCACCCCAACTTCTCCTGAAGGAGAAAACTAAAAAAACCAAACTGGAAAATAAAACTGGAAAATAAAATAAAACTGGTCACAGGCAAAAGAAGCAAGGCAAAACTATAAATAAGGAACATAAAGGGTTTATTTTCTAACTAACAAGCTCAGAACTGCAAGGGAAGCATCATTTAGAAGGCAACCTTTCTCCCCCCACCCCTCCTTCTCTTACAATAGATGTAATATTCCCTTTTCCACCAGGAGAAAAAGGGGGAACATAGGGTAGGGGTAAACCAGGCAGGTTGGTATTTCTGATCAGATCCAGGGTAGGAACCATCTCTCTGCCCTTCCATAAAGTTCTCTCTCTCTCACAAGAGGGAAAGGTCTTTCATGACCCCTCCCAAGTGAGATCTCGACC
>WEKX01021763.1:22720-33795 GCA_013390025.1 Pitta sordida
TTCAGTCTGGAGAAGAGGAGGCTGAGGGGAGACCTTATCGCTCTCTACAACTACCTGAAAGGAAGTTGTAGTCAGCTAGGTGTCAGTCTCTTCTCTCTGGCTACCAGTGATAGAACAAGAGGACACAGTCTTGGACTGCATCAGGGGAGATTTGGACTTGACGTTAGGCGGAACTTTTTCACAGAGGGGCTGATCTCTCAGTGGGGTGGGCTGCCCAGGGATGTGGTGGAGTCGCCGTCCCTGGACGTGTTTGGGAAAAGGTTGGATGAGGTTCTTGGTGGCATGACCTAGATATTAGGGTAGTGTGTTACAGGTAGGATGATGTGTTGGTAGTAGGATGGCAACAGGTCAGATTAGGTAACAGGTTTGACTAGATTAGATTAGGTAACAGGTGATAGGTTGGACTTGATGATCTCTATGGTCTTTTCCAACCTTACTGATTCTGTGAAAATAGATCCAAAATAGAACTGTGTTTTATACAGGAAGCACATATGGAAGCACTATTTCCTCAGGAAAAATCTTGGTAACTCCATAGTTTTTTGAGATAGAAAAGTCTCTTATAATATTTTCAGGGTCTGAAATAAGAACAGTGTCTAACAGCTGTTATCCTTTACTGGTTTTCCTAATAAAACATGATATGACATGAATGCAAAGTGCCTTCAGCTTCACAAATAGACCTCTAACTTCTTCAAAAGTATCTGATTTACTCAGTTTGACATCTAAAATACAAAAATAGCTAATAGAACATATATCCATGTAATTAAAAAAATATGTTATTTTCCTTAATACCCATGATCTACCAGGAGGAGAATGTGCCCTATATCCATCAGCTCTTTTACTCTGCTTATATACAGCATAATGGTGTTGAGTCAGTTTTCTGGATTAAATTTTGCTTACATAGCTGATACAGACAATGGGGATTTACTAATGATAGAGAGAAAAGTAAGACATGTAGAGTTTTTGATTAATTTTATGCTTACTTAACCTTCTGTCCAGTTTTTCCCCCGATGAAGTCCAGTGGAATATGGCTTTAAGATCAGAGGCAGGAGGATAAGGGACTTATGTTTGCTGACTAAAGTCATGGATAATTTTAACTTGATAGACTGGCATGTTCTAGGCAAAGTAGACCACAAAACCTCTACTTTCCATACATTAATGTGTCTGAACTCACAAAAGCCATCCAAGCCTGTCAAGGAAATCAGCACTTTTCTAGTTCACACTTACACAACAGCAGCATGTCATTTTTTAATCCCTGTAGGGGGATGAATATTTATGGCAGATTAGCTAACATGACATACCTAATAAGTTACTAGAAAACTAAATCTGTGGTTAACAATATTTATGTTGAACACAGTGTGGGTTTATGATAATAAAAGTGCCTGATGGGGTTGTCCCACTGCAAGGACAGGTTTTGTAAAGCCAGCAGTGACATGTGGAGGTGGAAGAGATGATATTTAAAAAGCAGAATTGATTGTTCTACCTGAAAACAAGCAAATCTCAATCCCATAGAAATGTTTTTCTGCTAGGGCCAGCAAACACAAAATGATAAAATTTCTCTGGCAAAGGCAGTTTATGATGGTGAAAAGAGGAATATAAGATTAACAATAATAATAAGAATACAAACTGCACATGGAAAACTGTAGGTGGCTTACAAATAACAAATGTGTGAGTGATCTTTCATCTGATTATTTTTGCAAAGTACTTGTGTACATTACATGTATGCATTGCACATTATCCTTGTAGGCTTGATTTTCCTAGGAATCGTGAAAATACCTGTAATTTTAACTGAAATTAGTGAATAAACTGGATGAAGCTGAATCTGAGTTTGTGTTTGGAAGATGAGATGAAGCACTGAAGCAAGAGAACTAATGGTTTCCTCTATTCTGTTTGAAGAGGGCAAGAGACTGTTTCCTGCTTCGTAGCTCATATTTGAGGAGAGTGAAGGACACAAGTAGTTCTTACACCTGAAAATGTGCCTGTTTGTGAGTATGTGCAGGTAGACAGAAACCTCATGTTTTCATTCAGTCATGCTTAGTAAACCACTGCCACTGATGTCTGTGGAGTAGTGGCAGTAATCAGCTTGTCTTGAAATTAGAGTGTCAACTCCAGAGAAACTGGTGATTATTTTGTGTACTAATACTTGAAATGTGTAATATATTCAATTTATATTCAGTATTTAGTATGGTTTTAATGTACTGTTGTGTAGAGATTGTAATCCAACAATAGGTAGGCCAGAGTCTTCATTAATTATTAATTTATAATAAATAAATCAACTCTCTCTTTAATCCTGACCCACTTGTTCAAGGAAACAGGAATTCCAAGTTAATGCAGTTTAAATAAATGGGGATAATACTGGAATTAGAGTTCATATCTTTCAGTGGTACCCTGCCTCTAAATTTCCCTCTTGTCATTTTTCTTGTGAATATAGAAGATTTAATTTCTAATTTTTAACTGTCTCTGTACCTATTTACTGCCACTATGCAGTTTGGGATGCAGAGCCATAAAAGACCACGAGGCATCTTGTGTGCACATCTCATGGAACACATCATATATACTCACAGAAAGACAGCACATGTACACCAGGGTAATGTACAGGGTACCAGGATGGGACAGGACTTTTGCATTGTGTTGGATCATAATACTGCTTGAAATAATCACTGTTCTTCATCTTTTTTATGAGAAAGAACTGCATCTTAGAATCAAACTCCTCCTTTATTTACTTACTAAATTTAAGACCTAATGTTGAGGAAAGACGATGATCTAGGTCATCAACTGGTAAATCAAGTCTGTTAATATCCAATAAGGAACATATATATTTTATGGAAATTAAAATAGATTAATAAAATGTAAATTATGACATTATTAATAATTAGTAAAAGTAGCAAATTATCATTTATTAATATTGAAATATAATTATAAAATCATTGCATTTATAATATTTACTTAATGGTTTAATGGTTATAAACACTTTTAAAAAGGTACTTCTGATTACACTCTGGAGAAAGGTCATTACCAAAAGATACAGAAGTTTCCAAAGTTACAAATAATTGGTAGGATGACAAAGAGGATTGCTGTGTGCCATCACCAGTCCCTTCCTCGCTGGGATCAGAATTAGGGCTGGGATACAAAGATGATGGGTAAACAGTTTCTATCATGTGGGTAAATAATGCATTAGGTTCCAGCTCCAAACTTCTGTGACTAAAACTAACTTTCTTCATATCAGAAGGATGAAGTTTTGAGATCAATATGTCAATGAAAAATGAACACACCGGTTAACAGATTTATTTCAGAAAATAATTTCTTGATTCATCCTATGTAGTAGAAGAAAAATGAGAGACACCACACTTTGTCAAGCAGTATTAAAAGGTGTATTCATCTTGCTGAAAGTTTTAGGAATGCAATTTTTAAATAGGTATTTCACTATTTTATCATTTTACCACAGGCTGCTTTGATTTGCCTAACAGGTTTCTGCTTTATCTGGTTCTCTTTTAACAGGTTTTCACTGTATAGCTTTGATCTGGAATAACTGGGACAGAGGAAAGTTTTTAGCAGTTCTTTTCTTACATGGTAAATGACATTTCTTTACAGATATTACATTCATAGATATATTAAGAAACTATTTGTATTAGGTCTAGTGGCATAACAGATCCGGGAGTGCAAGTACTCAAACTCTATAAATTATGAGATACAAGGACCAAATTTTTTTTCAGTTTCCTGAGAATGTCTGTTTTGGATAGGAATGGCAAATGAGCCAGGGCAGCTTACAGGAAAAGGTACTTAGCTATGTGCTGTGCATGGCTAAGCATATCCAGTCTTCTAGTACTTTGGAGCTGTGTTTGACTCCCATTGTCCTCAGTGAGTCAAAAATACATTATTCGGTGTTTTGCTGAACTGGGCTCAGCTTCACTCAAGTGCTTTGACTCCGAGTATCTGTGTAGTTACAACGTAGTGTTGATACCGCAAGAAGGAAGAGGGTAAATATTTTTAGAATCTAAACTATGATTATGAAAAGCATTTTTTGTAATAAAGCTAAAGTTGAAAGGAACATGAGATATTCCCGGTAAAACGAAAGTAGGCCTTAAAGATCCTAGTACCATTTCTTGTTTATACACAGAAGACTGAGAATGTTTCAAAGTTTGAAAACTAATTCCAAGGGCAGAAAATAAGTATTTCCAGTGTGTGTATTTCCATTTTCTCTTTCCTAAAGTGCTAGTTCACATATAGAGCAAAATTGCTGTGGGAGCAGAAAGAAACACTGGCTGCGTATAAAAGCAAATACTTTTGCAACCCTGTAAATGGATTTTTCAGAAATGGAGAAACAGTTAGTCAGAGCACTCTTTTTCTAACAATTCCCAGTTTGATGCTTAGCTAAGCCATTTCACTCTATTTAAAGAGTCATGATTAAAATAATATCTAGAAAGGACTGAAGAGTAGAATCTTTCCTGAGGGAAATGCTATTTCAACACTGCTTTCAGCCTGAACTAACAAAAAAGTCCAAGTATCAAAACGTTTTGCTGAATCAAAAGGCTAAGAAAAATGTCAGATTGACAGTGTAAGAATAAAACCCTCTAATTCGAAAAGTTTTATTCTCTATCTTGGTGTTTGGATAGGGTTGAGTGGGAACTTAGTTTTGGGTCTCTTTCCTTCTAGAATTTAATCTTGCCTGGGGGGTTACCTTGAGAGAGCCAAGTCAGGGAATGCCCAGAGCAGGATGGATGACCTGGGACATGGTGAGGAGGGGTAGGGAAGGGGCTCAGTGCAGGCACATCCTCAGCTGGTGCAGGAGAGCGGGCATGCAAACGCACAGGGAGAGCAGGTAGTCCGTGCTTGGCTGTGGGGAAATGAAATAGTTCCTGGGGTCAGGAAATGTTTGCCCCAATTCATGTCCTAAGGGCCGCTGAATGCCTCTGGCAGGCAGGAGATACAGCTCTGATTCTGAATATCCCTCAGGGTAAGCATGTGAAATGGTGGTTTCTCCAAAACTATAGAACCAGCTAACAGAAATTTTGCTCTATAGAGGCTCTTTACAGAGGAGTTACTATGGATTTAAGTGTCTTTGAAAGTAAGACTTCCCAGTTGTTATAGAATCATAGAATAGGTTGGAAAAGACCTCTAAGATCGTTGAGATCCAACCATTAATCCAGTTCTGCCAGGTACACCACTAAACCATGCCCCTAAGTGCCCCATGTATATGTTTTTTGAATACTTCCAAGGACGATGACTCAACCACATCCCTGGGCAGTCTGCTCCAATGCTTGCTCTCCTGCCACAGCTTCGAGCTGTGTCTTCTTATCCTACAAATAAAAACGTGTAATTAATGAGGTGGATTCTATTATTCAACAAAACCAGTGGTAACTTTTTAAAGTCTTACCACAGAGCACTGGTAGTACCACTGACTTTATAAAAAGTGTTTTGAGACTGAGGTTATCCAGATGGAGATATCTGGTTTTGTTGTGGCCAGTTGGAGATCAGTCTAATGGACAGGGATTTGGGGTACAGTGGATCAGTATGCTGGATGCACTCCCAAATGTAGGTAAAATGGATATCCTGCTATTAAATCTTTCCTAAAAAACCCATGGTGTGTCACCTCCATCTTGTGCTGCCTTCTGCCCACCCTAAGTTATTGGGAGCTGGAGGTAGACTGTGGTTCCAAATACATTTTCTGCAAAACCCCATAATACTTAAGTCTTCTTTAGTGCAACGGGTGTGGCTGTGAGAGTCCTCAGAGGGGGTGGCAGTGTTCCCTCACTGAGCCCTTGGGCCAGTAGCCCCTGCTGCTGTGAGCTGTGGTCGCCTTCTGCAGCCAGCCTGGCCCAGAAGAGTTATGCTCTATACCCTCTAGCCCCACTGTGTGTTTTATATCCAGAAAGACCAACTCCTTTGATAATCACAGACCTTTAAAAAAAATTCTTCATGTAGCAAAGGCTATTTATTAGACTGTATTCTTCTGCAGCATACCCTGTAATTACATGCATGTAGTAGATATGTTACTTGTCATTTTGTTGTAATTAGTGCTATTGGAACCACATGTACAAAATACAGAAGTTCTGCCAGGTTCTATATGTGGAGCTGTGTTAATGTCTTTGTGGAGTGACTTACTGCTGTCCTGGATATAACCCACTGCCATGCTGGGGCTCAGGCTCAAAGTGTGACTCTACAGAATGGTCTGTAGTTGAACAGTCTCCGCAGAGAAGAGCCCAGGTGTGAAGCCAAGATGCCTCTAGAGATGTCTGTGCCAGTGAGAGATGAGAGGTCTTTTTACTAACAAAGAACTAGAGCAGTAACTCATTGTTCTGTAACTATGGTAGGACTCTATAGAGTTGCTGAAAATATGATTTCTATTCTGGAATAAATATTTTATTTTAACCTCAAATTTGAGATGTGGCTTGAATGTATTTTTGTTCGCAGAAGCTCTATCAGTCTTGTCTGCAGTATTAAAGCAGAACAAATACAGCAGAATCCTGTTTTGCCACAGCAGTGTAGACTCCCTGCAGACAGAAATCTCCCTCTCCAGCAATGGTAGTTCCTTTTGACCTGCTTACCCAAAGATGATGAAAAGCTGAAGAAACAATTACATTTATGGCTTCTTGGTCGCATAGTGATTTATTGCTTACTAGGGATTTTGCAGACATTGGGAAAAAGGTTGATGATGAAAATAGGGGATGCTGGAGGGTTGTGCGCTTTCTCCCCCTTTGCAAAGAAAAATGTAGCAATTCATGTTGTATTGCTTGTTTCTGTAGTCCATTTGGCTTTGTAGCAATGCAAAATGTTCAGTTGTTACCTGCTTAGCTGTAAAGTGTTATTTCACATGGTTCTGTAAAGAAAACCGTAAGGTTTATAGGTGCAGCCTCTAAAAATTCACTGCCCAATGTATTGGAAATAAACATACAGTTGAATGTATTTATGTATCCCCACCCTCCTCGTAGCCTTTTAACTGAGAATGAACTGAGAATGAGTTAGTGCTGACATCTGCAGCGCTTTGTTTTGTCACCGCATTAGAAATGGGGAAGAGACTACTCACAAAAGGGTTGGAATCTGGGAACTCTAAAGCCAGCGCTGTGGCTTCAGGATGTAGGCAGGAGTACTTTGGAATAAGGCATTCTGGTCACAAATTACGCTGCTGCTTTTGCTGTTGCTTTGGGACTTGATGATCTCAAAGGTCTTTTCCAACCTCGTTAATTCTGTGATTCTGTGTAACATGCAAATGTTTTCAAATTGTAACCCAAAGAGATGCCCAGTGATGCAGGCCTGAGGAAAAGGTACAAGAGAAGATGAAGCCCTGTGGAACTCAGCAGGAATTCTGTCCCGGGTGTTGTGGAAGGCCCCGTTGTACTGTTTTGGGGTTGTTTCCTCTTCAGCAGTGACACTGCTTTTGGAAGAAGATAACTATTTCTATGGGGACTTTTGTTATAAGGGAAATAGTTGCTTTCTGTATATTTATGTTTCAGGGACCTGGGTTGATCTTTCTTTAATGTGCATCACTATTCCTGCACAAAGTCGTTCTATCAGTTTTTCCTCTGGTTCTCAAGTTATCTTAATGTTTGCTGCTGACAAATGACTTTTCTAGCTTGATTTAAATGTGTGTTCTTGTGCTTTCAAAGATTCTGGGTCCTTGATGATGTCAGCCTCAATCCACATGTACAGATCAAGTATCTATCTCCTTTTATGTGAACTTGTATATGTCTGTATCAAGGCACAGTTTAGTCTCCAGGATTCAGTCTGCATTTATCTTCTTTATGGTGCTGTAAAATTTGTTCTAAAAGGTTTGATCTATTCCCTTAAGCAGTTTGCTGCAGATACGTGTGAAGAGATCTCTGCAGCGTTTACGCGGTTTGTCAGCACAGAACGTGCCAAGAACACACATTGTTTTTGTCTCTGACTGTTGAGTCTGTTTCTCATACACCTCTTTCCTCAGAGGAAGCAGAGGTTCATTACAATAATGTGCTCATGCAACCACAGCTACAGCTACTTTTGAGAAGTTTGCTTTAATTAGGAGGTTTTATTTCCAAAATGTGTCGTAACTTATTAGCACGTAAAGTAGACCTCATGAATGAAGTGCAGTATGGATTTTTTAAGTGTTCTCTGGTATTTCCTACATGCCTGGCTTCACCTCATGATTAATATGACATTTCTTACCACAGAATATTGGCTTGTCTGTGAATAACCAGCTGAGGTGCTGTACATCCAGATACTTGCTTAGCTCCTGATGAGTTTTTCCAGGTGACAATCTCCTTGCTGACAATTACAGAGTTGTTACCATGCTTAGCTCCTGATGAGTTTTTCCAGGTGACAATCTCCTTGCTGACAATTACAGAGTTGTTACCATACTGAATCCAATCTAATCCATTCATTTATTGGAGTTATTTCATTTTTATTCTAATTCTTGGTATGTGCCTCCTAGTACTGAATGCATTTAAGAAAACAAGCACTTATTTTGATAAATTTGGAGCTGAAATTTTCTGTCCTACAAGACTGCTGTATAATTTGCCAAGAGAAGGAGCTGTGCTAGTTCTGGGTAATCTACTTAGTTCTGCGAAGGTTTTTTTCTCTGTTACAGTAGGTTCTGCAGATTCTGCTCAAACATTGTTTTATTCACAGTTATATACAATAAAAATACTTGTGATGGACAATGACTCTACACTTTTCAGCATAATGAACTACTGAAAATACTATGAAAAAGAAGCCATTTATAAAAAGCATATCTGCTATAATGCAACAGGAATAGACTGCTATGAAAAATCTGCTATGAAAAATATGAAAGCCCTGAACTCAAGGATAATAGTGTTACGTGTAATTTCCCCAAGGCTACTTCTTCCACAAAGGCAAAAGACAAAAAAGTTATTAAAAAGTAAGCCTGCTTGGTTTTAATTTTGGAATCCATAAGTAACAAATGAATCTGTTTATTATATTGACAATAATCATCATTATATTGATGATACTCAGATAAATCTACAATAAACAGATATTAATCTGTTTATTATATTGATGATATTATGTGAGAATGTATGTACATTCTTACATAGAGATTTTACACAATTGTTTGTAGGTGTCATAAAAAATTCAGCACATTTAAAGATATAATGTAACTGAAAATTTCTGAGAGATCTTCCAGTCAAACTGAAAGGAACTCTTTCTGGATGAATGTATATTATTAAGGTTTTACTTGGATTTGGAAAAAATGTGTTGTACACATAAAAAATAAATATTACAGCATATATGAATATTTATTATACAATCATAAAGAAATTACAATATCTAAGAGGCAGTAGCAAGAAGACTTTATGAATAGATTACAATATGGCTTTTCTTACTATATAATAAAAGCTGCTCACAAAAATATCAAAATGCAAGCTGTCATAATTCAAGAAGGACTGCAGCATTTTTGAATGGAAAAAAGTGGAGTTCTGAGAGCTCTTTAGAAAGGGATGATTGTAATTTTTTTAAGTAGAAAGAAAAAAATTTCTCACTCCCAAAATACCTTTGGCAAGGTCTTGTCAAATGTTCTTACAGGGGTACTTGAGTAGTACTCTGCAGAAGTGGGAGCTTCATCACAAGCAACACTCAGCCTTTCATCTGAAAGGCACCCTCCAAAATTCTGACTCTAAAGCAGAAGGATATACATAATAGCCCATGTACATTTTATGAGGAGGGACAGCTGTTTCTGTTGACACAGGGAAAAAGTTCCTCAAGCCACTCAATTTGCACTTGGCAGGTCTCCATTTTGTGCTGTGTGACACAACTATACGGCTGTAGTAGGGATATTTATTTTCAAAATTCCAGGTTGCTGCCAGGTAGAATAACGAATGAGTCTGCAGTAAAATAAGAACAACACGGCTTTAATCTGACAGTATGTGATGGGAAGACAGCTGTATCTGTTATGTTAGAAAATGTCTGTTCTGCTTTTTCTGGTTTTATCTCATCTATGCAGCAAATGAAAAAAATTAATAAAATGAAAGATGTGGCTTCGTGTTTACTCACCCATCAGTCTTAGCTTCAGCTTGTGAATTTCACACATTCTGGGATTTTTTTTCTGCCTTTTTTATAGAATAGTCTTGTTTCAAAAAAACCCCAAACATTACTCTTTTGCAAAGTAGGCATACTGGTGTTTCATTTGAATATAGCAGTACTTCCTGCCCATGATTCTGTGTCTGTTTTTGGAAGGCATCATCAGTGGGGTACTCCAGATGACAATTAAGCAGTGAAATACAACTACGTATTTTGCTCCAACTCCTTTGGCTTTAGTTTAATTACCTTCCTTGTCCCCTGCAAGAGGGCAGAAGCTGAAGGGAGCTTCAGCTGTTGCATCAGACATCTGTTTGTTCCTGTCCCAGGGGAACTCGACAGCTGATGCTGCACAGTTCCATCCCAGCAGTGCATCTCAGAACCTGGTAGGAGAGGTAAGGCAGAGCAAGTACTGATTGTTCAGTACAATACACAAATGACAGATATCTTGCAGTTATCCTTTTATCAGGTGAAATGACATCACAAAATACATCTCTCAATTTAGTTTTCTTAAAACTTCTGTGCACTAGAAAATGGTATTGATGTATCTAGAGTCACAGTCAGTTTTGTCACCCCCAACCAACCGGATACATTTGTGCACGGGCACTCACTCATGCTGCATGTTAGTGGTAGTGCTCTACAGCAGTCAAACTTTCTTTGCCTGGGGAACGAAATGTTTGGTATAAAGGATATTTTATACCTGCATAATTTTGCTGGATTTTGGAGTAGCATATCAACGAAATAGCAACCAGTCCCAGTTTGTACCTGCAGACTGATGTGTTTACAAAAGAGCTGCCCCTACCACTTTTTTTGCAATTTCTATTTAATATTTCTCAGATAGAAAGTGCATAATATGAGGATCTCAGTTTCATTATCCCTGGTGCCGGTCTTATTAATGTGTGGAAAATATGAGATTAGAGTTTGTCCTCTGAGAATTACTGATCGCTCCTTTAGCTGAGGAGAATGAGTTATACTGCTCTGCTCCCTTGCATTATGCATTTATTTGTTACTTCAGGTAAGTTTGTCTGCATCACCCTGTTATTACAACAGCTTTTAACACTTTAAAAAAAATC
>WEKX01021763.1:34208-94995 GCA_013390025.1 Pitta sordida
TGGTCACACTAAGAAGCTTAATTAGAGAGACTGCATGGAGACTTGATAAGAAACCAAGAAAGAAAATATATCAGGAAGATCAAAGAAGCACCTGAAGTTAATTATACATTAGCACTGAAGTGTAGCCATCAAAACACTTTATTATTACTAGAGGTTAAAAAAACCCACTATGATCTTGCATGTTGGTTAACTTTACACCAGAGTCTTTTCATTGCATTCATTTATACCGAAGATAACTGAATGCAGAATGATTTCCAGTCTAGAAGACTAGAGATGTCATTTCCATAGGAAGGTTATACATTTTTAGGTATGCTTCACATCATGCACCTTCTACAATGAGGGTAATGAGAGAAACCCCTTTTAAAATAAGATGTATAATGAGTAAAACTGAATTTCACTGTTATTTTTTTCCATGCTGAGATCAGGAAGGATCCTAAAACCTTATAATTGATTTTGTTCCAAAGCTGAAACCTATCAGAACCCATCAGAACACAAGTGTTTCTGCAGCCACTATTCACTGTCTCCTACCCACAATCAAAGTGAGAGTCGGGCTCCAGTGAAAGTAAAAGACCTAAATCATGAGACAGGCCTTAGTAGAGCTGGCATTTGCTATTGATGCCATGGTACCTTCTCTAACATCATTTGGACTGCTTATAGATTAATAAGGATTGAAAGCTGCTGTTTACAGTTTTGTTTTTCCAAGAGATTCATTCTTTATCCACAAAGACCTGATAGGAAGTTGAATGAATCCAAGCATTCTGTTTAGAACCCATCTAGTCAAGAAATAAGTATTTATTTGATAACGTTTAACTACCTACCTTTGCTAAAACATGTTTCCTTTCTATTTAAAAGTATAGTTATACTCATGCTAAATTAATTATTCACAGCGGCTAATTTAGCTGATTCATATGGGACTATTTTCTAGCTTATGAATCAGCAAGGAGGTTATAATTAGAGCCAGAAGAAAAATTTTGAAGAAATCAAAAAGTCATTTACTCTATTTTGTTCCACTGAAATCCATAAGATTTACGTGGTACAAAAATGAAATCCATAAGATTTCAGTATAACTATTGCAGTTTTTAAAAAGGTACAGTCTTACGAATTCCTTACACTTAAAGAAAAGTAAATAGGGAAGTAACAGTGAATAATAAATGAATGTATAAGAAACATCAGGAACATGAACTTAATTTTGATGAAAGAGTCTGTGTCCATTTTCTCAAAAATAGGTGGTGTTATATCTTACGATCACATTGATTTAGAAAAGCTCAAAAGCATTGACCTAATTCAACTGGATTGGTGTCATTTCATGCACAACTTTATCATTCAGACACCCTAGAATTTGCAGGAAATACAAAGCAGTGCTTCTTCAGCCATGCCATTACAACATTTTTCTCAATGTCCCAATATCAATATTTGTACATTAGAAATTTTATCCCCATTGTTTTTGTCATATCCATTGTGTAGATGAAAAGCAATATATTTTTGCAGCATTTTGTTATATATTTGAAGATAGCTATCATATATTTTCTAAATGCATTTTCTGTAGGCTAAACAATATTAGAACTTTCAGGTTTTAGTCAGCTCTGTAGTTGTCCATTCTTCATGCCTCTGTTTTATCCCCGATGGATCTACCTGAAAAATAATATTAATAAAGATAAAAATATGGACTTCAATGCCTGCAAAATGAAAGGAATTTGACAACTTGACAATTTTCGTATTTTTATATCTCGCAATAATTATGTCTCACAATAATTATTTCCTCTGAGGTTTTTAGGAAAACTTAATAAGGGTATGTCCATTAAAAAGAAATTTTCACATGAAAGGGGTAATAGACTCTCAAATCATGTATTTACAGCAAAGTCAGGGGCCATCTTCTTTAGCACTGAATCAAGCTTTATAATGTGTAATAGGTTCTAACAGTAATAATATAGGAAAACTGTAAATAGATTTAGAGTAGTCAATGGAAATTAGAAACACAAGAATACATAAAAACCACGGTACCAGAATATATAATCCTTCATCTCTCTCTGACAATCTTTTTATCAGCTCTATACTGTCTGAAAATGGTGTTTACTACCACGGTAAAATCAGCTGTGGAGGCACTGGAATGCCACTCGGTATATCCTAATGAAAGGGAGAAGCCTGGCCAGTGTGACAGCTCATTGATCTTTAGCTGCAAGATGCAAGTTAGTGCTGGAGGGTTTGTAGGAGCTTTGTGAGTGTCTCTATAAACAATTCATTGAAACAAGTTGTCAAATAAACAATGTTCCCATGTATCATTGACAGTAAGCTACTTCCAAATATGTGTATGCAAAGTAAAACTGGCAACACAGCATGTTTTAGGAGGTGACTAGATATTCTAAAATGTGTTCTTCTTTGGGCTAATACTTCTGAGCTTCTGCCTTAACACTGTCTCCTCAAGTCCTGATCTTATAGTTACAACTCAAGCAGTTCCAAATAGTGTTGTACAATGTCATTATATTGTGCCATAATCTTGATAGCAACCAATTGACCTGGAATCAGGCATCAGATTGAGCCACATTCAATAACAGAGATTATGACTATGATTACGATTATTTAATTCTAATAGCTGAGCTCAGTTTTTATTTCCTTTGACCAATATTGCTAATAGAAGAAAACATATTTTTATTTATTTCTGCGGAACTAGTTATACCTACTTCTAAAAAGTGTGATAACTCGCTTTCTTGCTCCTTGCTTTGATTTCAGTTTCTGGCTCTTGCTTGCAGCACCAGTGAGTATAAATCTGCCAAGTGCCCACCTGCTGGTTTTGTGGATCATTTTCAATGTTGTCACTAGCAGGTAACAAACCAGTCAACTATAAAAGTGCTGATGGAAAAAGGCCGGTACTGCTAAGAAACATGTTTTGATAACAGTAGATGTGAACACTGATAGATCCTAAAGTGTATGAAACTGAGTTATCTCTCATTTACACTAGTGCAAAATAGACTAACTCCATCAAAGTCAGTGGTGGCAGGCCAGAGTCACACCAAAATGAATACTATGAGAATTCCTCAGCAAAACATTCTCCCCTTCTTAAATCCATGGTGGCCATCCCGAACAGAACTAACAATGGAAGCTAAATTCATTGATATTTCAAGTAGAAAATGTACTGGCATCTGCCAGACTTCCATCCCAAACTAAGATTAATTTGGCTGTGAGTCAATTGCTTCACAATGAGTGCTGGAATTCGTGGGGTTTATGTTTGAAAACTAAGCAAAAAATATCCAAAAGAATGTTTATAATCTTCTCAATGTGCCTCTGAATTTCTCACTGTCTTTGATATCCTCAGGCAATAGTTGTGTCATTGCTTTCTTTCTGAAAAGAAAGTCTGCATTGCTGAGTGCCTTGTGATTATCTCAGCAATACAGGTGTGACCATCAAATTCTACTAAACAGATTTTGAAATAGGAGGTTTCTGAGGCACAAGATGAGCTCCTTATGGTATAAACAAAACTACTGCATTAGGCTCTTGCTGGCTACTCTTTCTGTCCTCTCTATTCCTAAATCCTATGAATTTTCCAACTCTAAGTACTGTTTAATGGAGAGATTACTTTAATCAAATTTTTATGGATGTTTCTGTACCCAATGGCAAGCTCTGTGTGCCAGATGCATTGGCTTAATTCTTAACATGTTCCAAGTCTTTCTGGGTGCTTTCAGGATATTTTGGTAGATGAATGGTAGATGAATTTTTTGTGCTTAATTCTTGAATTTCTCAATGGGGTTTGTTTTTGTATATTACGTATATTTAATTATTTCTATGGTAATTTTTTCCTTCGGCTCTTTGCAACCCATCTGTAAACATACAATAGGGATCACAAATTTTAATACACCTGCCTTGGGAACGTAGGACATGTCTTTAAGTGCATCACATCTGAAATAACAATTCAGTTTTTTAATTTCCTTCCAAATATCAATGACAGATGCACAGAGAAAGTAATTGTTTAGAATTTAAATTAATATCCCATTAATTTTGCGGTTTGAACATAATTATTTTCCATTTAATAAAGAATTTACTGCTTTATTTAAAANATCCCAGCCCCATTACTTCAGGGACCAGAGCATCCAGTCACGTAATGGAAGAGAAATGGTTTCAATGAGTCCCAGAAAGTCCAGGACCTGGAAGAAACTGAGAAACCCCAGGATGATACTTTTGCAATCTATTTCTGCATTTACAAGTACACAGCATCTTGAAAGAAAAGAATGCCATTATATTTGGCTGGATTATTTTTTTTAGCAGAAACTGATGCACTGCCAGAGCTGTGTTATCAGAACACTTTCTTGTCACATAGTTTCACAGATGATGTTTGGTCCTTGTGGTCCTTTGAGAGGGTGCCCTTCCATGGTAACTCTGGTGCTCACACTTTAATACACGTAGGTAAGTTCAGATGCAGATAGCTTTTCTGAATATCTTAAGCTGGTGTGAGTCTTAGGGGATGGTGACACTGGGGGTAAATCCTGGCTGAAGAAGTTTGCAGTCTAAAAAGAGATTTTATTTGTTTTTAAAGATATCAGAGTCAAAGAAGTAAAATAACTTTCGTGTGACTGAATAGTGGATAAGCAGTAAAGTAAAAGATGGAATCACAGCCTCTTGGCACCATGACTGTTGCATAAACTCCTTGACCAGACTGTTTCAAAGCAGATTCATCAAATAGTCATCAACTATATTTGTAAACAAGCAGTTGTATAAGTGAAACATGGGAAACAGCCAGCAGGACTCCAGATTGGACCCTTCTGTTTGCAGGAATTGAGTTGGGCAACTTCTGATTTGAAAGCAAAGAGCAGGCTAAGCTCACTTCCTCTACTTTCACACTAATTTAACAGGCTATCTCCTTTCCATTTTTCCTTCCATTTTCCTTCTGCTTTTTCATTTCTCCAGCCTGTCACTCTGTCAGGGTTAAGTTAAGTGGACAGAAGATGAAATGACACCATGGTGTTCACCTGCTTTACACCACTCAAGTGAAGGGTGGTGCATATGTTGTTCTCTATTTCAGAGAGGTACCAATATTGTACTGCATCTGGATGCCTCGCTACTGGGTTAGACAGGGTTCTTGTGTACAAAAGACCACCAGATATTAATTTTTAAAACATCTAACTGTGTTTTTATCTGCAAATGAATGATTACTGGCTTTTGCTTTCCTGTAAAAGACAAAATATATCATGGTTTCTGGGGTCATATTTTGCGATTTATGTTTTAAGCAGAGGTTTGCCTTCAAAATGAAGTTCAAACACAGCCCGTTCTCTTCTTTTTTTTGTTTGTTTCTTTCTTTCTTTTCAGATTTATACCTTATGTTCAACTGTGCTAAGAGCTGTTCAAAGTGACAGTCAATTATTGGACTATACAGGAAACCAATTTGCTATTTGTACAGGGCTCCTGCACCACTCTGCTCCAAGGATAGGAATTAGTAGTTTATAAACACTTTGTCTTTCGAGGTTCATTTCAGAGTACATTTAGGTTTCTGTAGCACTCCATCGTGTCTCTCACTGCGTAAAAAAGTAAGTGATGCTGAATTTTGTAATGAGATGTAGGTTGACAGACTCTAATGTGCTGGACATATGAGATCACAGCTCTGATGAGGAGAAACTCTAATCCAGAGACTTTACAAAACCCTAGAAAGGTAATAGAGAAAGTAGTTAGAAGATAAAATTTAGGAAAGGGAAAGTCTGTGGTAATGCCTGGGCTCTGTCTGCTCTTGCCTTTCAAAGTTGTATGTCAGATGTAGGGTGCATTAGTAGAGGTAACATTTTACATAAGTTCTGCATTCCCTGGAGAGGGTTTCAAGTCATAATTGGAGGCAGCCTGAATAACTATTAATCAGTAATGAAAAACATCAGGACAGAATCCATTTAGATCAATCCACTTCCCAAACAAAAGTGAGTGAGAAGCACTGTGCAAAACTTCCTGCACCTTTTGTGGCTGCTGGTGCTTGTTTCATCCTCAAAATCTGTGTTTAGCAGAGCGGGCAATGAGAACACAGTTGGAGCTCAAGCTCCAACTCTGAGATTGCTCTGCGGATTGAATTATTTTTTTCACGGTTCTAATGTTTTATTTGTCTCACCTCAGATTAAGTTTGACCCAGTGAAACAAAGGTTGATGCTTTTCCTACTGGGCTCTCATAATTTTGGAATCCAAAATCTAGTCTAAATCAAATCAAGCATCTGAGTGGTGCTCATTTTTATAACACAGGCATGAGAATCACAGTATGTCTGTTAGATTTCAGTTTCTCTGCAGCTGCAGTGAACTGCCTGAGTAACAATTTTTTAACTGAATCATAGTTTGTGATTTTAGGAACACCAGTCCTACACTTGCACACTCCATCCACTTCCCTTTTAAACAGAAAAGAACCTTCTTTTAATCCCAAAATTTCTTTCCAAGTTTGGGGGAAAAGTTTTACTCTGAGGTTCATTTCTTAAATTCTTGAAAAATCGTGTTCAGTTTCCACTTGCAGACCTGGTCACTCTAGAGTATTTTGGACTGGGGCCTATGTTTTTTAGAAATTTACAAGTCCTTCATTGCTATGTTTTGTTGAGTTACTTTACAATTTCCTATAGGAATCATAGGTAGTGATGTCCAAATCAGTAGCATCCCAAAGACTTTTCAAGACCTTTGCTGTGACTTTACTCAAATGGGTGATAACTGAGAAGCATGAGTTCATAACACACTACGTACCAGACTGCTACCTTTGAGAGACTTGTCAGGTTCATTCCAAACTGTATCAAAAAATGTCACTGTTGAAATAATTTTATAATTTGTCTGCTTCTTTCTTGGGTACAGAAAACTGCTAGCTTTCTATAGTCTCATTATTTGCTAAAGCATAAATAATAAGATTGATTACCCTTGCCTGCTTTATAGTGGTTCAGTCAGACCTTAATGCTCTGTACAGCTACACAGAAATTAGCCTTTGAGGGATAGTGTTTACAGCTGCTAGAGAGATAGATTAGGAATTTCACAGAATCATGGAACATTCTGAATTGGAAGGGTCATCAAGTCCAACCCTTAAGTGGATGGCCCATAGAGGGTTTGAATCCACAAACCTTGGTGTTGTTAGCACCAGGCTATAGCCAACTGATCTAATCCAATGGTCTCAAATTTACCTAAAATTACTTACACGTCCACAGCCGGAGTAAATGAGACTCAGCATATAAAACAATATTTTTTTTAAATTTTGTATTTAAGTCAGGTCGAGGTTGGTTCATAAACTGTGGCTCAGCACATCCTACCTGATCCAATTATGCGATCAAATAGACACAGATAGGCTCTGCTTCTACTCTGAATACACAAATGTTGCTGCTGTTAAGGAGAACAAATCCCTGAATTGCTTTTAAGTACCCCAGAAAGCAAAAGCTACTAACTGAAGTTGACTACTTTGCACAATTAGTGGATCCTCATCCCAAGTTAATGGCACTTACCTGCCAGTACAAAGTCAATTAACCAGCTCTCAAGATGTCACAAGATAGCAGTAATTTCTGTCACCACAGGAAAATTAGTACACTTCAAAATTGGAAGGGACCTGAATGAATGTGGTTATTAGCGAGTTTTTACATTTTTATGCATTCAAAATCGGTTTTATATGGATTGATGCCACTGCATTATTGTAGATATACAATAATAATGTATATATAATGTATGTGCTATTTTATTCTGTCAGTGCAAATCCAGGAAGATTACATCAAGGTGATGAAAGAATCCACTGATTACTGAAGTTTATGGGGACTTGGATGGAAGCATTTAAATAAAGAGATTGAACAAGGTTCACAACCTTCACATAACTGAAAGACGTATTAGTGTTAACACAGCAGGATTATCAAACATAGATAGTGAGGCAGCAAGATAATTGGGGTGTGGGGAACGGGAGATGGGAGCCAGCTTCTCCCTTTTCTCAGCACATGAAGAAATTTAGAAGGGAGAATCTTGGAGGATAATGTCAAGGTCAGACGCTGCTGATAATAGTGATGTCTAGTTTGGGAGAGGGAGGTGGCACTTGACTGAAGTAAGTGCTAAATACGTACTCTTTAATCTGGATAAAAACTGTGGAAGTTCAAAGTCCTGCACATGGTCTTTCAGCTGGGTTAGTGGTAGAGCTCACAGGCCAGCCCCTGTCTGCCTGTTCTGAGCAAAGAACTTGCTTGAGGCAGAAAGAGCTGCCTCAAAATAGATGTGTGTGAGGAACAAGAGCAGACATTTTTTTAGGAACTACTGTGAGATCTTAATCCCCTTGCATGAGAATTTTAACTCTCTCATGAGATAGCTGCAAGCAACAGGACACGAAATAGAAAGAAAAGAATAGTTTTCCGTGTCATAGGGATCAATAGCCTGGTAATTTCTTTCCTCTTTTTTTCTTCTGAGTGTGTGAGGTGTCCTTTCAGGCACTGTGAAAAAACAGAGAAAGCAGATAGTCTGGATCACATTAGGAGGTTTCTGGCTAGAATGAAACTAGTTGTATGTATCTGGTCTGAGTCTGAAACAGCTTATTATATATATATATATATACATATATATATATTTATATATACATATATATATGTATATGTGTGAACAGAAAGAAGTGTAGGATATAACAAATTTTTGCTATCTTCAAAGGACATGCATGTTCACATTATTTTAAAAACTCCACTTATCTTTTCATTTTTCTCAGGTGCCATCTTTGCTTTCATTACTAAGGACACAACAAATCAATCCTTATTAGAAGCCTAATTAAATAGTCCAAGGAGTAATCGATATTAAACCAAATATTCTTAAAGGTGATCTGTCAGTTTTCTTTTTAGGAAGCTGTCAAAGTCATATCTTTAATTGCTCCTTTTAAATTGATTTCTGCAAAGATCTTTCAGCTGGATTTGAAACCAGCACCTAATGGAATATCTGTGTCCATCAGGAATTAGTAGCCTTATTAGTGATTCAAACCCCAATATGACTAAGGTGACATCTAGTAAATAAATGAAAACTGCTAGGTGGAATAATATTATTTAAATATTTAACACACACACACACACACACACACCCCCCGCCAGTCCTCACAGCTAAATTCCAAACTCTCTCTGGGGCTGCGTTTCAGCAAGTCTTTATCAGCTGATTTATGACAGCTGAGGATCTCATGTTTACAGTAGGAGGAAAATTATGAGTTTTCCTTTTCTGTTCTAAATAATTTATACTAGTATGTGAAGAAAACCTAGTATGACAAATACTGTAGTAATTGAGAATTGAAAGAATGATGGAATATCCAACAGCAGTGTCAGTATAAAACCCCAGTGCATTTCCAGGAGAAATCTTTTATTTTGAAGGAAATTAAATGGAAAATTCATTAAGACATTTAAGTTTTCCCATGAGGATTTAAATAAAAAGTTGGGGGGGTTTAATGAACATTCAGCTGAACATATTTTTCTTAATTTCTTTGAAGCCAAATATGTGTCAGATCCTGATCTCTCTATTATAGATAGAAACAGTGAACCAATGTGTTGTGAAACAAATGAACAGCAACAGCACCCTCTTCCATCTCAACCAAAACGCAGGTTCTAAGCTTTGGAAATGTTCATATTTGATCCAGTAACAAAATAGCAATCTATTGAATGGGCAATCTTATTATAATATTTAAATGATAATTTTTTAAAAAATAAAATAATTTGTTACTTTCTTATGTGGAATATTTGAGTGACGAGTTTGGAATGCCAATGCCATCCTATACTGTCCTTTAATGGAACTGAAGCCCAGTGCTCTTCCAAAGCTGCCATTTTGAACTTGCTGTTAGAACTGGTGAGCCTTGTGCTGCTGCAAGCACAGTTCAGGTCATTATAGAGGGGTCCTTGTTACTCAGATCTGTCTGTTCCAATCATAAACTATTGCATTTTTCAATGTTGTAAGAGAGGATTCTTTTTCTGCCAAGATCTTATCCCAGTCCATTATACGAGTTCAACCAAATAATCACATAAATCAAGTAAATATTTAATCCAGTAAATCGAAGTGATATTTGAAAGAACCAGTGCCATTCATAAGAAGATATAGTTGATTAATCCACTTTAGTAAAGTGCCGAATGTCCTCACCTCTGATGCGGGAGACCGCGGATTCAATTCCCGTCAGGGAGGCAGTGGTGCCATTTAAGAGTTGGACTTGATGATCCTTGTGGATTCCTTCCAACTCAGAATATTATGTGAAATCTGTGAGAACAGCCGGAGGGTAGGAAGGCCCTCCAGAGGGATCTTGACAGGCTGGAGAGGTGGGCAGGCTCCAACAGCATGAGGTTTAACAAGACTAAGTGCCGGGTTCTTCACTTTGGCCACAACAACCCCGTGCACCGCTATCGGCTGGGGGAGGAGTGGCTCGAGACTGGTGAAGTGGAGAGAGACTTGGGTGTACTGATTGATAGGAAACTCAACATGAGCCAGCAGTGTGCCCAGGTGGCCAAGAAGGCCAATGGCATCCTGGCCTGCATCAGGAACAGTGTGGTCAGTAGGTCCAAGGAGGTTGTCCTTCCCCTGTACACAGCGCTGGTCAGACCTCATCTTGAGTACTGNCTTTTAATTATGTAGGACCCTGCATTAGTAGCTGTTACTTACAGACTAAATCCTTCTGCCAATTTTAAATCTGCAATTTAATCCACTTGCCTTCATTCACTGTGATTCTTGGGGGGGGGGGGGAAGGGGAATAGCATCTCCTATAGCAACTCCCATACCTCAAGTGCCCTAAAGATGATCTTCAGATGATCCAGAAGATGCTACTCCTGTCCAAAGTGGGCTTGAGATAACAGTGATGTTTCCCTGTGCTTTCTTTGCTACGGTACAGGATTTATTGAAGTGATATTTCTATTCCTCAGTTAAAACCATGAAAGAAACTTATTTCTTACTGGATTTGTTTGTAGTGTGAGTGTACCTCGAGGATTATACATGAGGAGTTACACAGGTATGTTCTTTGGGACCTTAAATGATTAAATTTTTAAACTTTGCAAAAATACAGTGAGTTTTATAGAATGAATTATTAAATATGAAGTCTAAGAACACATCCAAAACCAAACAGGGATTTTTAGAATAAAGTCCCTCCTCAAGGGACAGTGATGATGACAGTCTGAAAAAGCTTTCAATATGCTTAGATAAAATGGAAAAAGAAGATTTAATTCACATATGTTGAAAGTAATGGAAATGTGCTTGACATCTGGAAAGGAAGAATAACAAATGCTCTCAATTCTGCTGCTATATCAACCAAAAACTCTGTGCAGGGAAAATAGAAGATAAAGTGGACTTCAAATGAAAAATATAGATTTTATAGCAGAAGTAATTTTGGAAAATACCTTTTAATTCCTTTAATAGCCCTGTAACTTGCGTGCATAAACTATGTACAGCAGTAATATTTGGAAAACCTATAATTATTCACCTCTATAACTTAGGTTTTGCTCAGTTTTTGTTTGATACTAAATACTTGTACAGTGTCCTGGACACTCAAAGTAAGTATTCTGTTATTAACTTGCTTGGTAAAGTAATGTGTATTATTAGATTTATGGCTAGCATGAAAATGTAAAACTTTTGTTATAAAAAAGAGTAGAGAAAGATTTTTTTTCTTTTAAAGTCTTGAACCTGTGCTAAAGAATTTGAGAATTGGGGTAAGTTTATACATCTTTTGACCTGACTGAAGTCTAATGAATGAAATATGAATGAGGTTTTGGCCAGGTAAATCTATAATCTGTCAGACTGTGACCACAGAACTACGGGTGCCAGTCTTTTCTTCAATTTTTAGGAGTATCATGTCTCATGTTATCAGAATCTGACCTTGTTTTCCATGTTTTGAAGCTTGATGCCAATTTTTTTTTGTGTGTTTTTGTCAAGTAAAGAAGGACGCAAGACAAGATTGATCCCTGATTTGTCAAGAATAGTGGGCTGAGAAACAGGTGATGGGTTTCCCCTGTTTTAACTCCATTTCCCCTCCTGCATGCGTTACTGAAAGTGGGAAAAAAAATTAAAGATCAAGAGTGCTAGTAGAGCAAAAAGTGATATACAGATAAAAGACTTTGCTCTACTTAATTTTATTGTCTTTTTGAAGGATAGGTGGCATTAGAGGTTCATAGGGACAGTAACTGTTGGTATCTCAACACTGGCTATCAATGTTTTGGGCAGCAGATTCTGTTCCAAAGGGACCAGAGGGTAGAGTGGCTCTAAACAGTGCCCAGAGACAGCAAACTTTGTACACTGCTGAAATCTTGCCTGCAGGAGTAATTTATTTGCTAAGAGGTCCACACATTCAATAAACTATGCCTTAAGTTATGCCTCACAGCTGGAAACCTTGAAATCATTTGATATCAGGTAACCATTCACTTTCAGTCATACTCCACATATGCTTCATATTCTTGTGATTTGGTTATTGCTTTTTCTAATGCATTTCCCTAACTGTAAATATACATCTTGATTTGTCAAGTGTGTTGGCAGCTAATATGCTGCTATACCTGTGAGAGACATTTTCATAAACAAATATTTACAGGAAATCTTATATTCTCTTCTATCATGACGTAAAAATACTTATTTTATTTGTTTAAATTCTATTCAGAATACATCTAGTGGGACAGCAGTTGAGATGAAAGAAATGCATATGAAGAAATAAAGGCCTAAAACATACAAAGCTGAAAATTGTAAACACCTAATAGCTATTGCAGTCCTGACAATGAATAGTAAAGCCACTAAACAAGAGAAACAGTGTGTCCTTTACTGGCTATTTGTCCTACTATTCCATGTGCAGCTATGAAACTACAGGTCACTGTTTTCACTTGGGCTTTTAAAAGCCCTTCTGATGTGTGAAAGCAAACACTTCTAATGGAAATAATTCTGGTAGCCTGTTAGAATCCAGAGCTCTTACAGAGTAGTCTCTCTTCATGTCTTCCTTTCTTAGCATGGGTTTATTCTTCACGTATGGAGACGAGAAATGTCTTGCAGTGAAGTAGAACTGGGTAACAGTGTCAGCTAATGTCTGATCACCAAAAAGATTGGACTTGCCCTTTCATCAAGGCACAGGTCCAAGCTTATCCATAGCGTTTCAAAACTTTTACAGACCACCCATTGATGCTTGGCAAGTTTCTCCTCACCTTTGCTCTGCTTCCTGAGGCAAGAGATACCCCATTCATGTGCTTCATGTACCTTTAATGCTGCCATCACACTGCCTCACTGAAGACACAAAATCCCAAGAAGGAGTTAACAGGAATCATGATAAACTGAACAGTGATTTATATGAATGTACCTCACTTGTCCCATCCTCACCTTCTCCCCTCAAATTTTTTTCAGAGGTAGGCTGGTATTGAGTTATTTGCCTTTTGTGCTGTGGCAGTCAAATTTGCTTAGTGATGAAGTCCTGTTAGTAGTAGCCCACTTACAAAGGTGGTTGAGCAGCTGGTAAGACCATCATAGTGGGAAAAAAATCAGTGTGCTTGGTGTGAATTGACATCCCTTCAAACTATTACAGTTCATTTTGTGACTAAATATCCATCTTGGACAATATCCCTCAAACACCTTTACTGTACACTCTGAGACATGTTCATATATCTGCTCTTCCCACACTTCAAAGGGATGAAATTTATGCTAAAGAACCATCTTGGAAACAGGTTCCTAGAGGAGATTTTCTCACTTCAGAAACTGAGGGTGCAAAAAGTTGTGAGATATTAACTGGAAAGAGCAGCCAACTGAATCTGGGACAGAGATCACAGTCTCCACATATTCCTGCCTAAAGCCATGAAGTCCCAAAGGACCTGCCCTTTCCTTTCTAGCCAGTGGCTGAGGGGCCAGAGGAACTGCAGTGCTGACTTTTTCTCCTTGTCATGGATGCTGAAGAGACCTTTTATTTTAAGGTATATTTTGTGTTTATTTCTTCCCTTCATTAACAAAGTGAAGCTGGTGGTTGTCTGTCATCTTCCTTTTCTTCCTATTTCTTACACACAACTATGCCAGCTTCAGCGAGATAATTTTGAAAAAATTTTGTCTTACAAAGCAAGTCTTTTCAAGCATAAATTGAAGTTGGAGACACTCAGGTGACAGATATTCATGAGATGGCACTTTCTCAAAGGGATAAGGCAGCTTTTAACCATCAGTGAAGAAGATGGAGTTTTTTAATGAATCCTGAGTAGTGAAAGCTAATGTATCTTTTGAACACTAAGCGACTGAAACAGATTGTTCTTCTATGAGGTGATTTATTATTTTTCAGTACATTTATATTAAAAACAAACCCCAAAACCCCCAGACACCAAAAAGTCCCCAACCCTCCCAAAGTATATCTAACCCCCAAGCCCCCACCTTTTCTCTAATATTTGTTAATCATTGGTATTCCACTAAAGAAACATTGCTTAAATGAGAAATAATGAGATCTTACCACCAAATAGATACATTAGATATGTTAATTACTGATCTTCAACCTCCCTTAATCTAGGGTGCTTTTATTTACTTACGATGAAATTGATTATTTATTTAATGTGCAGGATTTTTGTGCCTGAAATCTCTTTTTTTTCCCAAATGTATTATGTAGTTGTCTTAATAAAAGACACTGCCTTTCCACAGCCATCAGTCCTCTCTCAAGTTATGTGTTTAGCTTAGTGTCGTGGTTCGACCCTGGCTGGATGCCAGAGACCCACCCCAACTTCTCCTGAAGGAGAAAACTAAAAAAAAACCAACTGGAAAATAAAACTGGAAAATAAAATAAAACTGGTCACAGGCAAAAGAAGCAAGGCAAAACTATAAATAAAGAACATAAAGGGTTTATTTTCTAACTAACAAGCTCAGAACTGCAAGGGAAGCATCATTTAGAAGGCAACCTTTCTCCCCCCACCCCTCCTTCTCTTACAATAGATGTAATATTCCCTTTTCCACCAGGAGAAAAAGGGGGAACATAGGGTAGGGGTAAACCAGGCAGGTTGGTATTTCTGATCAGATCCAGGGTAGGAACCATCTCTCTGCCCTTCCATAAAGTTCTCTCTCTCTCACAAGAGGGAAAGGTCTTTCATGACCACTCCCAAGTGAGATCTCGACCTGAGGACGACAGTTCTTCTGAAAAATTCNTAGATGAGAGATGCTTGGAGAAAATAATCAGTCCTAGCCTAAGGAGAGTCTGAATCTGTGGGAAGAATTGCCCTCTGAATTTACCTGTCAGTCCTCACTGACTGTAGAGGAGGTGGTTCTGGGTGACTGTGATCCCTGAAGCAGGGGGATAGGAATCCCACCCAGAATACTTGCTTAAATGAAACCTCTCTACAGAGGGGTCATTTCCTAGGGAGAACAGAAAGAAATTTTACATACAAACAGTATGTTTTTGAGAATTTTTTTTCAGAAATTAATGATATTTCTAGTGTGTGATTGTCTATACTAAAAAACATGACAGAGTTTTGGTTCTTATCAGAAAGTCTTAAATACCTGCCTTGGGAAATCAAGCTCTCTTAAAGGTATTTCAGATTAGTAATCCAGAATCATAAATTATTGTTGATAAAGACATAGTACATTACCATGCTTCTTTTCAGCTATTCAACACATACATATTTAAATCCCAGATATTCTCAGGGATATCAGGGGCTGCTCCTAGTTTTTATTTCCACATAGTAGAAAGAGAGGGAAGATGTTCTTTTTTAACTAGAAATACTCAATAGCCATATAAGTAAAAGTAAATTGTGAATACTACATTGGAGTATTTAACGAACCCTAGATCTTCAGAGCAGGCATTCAGTTACTTGGAGGCTCCGAGGGGACCTCATTGCTGTTTACNTTCAAGTTTTGGCACATTTCTTTTGGTATCATGATGCTTTCTTCATGTGCTACAGCATTTTACACTTTGTCTTACTGATCCTAAGTACTGAATTGTACTAAACTGCAATGTGTTTGAAGTACAGTTTACTACCAATTCATCAAGAGTTCTTTCTGCCACTTGTTATCAAATTTCAATGATCACATTTATCTTTATATATCTAAATAAGTTAAATGATACAGGGCGTTAAGAAAATTAAAGTATTGATTCATTCTTAATATTTTCCAATCTCCAGGTTTTACATAGATCAATATGATTCATGAGGGATTCATATTTATTATTTGAGAAGTACCATAGGAATTGCTCATAGGCTTATATCACTGCAGAAACAGAGTTACTGTTCATAATTCAGAGGAACCTCAGAGGAATATGAATGTCAAATAGAATCTCATTCCTTATTTAAAGTATCTAAACCTTTAAATAAAGCCATGTGCAGAGCAAAAGGCAACATGTATTGCATGAAAGTTTCCTTCAGACAGTTCTGTGTCACCTTTATATACAAAGTTCTCAAACATATTAATGTGGTCTGAACACCACAGTATTCTTCCCTTGTGTTACTGGTTTAATAACTATATTCACTTTGAAAGTTAACTTTAGCCTTTTTTTTTCTTGTATTATCATCATTAAATAGAGTTTGTTTAAAATCAGCCTGTGGAAATAATACTATGTGTGTATTTCTGGCATATCTTATTTGCATAGTAATAAGAGATTAGACAGAATTAACTTCTTGCTGCATATCTTCAGTATGGACGTTGGTGCTACAGATGAAGAGAGGAAATCCATCCTGCTTTATTTCCAGGTGCTTTATGCCTTCTAAGTGTTGGTTTTCTCTCTTAAAATTTATCCAAACAGGAAAAGAAACTAGATGGCTGAAATCCTGAATGTAGTCACACAGGTAATTAGGAAAGGATAGACAGCTCTTTGCTAGAGAGAAAGTTTTTCCCAAACATCAACTATCAGGCCTCCTATTTCCTAAATGTAACTCTTAATCTTCAAGGCATATCTATAAAGTACTTTTAAAGTCCAGGAAGTAAAATCTGTAACTGCATGAGGACTATAATTTAAAACTATAATTTAAAAGTAGTTGCCATTCATTGAAAGTTAACATGTTTTTGTCAGCTCTGAGAGAAAGGGTTCTGTTGTATGCACTGGACATGCTTTTAAAAAATAAATTGGATGCTTCTTTTATAAGTATCTTTTGATATTTGCATTGCCTGAAGTTTTGTGCTATGTGGAATGGTATTTCTTCATAAAGATTACTTTGGGCTGTATGAGGGTTATTGCTTTATAGGAAAACATTGACTTTTGTAAAAGAAAGTTTAATGTTTAACTTTTTCTATTAAGCATCTGTTTCTAAGCAAAGTTCATATTTATTCAGCAAAAGATTTGAAAGATCCTGTAAAGTCTTCTTCCCACTGAACATGGTTTAGCTAATTATATGTTTCAACATTCAAAGGTCCATTTCATTTTCAAAAGACATTAGACATTGATTATTAATGCACACATACAAGGTTGAAATAATACAACAGTATTTCAGCCATTCTGAACAATATGAGTGGAAACAAAAAATAAAGATGCATCTTGTACATTTTTGTTATGTGTGCGAAAGTAAAAGCAATTTCATGCTGAGTGATGCATATCACACACCCTTATGGAATCCACCCAGTATCCGACTCATAAACCTCGTCAGCACATAAAGGAGAACTTACTGAAGGTTGTTTTGCATATCTTGTATTGCTGGTGTTTGTGTCTTTAATATTGCATTGCATTTGCACAAGCCTAGTTATTTTTCCTTTTTACACAAGAAACCTTGTAGGGTTATCTTTTATTTTGTGTACATAAAGAACTGTCCAGAACAAGATTCTAGTTCTGTCACCTGACTTAGGGCTACCAAAATAACAATTATTTGTTACTACAGCCAATGGAAATTTTCACCCTGGAATGTCTTTTTTTTTTCCACTATTAGATTTTCAGACTTTCCTTTGAAACTGCACAGCTTGTAAGCCATGATTAAGTATGACTAATTTTACTTATCTTTTAGAGTGTTGCATGCTGAGGAATATGTTTTTAAATAACCATTCTCTATTTTTCCAGTGACAATGGACTAAAACTTTTCCAAGTTCTTTCAGCTTCTGGCCCAGCTCACCCAGTTATGGATCCTGAGGTGTAGGTGAGACTGTGGCAGCTTTCTGCAGTCAAAGATGTAGCACACCAAAATAAATGAGAATTGTGGGCTATATTAAAAGTTAGATAGAATGCCTGTCAGGCTGTTGTTACACTGGAATTAGAACACATATCTGTTTAGTAGTGAGCTTAGAAGTTGGAAACTGTTGAAAGTTCCTTAAGAGACAATAATTTCAGAAAGAGGAAAAACTGCATAAGCAGTGAGGAGTCAAACAGTACTTCAAGCTTTTACAATTTTTTTGTAGAAATATCACTTTAGCAATTTCTTATTATCCTTCTTTGTTAAAAAAAATTACTACAAAGATTGAGCTACTGATCTTTTACTTCAGATATGTCACACAAACATTGCTTCATTTAATTTTTATGTTCCTTGTCACAGATCAAGGTAGCTTATCACAGTTTGTGAGTTATATAGTAAAACTGGTAAGAATGTACCTTGTGTTATAATGCTCAGTGTTTCCCAACAGTGTACTATGATTTGATTCTGACTCCTTTCCACTTTCTGGAGCAGTTACATATTCTAAGACAAAACGGAAAAGGCTTAGAATGAAGGTACAGGGCTTAGAACATGCTTAGCATCATCTAAGATCAAGCACCTTAATCATAATCTAGCCAAATACAAAGGTTGTTTAAGGAATGTGCATTCAAGGTGAGACCACATGAACATTTGAGAAAAAACACCATTTTTTTTTACTTAGTAACGCTGTCCCCTCGATCATTTTTCTGCAAAATTGGTTATTTTTCCTTTATGTGAGATGGACTTAACATGCTCAGGAGGCAGGAACTTGTGTATTCTCAGAAAAATAGACCTCAAGCAAATTATCAAAGAATTTTGTTTTGCTGTTAGAAGGCATTCTTTTTGGAAGTAACATTACACTCCTATCACCTGTGTTCACCATTTCCTTTAGAAGGCTTCGGATATTTCTGTGTCTGATTTTCAATAATTCTAATTGCCTTTTGAAAGGCAAAACCCCCCCCCCCAACACTCTATTGTTTGTGCAGGGAGGCAGTGGAGTCACCATCCCTGGAGGTGTTTAAGAGTAGGCTGGATGAGGCAATCAGTGCCATGGTTTAGACAATGGGTTGGTGTTGGGTTACAGGTTGGACTTGTTGATCTCCAAGGTCTCTTCCAACCTTGCTAATACTGTGATACTGTGTGTTCAAGCAGCTTGCAATGTGATGTCTTGGACACTGAGTGAATCCCTGAATTTTCCTAATGCATGTTCTCTTTATCATGTCATATTATTTCTCCACAACTAAATTAAAAATAACATCTGATCTTTTTGATTGCCCAACAGACTATGCAGGCACACATTTTCTTTCACATTGAGAAACATGAACCTGCCAAAGATATTATGCCATAGATAACGTCTAAGATATTAACATCTATAACGTTAGTTCCAGGGAAATTGAAATCCCAGATGATCAATGATACAATCTCTTTAAAAGCCTCTCTTAGATCCTCCTCTGTATAACCATTGGCAGACAGGTTTTTTCCCATCATGCCCCAGAGGTCTACAGCCACCTCCATTATCTGTTTCTTTTCACCATTCGATCTGTAACCTTAATACAAATTCTCTATTAAATTTGTGTCTTTTTTTTTAATTAATGTATTAATATTTTCCTTAATTTATACAGCCACATTCCATGATCACTTCCCATTTCTCAACAAGTCTGAGGTTTAGCTAACACATGTTGAAACTGGCATATCCTACCTAGATTTCCTACCATGTATTTGACTATGGAAGCCATTCTCAAAGAATAAATTTCTTTTGACTGCAGGTAGTGTGATAATGAGCCAGTAACCACTATCTTATCCCTATATGTGCCTAAGATATGTGGTTTGATTCATCTTTGTTCTGCAAATGTTTACTCTCAGGGATTGTAAATATATTGTATTTATAGATTTAATTTGTTTTCTGAGTGCTTCTGCATTGCCTTTTCTGGCAGCCTTCAAGTTTCTTACTGTACTATCCTTTGAGAAAATAAAACTCAAGTCTTTTGGGGAACAAAATAACTTTTAATAACTCGGGAGGAGGGAAGGCCACACAGGACGGAGTGACAGTTCTTGAGCTATTTGTATTTCCATTCTTAGTTTATCTAACTCTGGGGCTTGGTTTTGTGGACTTAGTTCTTAGAGAATGAGCCCATAGAGAGATATACGATAAAAATGGTGAGTTGTAAGTGCTAGTCAATGAGAGGAATCCTGATGGATTCTCTCTATTTTTATATACATAAGCATCTGTTTCAGTGAAGCAGATGTTTAGAGCTAAACAAGGTTGAAGACTTGATGTGCTACTGTACAAATCAAAGGGTTCTTTTATATTCAATAATTGTAGTCTCGTTCTAGTAGTTGAATGCTAATTCATTACTATAATAAGTAAGTTGACCTTTCGAAGTACACCTCCTTGTTTATTTTAATCTGAAAAATTCCATTTTATGAACTCCAAAGACTGTCCTATAATTCAAACTAAAACATCATAAGTGGTAACAACTGGGAAATTTCTTCCACCTTACCTGAGGCGAAGAATTACTGTAGATGCCCTATTATGGGCACAGATACATCAAAATACAGAGGAGTAACTGCTGCCTGTAAAGAGGTGTCTAACACTGTGAGTTTCACTGGAGCACTTATAGTGCAGGTTTTGATGATTTTCACATATTTTTAAAAATTTGCAATACCTGCATAAAGACTTCATTTCATGTAGGAGACTGTGCTGCCACAGTGATTCTTTTATATTCACTTGGTCTAGACAGTGCTAAGAGACCGTGGGTGTGTTTGCAGGAAGTGCAGTCTCCTCTCTCAGTTGGAACACAGACAAACCTGGAGTTAAACACTCCCAAAGCCAGCAGCTCATGCACTAACCTTTGAACCTTTATTCGTTTGCTCGGAGCAGAGGTACCTTAGAAGAGCAATCAGGGAATGCGCACGGTGCTGCTGCTCCTGCTTAGGCTGTTCAGTGGAGGATGGACTCAGCCTTCAGTGCTGCCCATCAGGAGTCTCCTGCAACCTCCACAGGACACGTTTTAGCTCTCTGGGCATGCAGTAGGTAACTCTTCCTGCTGTTGATATTATATGGCAAATGTGTTACCTCTCAGTGTGGGTATTAGACTCGTTTTTGGTATCAGGCCCCAAGTATTCAACTCCTTTTGACAACAAACCAGTGTAGTGTGCCCCAAACCCAGTTTTTTCAACTCAGCTGTAGCACATCCCTCAGTCTCCTGCTTCCTTTCTCTCCTCAACATCTGTTTAAACACTTTAGGTGACGTAAGTTGCTGCCCCTGGCTACGTAACACAAATTCTCATTTCACTCCATTGCTTCAATTTCTAAATAAAATGGATGAACTTTTGAAATTGTGTCTCTGCTTTCTCAGTTGCCATTTCTATGCAGAAGGCAGATAAGTGGTTAATATGCAGAATATACATACAATACCAAGCAGATTAAGAGCTGGTCCTAGTGAAGAAAGATGGAAAATGTTTAACACAGAATAATCAGCAGAGCAGAAATTTTCTGAAGGTCTTTTGTTGTAGGAGACATGCTTTTTGCCAAGCATACTGAGAGCATATGTTTTTAAACTGTTTATTTTCCTGGATATATGTTCTTAAAGTTTTTGTTATGCAATATAAAAACGATAAGAAAATTGTCACCTGAGTTGGATTCCCAATTAAAATGTAAATATCATCATATATTCATGACAGTTTCATTAACTGGATTACTTTTTTCATAGGAAGGGAGACTTCAGGCTTGTAAGGATCCCCAAAAGAAGTAATCCTTGGATTATTTCCTTAGGCTCAACCTTACAGGATGCATCTCCCGCACACAGGTGTGTTGGCTCCCTGAAACTATCTTCACTGAGAAGTGTGCTGGGCACAAGATGATCCTTTGTAGGCACTACAATTCAGAAGACCATCCAGTGCATGAATAATGCGGGGGACAAAGCTAGAACTCAGCTTAAGTGAAAGCTGCCTTGTAAGTGTTTTTTGGGATGCATGGCTCTTTTGAATAGATAGATACACCATATTCTGCATAGTTCCTTCATGATGAATCTCCATTACAGCTGCATTCAGAGGATTTTCTCTTCTGCAAAGCAGCTCCTAGTTTCAAGGAGGGTTTTTCCATTTCTGGAGTTTGGTCTTGTCCATGTAAGGAGAGGGGTTGGAAGGGCTGTAATGCTGCTGCGAGCTGATGAAAAAGTTAAGGACAGATGTGACATGATAATGAACTGCAGCATTGAAGAAGATGTGCTTTCTCACATATAAACTGTAGAGGTGAATTGTGGTTTGAATACAAAATCATGTGGGGGTTAAAATAATGTTATTTCCCAATGTTAATTGCTAAGCATTAATTACTTTCACAGATATTAACTAAAATAGCCATCTGTTTTGTAGGAGGCTTTCACTTTGGAATCTCAAATGTCGGAACATGCTACAGAGTATGCCGGAAAAAAGGTGGAAAGATTCTATAGAAAAACAGAGAAAAATACAACTAAAGCATTTTCATGTAAGACTCTGTGACTTTATGATTACTTTTATACCTTTTCTATTCACATCTCTATTTTTAAAGTGTATTAATGCTTAGGGAGAAAAGGCAGTACTTCACCAGAACTGCTAATATATTCAGACACTTTTGATTACTAGTGCTTTTATCCCCACATAAAAGAAACAAAAAACCCTCCATAGCAAATAAATAGTGGTTTCAAGTGGTAGTAAAAATGTCAAAACTACAGTGAAATCTATGGAAGTGGACAGTAAAGCTGCTGTCACATTTTGTTTCTGATTCCTATCCCACACACCACAATGAAAATACACAAAAACAATACAAACCCAAACAAGAATTATATAAAAAACCTTCTAGACTTTCTCCTAATATAAATCCCTTGTATCCCAGAGTATTCTTCTGAGTTATTCAGAGGGTTTATGATGCATAAAATGTCTGTACTTCTTAGAATACTTTTAATGATACCAAAGAGAATAATGAAATAAATTGAGTTAATCTATTCATCTAGCTGAATAGAAAAACAGGATGAGTACTAAAATACACTCAGTACACCAGAACAAGGGCTGAGCCTGGGATCTGGACTCACAGTTTCATCTCAAGATTCCATTCTGTGCCACAGTCCACGTAGAATCAGCATTGCATTCTTTAAAGGATTGTAACATGTAGGAAGGATGTTGCTGAAACTCATGAATTTTTGGCTGACTTTGTTTCTGTGCAGAGATACCATGCAGGCAGCAGAAAGATATCTATACTGTCTTCCAGGGGCACAAGAGAACATAATCTGCTAGTAGTCTTTTAGAAAAATAACCTTTCAGCTCTGCACAATTCTCCTCCCAGCTGTGAGCCAAATATTTTATTATTGTCTACCCATTTTTAATCTATAGCTCAAAAAAGACAGGATACCACTGTCTTCTGTGACGTTCATAAGAATGAGGTGGGCATAGTCCATCGGAAGATTCTTGTTTTGTTGTCAGTGTTTGTCATATTGTTATTAATCTTCACGGCTGGACTGAGGTGGAAGTCCACAGCGAAGGTTTTTGGGGAACTATCAAAGTGTATAAAGGACCTAGGGAAATATGGAGTTAGGGATCAACGTGGGCAAAAGGGAAGAAGCATAAAGGATAGAGGAACAGAGAAAACTGGGAAAGGAACAGAAGAGAACCTGATGGAAGAGCGCAACTCTATTCATTAGCTGTCCTTAAAGTCTCAGTACTTAAACTTTTAAAAATAGAGTTGAGCTCAAACTATAGTTGCAGACCCTCAAATCAAATTCTTGTCAAGTTCAGTTCCACATTTGAGTTTATATCTGTCAGATATGTTTATCTCTATGAAAAGCTCAAAATGAAGCCTAGAATTGAATGTCCAGAATGTCTGTAAGTTGTCATCCAGATCAAATGCTGAGGATTTTTTTTCTCCCTTTATGATTTTCAAGATTTCTTAACCTTTTACTGTACCTAGAATTTCCCCAAGAGAAATATAAATTTTTATTTCTAATAGGCAAATAATTTTCTGTTTTAACAGACTCCCTCAATAGAAAGTAAGCAAAATTTAAAATTAAGGTCATTCTTAACCCCCTGAAATGAAGCCTGTACTTATGTAATATAATGAGTAAAAATGCTTTTCTAATGAAGAAATAAATACATAATTAAGGCACAAGTAGTGATCAGGGATTGGACTTTGTTGATTGAAGAACACTGCTACTACTATTAGTAGTAATAATAACATTAGGAATTATTGAATAATAAAGTGTTCTGGATGGTATGAATTTTTAAATTCCATTATTTAGATTTTTCTAAGGAGATGTAATTAGTTGTTTTGGTTTTTTTTCTTATTCTCTCCATCTGTTAAGGATCTTTCTTCCAATTCCCCCACTGCCCAGCTTCCTGGTGTATTGATATCATAGTCTGTGACAGAGTACTATACCTGTTCTGAGTTAGTATTTAGTACATATATATTTATATAGTTAGTATTTTATAATGCTTTTATTCTGCACATGAATATCAGGGTTTCATTTGGTATGATCTGATTATTTAATATATCAAAAGAAATCTTTCTTGATCTGAATTGAAGGAAAAGTCAGCTATCTCAGCCATCTGATTTATAGAAACTCTTACAGATTGTTCGAAAGGCCCAGGAAGAAGATACAAGTTTGGGATGAATGTATTTTCCCTTCACAAATACTGTACCAACAGCAGCTGAACTGACTGCAGTATGCCACTGCCAAGCTATTTGGTCTTTATATATTTGTATTTTCTTGGATAGTTTTCAGGCTCATTGTGGGAATCCTTCAAAATACCACAGAAATGCATTTTGTGTAGTTTGTAAGTACAGAGATGTTGAGACCAATTTGATTATTATATCAAAATACGATTATTGCAATACAGAAAGAGGTGAATGAAGGTAGTTATGTAAATACATTGTATTACTTGTAATACTTGTGGCAGTTTTAAGTTGTATGTAGTTTGTATGGTAGGTCAGTGAAGTATTGTGCTATGGTAAGTACAGAAGCAAGGTAGACTTAGGGTTCTGAATGCAGTTTCACAAGTGTAGTGTCTTTTAATTTGAGAGTTAAATCAGGTAACTTAAATGTTCGCTGAAGATATTTTTGTATGTGCTCTTGTATAACATACAATAGATAGAGTTGGACCTTCCACACGTTCCAGGTTAGGTTTTACTGTCTGTGTCCTTTTTGGTAGCTCATTATCGATCATTATAATTTATTCAAAAGTGGTGGCAATCTTTATTGTATTCTATTATAATACAAAAAGTACTATTTTGTATTTTTTGTGTTAAGTTTTCAAGCTACATTCGTTAGTGTGACAATAAACTACAGCATTGGGAAGATCAATGGTGCTGTTAGCTTTTCCATGCCAAGGTTCTGTACTGCAGCACTGTTTTTATGGACATGGACTGTGCGAAAAGCCAGAAGACATTTTATTGAACTCTCATTAAAATGAATTTTAAGAGCTGTTTCTTAAGACTAGATTTTGAGAACAGAAGATACTCTGGAAAAAAATCATACTAGCATGAATTCTTTGGTTATTTGAACCTAAAACCAAATGCATTTATCTTGCTAATTTCCTGTCACATGCACTGAAAATATCACAGAATCACAGAATGGCTTGGGCTGGAAGGGACCTTAAAGATCATCTCGTTCCAATTTACTGCCATGGGCAGGGACAATTTTCGCCAGACCAGGTTGCCCAGAGCCCCACCTTGAACACTTGCAGAGATGGACCAGCCATAGCTTCTCTAGGAAGCCTGTTCCAGTGCCTCACCCTCCTCACAGTAAAGAATTTCTTCCTATTATCTGATTTAAACCTATTGTCAGTTTGAAGCCATTCCCCCTCACTCTGTCACAGCATGCCCTTGTAAATAACCTCTTTCCATCTTTCTTGCAGACTCCCTTCAGGGTCTGGAAGGCTGCAATCAGGTCACCCTGAAGCCTTCTCTTTTCCAGGCTCAACAATCCCAATTCTCTCAGCCTTTATTTGTAGAAGAGGTGTTCTATCCCCATAAACGACTGGCTGGTCTCCTCAGCACTTGCTCCAACTAGTCAATGCTCTTTCTGTGCTGGGGACCTCAGAGCTGGATGCAACAATATTATGAATTCTTTGGACAGTCTTGCACAGACTGTGCCTATCCAGGTATAAAACTGATCTAACAGTGCATTATTTGCCAAGGATTATCACTTGTTTTACCACTACAGAAATGTCAAGAGGTGTTACAATTCCACTATTACATCTATTGATGTTCCTGGTATTCTCACCTTTAAGTCTAGAGAATTATATGAATCTTTAATATTTTTTTTTAATTGGAATGATATTCCATTTCGTCACATAAAAAATGACTTCTTAAGTTATAAATTGATAACATTTCCTGACAGGGATAAAGGAACAAACAAACTTTAAAAAAAAAATTTAAAAATAGTAATTTATTCTCCTTTTGTCAAAAGTCAGTTGTGAGTTTAGAAGAAGACTGGAAGAAAACTGTAAGTAAATAGGCTACAGGGAAGGTTGCTAAGTTTAAAAGTAGATTTAAAGTTGACATCTAAATTACTAAAATATTTATTTAAAAATTCGTATTTGTGATTAACATGATAATAATCTTCTCTGTGAGTTGTAATGTAGTGTAATGTGCATGTGAACCATGAAATTAATGACCTTTACAGTCTCAGGGACCTATCAGAAGTCATTAGAAGTTTGCTCTTTCGGTAACCAAGAACAGTTTCATCAGATCATTTCACCTGAAAAGCAGAAAAACCCCAAATCTCTTCGAGCTGCTTTTGAACCATTTGCAAAGCAGTCTTTTAATTATGATTTTCAGTAGGAATGGTAGCCAGATGGAAATATCTTTGGAAAGAGAATGTGTTGCAAACTTGAGAGGTCATGATTCTGTTTGCCACCCAAAATAGAAGAGTATCAAACCTTGCCTACTGGCACTACCAATTTAACCTTGAGTTTCAACAAATACTTGGCTGTTTTGTTTGCTGAGTGACTAGAACACCTTGGTCTGTATGATCATAGAAGTCCATCTGAAACATTTTTTTTCAAATAATTGTGGCTTACTTTAACCATGTTTGGTAAGTAACTTGCCTAGAATATAATAGTAAAACTCCAGTCATTTTTAAGCTGGAAAAAAAAGAATAAAAGCAACATTTTCCAGTAACTTATTGAGGCCAGTATTCCCTCAAATGGTTCTTTTTAGTACAGTGGTAAGTGTCCCCAGCTGTCACGTGGAAGACCTGGGTTCCATTCCTGCTGGGAGGCAGTGGTGCCGTTTAAGAGTTGAACTCAATGATCCTTGTGGGTCTCTTCCAGCTCAGAATATTCTGTGATTCTGTGAATGATCAAATGGTTGGATATAGAAATTGGCATCCCTTTGCTCTGATTTTCTTGGATTGACAGCTGTTACTTCTGTTGGAGTAGTTGGCAGTTGCAGGGTTGACTAATTTTCTTCCAGTGGAGTAAACAAATAGAGACATAAACAGGATGAGATTGAGGATTACTTTAGACCCTGAAGAACACACAGAAAATCCTTGAAAAGCCATGGTATTTAACTGATTAACAGCATTATAATTATTAACTTAAACACTTTACTATTAAATCTACAACAAGTCTTGTCATTGAAAGAATTGACTAGCAGGCATTTAATTTAACTGAAACCATCGTTCTTCAGAATCTGGGAACAGATGTCTGGAATGTTTAAAGGGTTTGCAACAAAACTGGTAGTTCCTTTTTGTTATGTATTTGCTTTACTCATACTTGAAAACAGTAGGATCAAAACCAATCTACATATATCAGTGGCAGCATGTACATTTGATACACACATACTTTTTATCCAGAAGGGGTTCTAATGTAAATATGATGAAGTTGGATGAAGTTCTTGGTGGCATGACCTAGATATTAGGGTAGTGTGTTATAGGTAGGATGACGTGTTTGTAGTAGGATGGCAACAGGTCAGGTTAGGTAACAGGTTTGACTAGATTAGATTAGGTAACAGGTGATAGGTTGAACTTGATGATCTCTATGGTCTTTTCCAACCTTACTGATTCTGTGATTCTGTGATTCTGTAAATATACAAGACAAAATGAAGTTGAGGAAATGGGAGGGCCAGCATTTCAATTTTAGAAGAGAAATACAAAAGGGAAAATAATCAGCACTTATATTATAAGGGCTCAGTAATATCACCGGACCTATCAAGGCAAGGTGGCTGCGATGAGTATGAAGGGTTAACTGCCTTGTCCAGTAGACTCTTCAGAGTCACCCTGGACACCTGGACAGCCTGAAGTGTAACTGAGATCTGTTACCTACTGCAGTGCTTCTCTGAACTGTGAAACCATCCAGCTGTGAAACATGCCTGCTGTCCATAAAGCAGTGCACAGCATGGTTTTGTTCAGGGCTCCATGTGCATGAAAACCCAGTAAAGCATTGCTGTGAGGAAGGGAATTGTTGATCAGCTTTGGGAGGGAAGTGTCCAACTTCTGTGACTTTACAATAAAACATTCACGGAAAGGTGAAAATGAAGCCAAGATTCGTTGTTTCAGAAAGAGAAAAGAAATCTCTAAGCATGTGATTTCTTTCCCCAGAGGTATGTTCAAATTTGGGGTTTAAATTGGAGGAAATTAAAGGAAGAATGTAATGAAGGATGTAGTTTTATACTTAAGAGCTTTTCTGAGAAATTTTTTCATTTGATGTTTTCAATCAATTTTCCAAGGAACAATAAACTGAACTAAATGAAAAGATGCATGGAAGAAATTTTTAATTTTATTAACCCAGCTAACTGTGTGATTAACTATTATTCCTTTTTCTCATGCTCACCATCAATCTCCCTTAGGTACTTTCTGTGTTGCATAGGGTGCTCTCTACTACTGCAAAATATGTTTGATTCAAAAGCACTGTAATATGTGTGGCACATTATTTTGAACTCACTGTTAACGTAATAGGAATACTAATATTTCCTGTGATCTGTCATTTGAGCTTCTCATTTATTGCTTCACATATAAGTTATAAGCTCCCATGTGAATGCTAAAAAAGCATTCAGAGCATTTTTGGCACTAAATAAGTAAAATACCAACAATAAATCACAAATATTTGCAAACGTTTCAAATAATTGCAATGGCAAAAACCTGAAGAGCAACTTACAAGATCCACTGCTAATAAACAAGCTGGTTCTTCAAAGCTGGTACATGCATAATGAGCAATCTGCATTGCAGGCTTTTGAAAAGACTATTGGAACCTGACAGAAACAGCCACAGACTGCAATTTGCATTTCAATGTATAAGTTAATGATTTTAAATATCTGCAAAAAGTTTTCTCTTCTAAAAATTTGAGCAGTGCCTTTTCCGATGGTGAGCAACAGCAGCATTTTAACTAGCTGAGTCTCAGTAGCTCTGAGACCTGTTGATTGCTGTGGCGTTCCACTGATGGTAGGTTTCTCTTACTGCCTTCCTTAACAGTCACGTGTCACTATATGCAAATTTCACTTAATACTTAAAGCTACTTAATGAAATTCTTGTGGTCAATTAAAAACATGGACAAACTAGCTTTTAAGTTGTTTTCGTTCAGCAAATGGAGCAATATGTTTAGCTTGAGCTACTAACATCTACACAGTAAAATGATATGGTTTTCTTAGCAGAATGACTGAGAAGAATCTTGGAAATTGCAGACACTCTGGAAAGGTTTAACTTGAAAATTGTGCTATTTCTTAGCACATCTTGGACATCTCCCTAACAGTCTTGCATGACCAGTTCCACTGAGCAGAGGTCATATGAGGAATGACAGTATGAAAAACAACTGCAGACTTGCAATCTGTAGTCTTGTTCATTTTCCACTGAACCATCTGGTGCCCTTCAATGAATCTCTCATNCGCGTTTGTAACAAGTGTGGGTAGACTCCCTCCTATATCTTCGTTGGTGAAGCCTACCCATGATGATGATGATGATGATGATGTCTGCCTTTCAAGACTGTAATTTTTACTACCAATTCACTTGACCATCGTTTCCAGCCTACTCATTGAGGTAGGGACAAGGAAAAGAGAAAGCCCTAACACTGTGCAAGTACTACTTGGCAGTACAGCAATCCCAGCCAGACCCAATGCATTCAGCTTCTTTGGGGAGTACATATCCAAATGACATACACAGCCAGTCATTAAAAATGGAGGTACAGGTGATGGATGGAGGGTCGGTCCAAAGAGGAAAGAAGCATGTGTTCTGCAAGTCAAGGCATTTTTTGGACTTGCAACACATCTATTCTTCCTGATGTACTTGTCAAGCAGATAATTTAGTACTATTGGTACTTTATCTATTAGGCTGGCTGTTTTCTAGTAGAAAACAGAGAAAAAGGAAACTTCTGTGTACCCTGTTGATAATTTCATTCAATTGAAAAAGAGTGTTTAAGGGGAAAAAAAGCTTAGTCTAAAATCACTTATGCCAACAGTTTCCAAATAGTTTTTCTGATGGTTGTTTAGTTAAATGTGCAGGTTATTTGACTGCATGTGAAAAGAAACATTGTAGGACAAGATAGAAATCTAAGCAATTAAAATTGAGTATTATCTCCAGTTCCTTTTTGTATTCCATTGTTATAATTAAATCACTAGAGCACAGTATTAGGAATGTATTGCTAATGAACCAGCCGTGTATGCATCCTTTATTATTTAAAGGATAGATATGCACACAACTTTTGGAAATTGTACCAGACACGTGCACAGGAGAGCACAGTCTCACCACTGTCAAACTTTAACAGGTATGAAACTTGCTCAAAAAGCTGTAAGAGCTATAGAGTGACTAAGAGGCTATATATAGGTAGAGTGTGAGTAGAAGAAGGTATGGTAGAATTAATAAAGTTTTGCTTGGTCACATTTGCTGTAACTAAGTAGATCTACTCAATAAAGTCATGGTTTGTGTTTCTCAAGTGCCTGAGTTGTGGCATTCACAGGTGATAAAACCTTTCACATGAGTAATTCAGCCAACTGGATGTTAGAATTCTCTGTCCGAAAAAAGAACATTATTGTTTGGGGGTGGCTTCAAGGAGTGGTTTCTCTTGAATGTGTGCTTAGTGCATGTCTAAGATTTGCTGCAAAGTTTCTTTGAGTCCCTGTGAGATGTTGCCGTTTAATTCTGTGAATACGGGGTTAGGCCCATTTGGCCCCTGAGACAAATAGTCTAAGTACAGATAATGCTGACTCATTCCTTTGACATGTCGTAGCAACGTTGTCTTTCCTCAGGAATGGGCTGCAGGATCTTGGATCAGAAATCGACGTAAGTATTGTTAATGCATTGAGTTGTTATGTTGTTATAGTGCAGTAAGTTCCGTGAGCTATTTGTGTTGTGTTTATATAGCAGTGTTTAAAGCCTCCCACTTGGCTGTACTGAGACATCAAATTTGACATAGGCTAATATTAAATTTTCTGTTGCAAGTATACACAGATGTAAATTTGTTTACTTATTCCAAATAATAGGAATCTCTTACTACTGTAGGCTGGGAATATGTAAAACAATAAGGCTGGAAATAAACCAATAGGTCTTGAAATACAGTCACTTACTATGTTATTAATTTGAACTATTTAGGCTCAGGTTGTCCTCCAAAAAGGCTTTAAGCTGAATTAACCTTCTCTACTGAAGCAATTTGAGTAATTACATAGATGATTTTCACAGTCATCTACTCCAAGATGAAAAGTTCCAACCCTCTATATATGATTTCTGTATTAGCTGTCTGATACAGAAATGAGCCTCTCTGAATCACACGGTATCAACCTGAGTTTGTTGCCCTTGAACCAAATGGGAGTTTTTCAGTCAGAACAGACATCTCTACAAACTGAGAACCCCCCCCCAAACTCTGTGTGTGCCGATCCTGCTGGGTAGAAAAGGTGAATATTCTGTGGTAGGTACTGCTGAGGCAAAGGTTCTCTTCACTGGTACTACTGACCTGTTGTATGGGACCTTCTCAGTTTAAACATCTCAATGGCAGCCTTTGAATCCCAGTTCTGTCTCTGTTTAGATTCTGCCAGGCAAAAGAGCAGAAATCTAAGTTCTCACTTCCCTTTCTCATTTTGTCTCCTAAAATGCCTTTTTTATGGCATTAGTAAGAACAGGATAGGCTATCCTGCAAACTGTAAGACACAACAGAAATTACTATTTTCAAAATAAAATCTTTTGCTCTTTTTAAAAAGCCAACATAGTGGAAAGAAGTAGCTTTCATGTCTGGCTGTAATGGATTCAAATTACAAGGAGCACTGAAGGAGCCACCAAGCTTGTACCTCACTGCAGATCTGCCTTTGGTACCCAGTTGGCTGGCAAACTAACCCTGTCATGTTATTATCCCGAAGGGTGTATGACTTGTTGCTTCAGTAAGCCATGATACTGTAAAAGATTCCGGAATATCATTGGAATAGGCCTGAATGATGTATTTGAACATACACAAATTGTACATGGATTTGATTTGGAATCCAAATGTCCCAACTGACTTATTTGTAAAGTCAGAATTTGTCAAGTCAAAATTCTCCCAGAGAATTTTGGGAAAAATACAACTGTAAACTTTTTGTTTTTCATTTGCTCTGAAGATGTCTTTTATTTTTACCTCAGTGTTTTTGTGTTCTGTTTGGATGCTTGCAGAGGCAGCACAACATTCTCTGTGTTTTGTCTTGCAAGCTGTTCTTATGGAAGACTTATTTTTTTCATTTTCTTAGTCTTCTGAGTCATTAAGCTTATCTTTATGTGTCAAACGATGTGCATAGTGATGATGACAGAGTAATTCAACACTTGCACTCGACATTTTAATGTCAGGCACTTCTCAGCATTTTACATGTAAGTACAATGAGATTTTGCAAAAGCAGTCTGCATTTGACTGAGTTGGTACTCTTTCAAACCAATTGCATTTACAATTCTTCCCACAATATGGAGGTCTCCGTATTGTATATATTTCTTCATAATTTTTTTTATATTCTAGAATTATGCACCAGAAATTTGGCATGTTTCTGTATACAGAATACATGAATAAAAGTATACCTGTGAAAGATTATGAAGGAATAAAATATACTCCTTGCCATATTCTCTACTTTTATTTTTTTGTTAAATTGCAAGATATTTTTAAAAGGAAACCCTACATCCTGAATAGCTTTGAGGTTGGGGGTTTTTTTCTTTTTTGCCATGCTAATCTCAGAAATCTTATGCTGTGAAAAATACCTTTGTTGTTGTGTGGACACTGCTTCTTGGAAATCGATAGTGCAATAAGTGGCAATACATAATTTCTTGCGGTTTGGGTTGAAATCTTGACTTGGGTAAAAGCCAAATGGACGTTTGTAGACTGGATCGTAAAGGAAAGAGACTAATAGATTTGAAGAGAGAACCGTCTCTTGGAAGAGGCTATCAAAATGATAATGGATAGCTGATAATTTAGCAAAAAGGTGTATGCATTTTTCTGACTGAAGTAGAGAATTGTTCATTGCTACTTTTCCACTCTTTGTATTTGTTCCTTTACTTTGAATTCAAACTTTACTTTTAGTGAAAAACGTATTTGCCAGCAAGGAAAGGTGGTGATATTGTTAAAGGCTGGCTTCAGTTGCTACCTTTGCCACCTCTTAAAGATTTCTTGTAGGAGAAAGGCAACACCTACGTTCTCTCTCTCTGATTATTCCATTTGTAAAGCAAGATAAAAGCACACCATTCATGGGTGTGACAAACTCTGAAGAGAAGGGAAAGTAATTAATTTCTACAGCATATTTCTACGCGTTTTTCTGAGTGCTAATCTTCCAACACTTGGAAGTAGACCCAATAGGATGGTGGGTGCATCTATTCAGACAGCAAACTGTGTCCAGGGAGAACTTTACCTAAAATAACTCAAGGGAAAAAAACAGTTAGTGTGTTTGAAGTTAGCTGACTCACAATCAGAATGTTCTCTGTAAGAGCTGGGATTTTAACAAAACAGATCAAACTTTTATTTTCCCCTACTGGTAAATTTGAATACTACATTTTGTAAAAGTACTCTGGAATGTTTAATTTCATATCTAGTAAATAACAGATGAAACAGAATTTCCATGTTGGTGAGTTTCCCTGTTAAACTTATCATCAACCAAGACATGGCCAAATTCTCAGAACTTACTTATCAAGAATTATTACGTAAGAGTTCAGATAAACCTACATAAGGATCAAGAAGAGACAAGCAATTGACTGAAACAGTAAATACAATTCATGACGTGGAAAACATTCTCAGGAACATGATGTCACATCATCATATCAAAGTCAAAAATCAGCACCAGAATCTGGGGTTTCCTAGGGTTCCAAGATTCCATGATTCTAGGATTCCATGGATCTAGGATTCTAGAATTCTGCAATCCCAGGACTCAAGGACTGCCTCCAAGGCAACAAGAGGAGGCTGATGTTTGAGGGAGCAACTGCAGAGCAGACACACCCACTCCTGAGAGGGACTTGCTGGGAAGTGACCTTCCACCATCCCCTCAGGTTCAGTCAAGGTCTCTCCAACATCTATACACATGTAGTAGAGGGAGAGCCTGACTTAAAATCTTTTCAGACTGAAAGCTCATTGGATCAAGCCAGAGTTTCTAAGTTCTGTAGCAGCAGTTCCTGCACAGCCCTTCATAGGGCTTCCTTCACCTTCCCTGCCAGCAGAAGCGCCAGCTGTCCCCAGCTAGGCTGGAGACTGATGTCATAACAGGTGGTAGCTTGCAATGGGTGCCGAATACATCTCCTGGAGACAAGGCTAGTACCTGCCCAAAGTTTGCACAGGCTGATAACCTGTTGATGCAGGTGGCTGCATTACAAAAGACAGTTAATAGGTTACACAGTATTAGAGTGACAGAAACGGATAGATATGTGTCCTCAGAACCATACACTTGGATTCCATATAATGGATACCACTCTGCCTGAGGCATCCTGGGCCCAGGTGAAACACAAAAGCAGGGCTCCAGTTCCGCCTTGACCATCCAGCATCCAGACCAAAACCAGACATGATGCATTAAAGGTTTTCAATGTCCATGACCAAGGCCAAAAAAGGGAACCTGTGCCAAGAGTACACTGTGGTTACCATAAATTGTAACAGTATAAAGTGATCATAATGTGTGACTCTCTAGTAAGGGGCACTGACTCACCAACATGTCAGCCTGATGGAAAGTCATGAGAGGCATTATGCTGCCTACCAGAGCCTATGATCCACAATGCTGCCAAGAGGGTACCAGAGCTGGTCAAGGACACAGACTGCTACCAGTTATTACTTTGTCATATAGGTTGAAATGATGCTGCAAGCCAAAAAGTAGATAGGATCAAGGAACTATCAAACACTGGTGTCAAACTCATCTTCTCATCTACCTTATTGGTTAGAGAAACAGGGATGGCCAGAAACATAGTGCAGACCACAGTCTGGCTACATGGCTGGTGCTGTTGAGAAGGTTTTGGCTTTTATGACAATGGAGTGTGTTTTAACAATTATAGCCTATTAGGGAGGGAGGGGATCCACTTGTCTCAAAAGGGCAAGAGAATCTTTGGCAGCAGGCTGGCCAGTTTGATGAGAGGGGCTTTAAACTAAAGGACTCAGGGGTGGAAGTCCAAAGTGGCAATACTCGTGCTGTTGCTTCCGCCTGGGGAATAAGTCATACCAACCAGTGCAGTGACAGATGTCCCTTTACTGCATCTCAGGATGAGGATCAAAGGACGTTTGTGGTTATGGTGAATCCTCTGACATCCCTTCTACAGAGCCTGGTTACCTCTCTGAAGTGCCTGTATACAAACACATGCAGTGTGGAGAATAAACAAAACCTGGGAACCTATGTGTAGTTGCAGGATCATGATCTCCTTGTAGTTACAGAGACAGGATGGGATAGCTCACATCGTTGGAATATTGTCATGGATGGGCATGTACTTTTTAGAAAAGACAGGTTGAGTTGAGGTGTTGGAGTTGCTCTTTATAAGAGAGAGCGACAAGAATATACTGAGCTCTACCCAGGAAAAGACAAACAAGTTGAGTGTTAAGGGATAGGGTAGGATGGGTGACACTGTTGTGGTGGTGATAGCAGCTGGAAACCAGGGTGGTGCATTCCTGCTCCTTAGTCCATTTGTGCACAGTTGGGCAACATCTCCCTTGCCTGCCTGCCTGCAACCAGCTTGTCAAGCCCCTCATCTCCTCCTGACTGTGGAACTTTGCTTTGCTTCCCTTTTCACCTTGCATGCTGAACTTCTCTCAAACATGGCCTGTTATCTTTTGTGTCTGTGTTTCACACCTTCCACACATTCCTCCTCACCATCTGCTGATTGAGCTCTTCGGGCAGCTGCATTTTGAAATTGCAGCAACAGGCGTGCACTTAAACTTCCTTTTTTAGAGAATCTAGTCTGAGTTTTGAGTCATTGCACCTTTCTTTGCCTTTCAAGAAAGTATTTGCCATGCCTGTGGGAATATTCCATGTGTGCCTCCTGCTGATAGCAGTTGTCTGCATCAGTCTTTCCTATACTCTGAAGAGAATGTTGCCAAGAACAGGGAAGAAATCCTCTAGAGGATAAAGCAGTGGGAGGTGAGCCTTCAGCTGCACCAGTTGCACTTAGAGCAGGAAATTGGAGACCTAGAAGCCAGACAGAAGGCTCTGGAAAAGTCTGACTTGGACCTGGAGAGAAGGATCTGATAGCATCTGTGTGAAGTCCCTTCCTTGGTCATCTTGGTGCTGTTCAACCTCTGGAGGCAGCATCTGAAGGATTTATAGCACAGCAGAGAAAAAGAGACATGGTGGTCCTGGGGAAAGCATGGAAAAGAAAGACCTTCCTTGACTAGACCCTTTGTGCTATGCAGGGTCATTTACATCCATGTGGACAGAACTAGCAAAGCTTTGATTAGTTCCAAGTAGTTTGGTTCCATTACCTTTGAAATTACTTTTTTCAGTGAGAGAGACTTTGTGAGTTAATGGACTAAGAGTTTCCTTTTTTAAAAAAAAATGATTTCTATAAATACTAGGCTTCCTTTAATGAAATAAGACAGATTAAAGCAAAGGAATAAACTTATGAGAATTGTTTGCTACCAAATGACTTCATTTATTCTTTTGACTCTTATATTTTCCTTGCATGAGGCATTATTGTCATAGGTAAAACTACAAAATGCAGAAATAGAGACATTACTATAGATGTGCAACATGCCTTTACTAAATTGATAGAAACTTAGAGGAAGAGGGTTCAGAAAGAGTCTCTAGATATTTTGACTGGAAAGCAGGGAAAGAACAGTTTAGCACTAGGTTTCCTCAAGCGATTAGGATGGCAGACAGAGTTATTTGTTTCAAATGAAGTCTTACTCTGTCATCCAAAACTGGCAAGAAATGGAGAGTAGGCAGCTGACAAAAAGGTCTCAGTATGTTTAATGATGATGTTTGGACTCCAACAAGGAAGACAAAATCTTCCTAAATTGATCATTAAATCTAAAACCATGGGATGGAAGTGAAGGAAGTACTTTCAACGTTGGTGTCATTAGATTTTCTGACACTTTTCAGTTAAGAAAGGATTTTGCTCCTTGGATGCATGGATGGAGATTTGAATGGTGCCCTCCCTCTTTGAGCTTTCAGGGTTTGGAGGGTACCCTGCAGGATGCCAAGAAACACTTGCCAGGCATAGTGTAGGTTGCACATCTGTTTAAACAACTGAAGATTTAAATACAAAAAAATCAGGTTCAGAAATTACAAACAACAAGTAAATCCAAGTCCACATCATATCTGCATTTCAAGTCCCTTTCAAAACAAAAACTCACTCTATACTATCCCTCTTTCCATCAGACTTTGCTCATGGTAACTGTATGTTTTGTTATGAAACGTTTCAAGCAAAATCGTTTCCACAAAACAGTCCAGCCTTTTTTATCTGAAAATGGGAATTCTGAGCCACCTAAACATATTAGCTCAACATCCTTCTTAAAATGGGGAGGCCAGAACTGCACACAGGACTCAAGATGAGGTCTGACTAGCGCCGAATACAGGGGAAGGACAANGATAATTTAGATAATGCATGTAAAGAAAATGTTCATCTTAGGACCTTACTTTGACAACTGTAATATGTACCATGGGGTGTGTTCAATGCTGCTTTTCATCACATACATTTATCCATTTTTGTACTGTGTGGAAACACTAATTGCCCTTTAAATTCCTTTTTACCACATTGTAATGCTTATTGGTGTACTTTTCAACTGATACTAGGACCAAAAACTAGGTCCTAAATTTGTATACAGTTTAACAAATACAGTTAATTAAAGAATTTTGTTTTGTAAATGCATACAAATATACCAGCAGACAGTCTCTGTGAAGAGTAGGTTGGAGGCATTTTTCCATTTAATCTGAACCTTAGTGTCTGTAGACTTCAGTATTAAATTTCTCTCTTGGTCATCACTTGATGATTATTATCACTTGATTTATCACTTGATCACTTGATCACTATTAACACTTACTGTGTTGAGGAGGTAGGAACTAGAGAAGAAAGTGTTTTGGATTTGCATGGCGAGATTTTGATAGCAGGGAGGGGCTACAGCGGGGAGCTTCTGTGAGAAGATGCTGGACGCTTCCCCCATGTCTGGCAAAGCCAATGCCAGCTGGATCCAGGGTGGATCCACCACTGGCCAAGGCTGAGAATATCAGGGATGGTGGTAGTACCTTGGGAATAATATATTTAAGAATAAATGACGTAATTCCCTTGTTCATTGGTGTGGTTCAGCAGCGGGATCTTGCTACATTTTATAACATTCCAGGGATGATCCTGATTTTCATGTATATCACAGAAGGGAGAGTAGGGTGTCATCTACCAGGTCACTAAAGCTAGCAGGCTGCGGCAGGTGACTTCAGGTAGCTATGGAAAAAGCTGAGAAAAGATCTTGGTACAAAACTCCATGATTTTCTTCAATATTCTTCAAACTTAATTTTTAAAAGTTTTGATGATTTGTTCCATTTATTCATTATTTCAGTGGCTAAAAAATGTACAGACAAAGAGGAAATCTGGTCTTGGTGTCTAACCCTGCCTGAGGGGTATTTAAAATCACATTATTTTTTTCTAGCAATGGGATTAAATGGCTATTGACCCATTTAGGAGGTGGGGAAAAAAAGGGAAGTATAATGATGGTCTCATAATTCTTGATGGAGTTAGTTCTGCTTAAAGCAACCATTTTTTATTATAAATTCTATAGATTTCCATGCATAGCTTTTGCATACTGCAGAAACAAAGATGAAAGGACCCTGGGCCTTGTTTTGTTGTCTTTAAAGTAAAGGTCTTAGCACAATTAATGCATCTTTTTCTGATGTCTCATCTTGACTTTCAGGCTTACAGATGTCTATCAGTACACACCACATCTCCATGAATAATACATAATGTATAAGCAAGAAAATCATAAATCCTGCTGTAAAGATCATGCCGCACTTCTCTTCCTTATGTTAGTCCATACAGTTCTGAGACATCACCCAAACCTAACATTTTTAAAGGGTATGGAAGTCTCATCCTCCAACAGTCGACCTAATTTGTGATGCTGCCTCTGAAAGATGTCAGCTTTTATTTTACTGTGGTTTTTATGTCAGATTTTAATAGCATAAACTCATTATTTTTTGTTAAATTTAAGTCAATTCAGTGCCATAATGAGTAACAAACAGAAAATATGAAACATATGAAATATGTTTTGTAGCAAAAAAATAATCAATTTCAGCTACTTTCACCAGAAAGAATAATCCGACCTTCGCAATTTGCCCAAAATGGAACATTGAAAGATAAAAAACTTTTTCTCTGTTAGTCACAGAAACTGTTGTGAACTTCGTGCATATACAGCATAATTGCTCAGACCTAAGTGCTTCAGGTTCTCTACATTACCATTTAATCCTATACATTTCAGAGTGCTATAAAAATTAACACTTCAAGGAGCATGATAAATGACTGACTTAGTGAAGTACAATTACCCTTTCATCAGTGCAGTCAGTTCATAATGATATGTGACTATTACAGTGAGGCACAGGCTGGTACTTGGATGGTTGAAAATTGTTTGGCAGCATAGTTTTATATTTTCTTTTCTGTCCTGGTGAGGGGAGGAGAGGTACAATGAACTAGAAGAAGGGATGAGAAAGGTGGAATGAAGAAACAGCTTTATTTTGGAAAAATAAATCAAAACCCTTTGGTACAATCTACCCTTGAAACATATTTTGGTATTTCCTTCAAATGTCATTGTTGCCATGGAAAGGCCTACTGGTGATAAAGTATATCTGAATTAATCTTTGGCCTTAGAGTACATGCCAAGCTACAGAAGGTAACTCTTTCTAGAGAAAGGATGGTTTGGGGCTGGTTTTGGCTCACTGAACACTTAAGCAAAATGTGTTACCACTGATCTTTGAAATTACTTTGCAAATATTCGAAAAACATTTGAGGAGCCACTCCATTAACAGAAATTAATATGTCATTTAATGCTAAACAGGCAAAAATATAGAGTATCATAGAATCATAGAATGGTTAGGGTCAAAAGAGACATTTTCTTCTTGTTCCAATCCCTCTGCCATGGGCAGAGACATTTTCTACTAAACCAGGTTGCTCAAAACCTCATCCAATCTGGCCTTGGACACTTCCAGGGATGAGGCACTCAGTACTTTCCTGAGTGAGGTCTTCCAGTGCCTCACCACTCTCAGAATTTCCTCCTAAAAACTAATCTAAATCTGCCCTCTTTCAGTTTAAAGCCATTCCCTCTTGTCACCACATGCCTTTGTAAAACGTCCCTCCCCAACTCTCTTGTAGCCTCTCTAGGTACTGAAAGGGGCTAGAAGGTGTCCCCAATGCTTTCTGTTCTCCAGGCTGAACAATCCGACTCTCTCAACCTCCACAGCGGAGCTGCCCCAGCTCTCTGAGCATCTTAATAACCCTCCTCTGAACCCGCTCTGAGAGGTTCACATCCTCCTTGTGCTGATGACTAACCCAGACCTGGACATAGTACTCCAGGTGGGGCCTCTCAAGGACCAATTTATTCTAGTAGTACCATTTTCAGACAGACAAATTGATTTATTTCTCTCTGCTTGCAATTTATTAAGAAAAGCACAGTGTTTCCAAATATGTAGTACCGAAAACTGGTTTTTCTGAAGAGCTAGCTGTTTGTTGACATATATAAATCTGATAATAAATTATTCTTAGTCAGTAATCTGCAGACAGCAAATTGAAATGGAGTGACTCTTTGCAAGCCAAAGGAATAAGAATCAATGGCTTTATCATGCATCAGGTGCCCCATAACCATATGTGTGCTGAAGCTCTCAGCCTGGCAGGCACCACTTGGAAAAATGGAACAATGTGCAAAAGAAAGTTTGTGGAAACTGTTCTTACAGAGTTTCCATTCTGGCACCAAACTCGCGTTCAATGCTCTACCATGCTCCATGCTGTCCTCCTAGTAGTATATGTTTTAAATTGCAGTCACCTGTTGCAAATAGGAGCCCCGGAAACAAGGCACCTTTACAGCTGCCTTGTGTGGGGCAGATCCTGTTGTGTTGACAAGTTCTGCTACAAAGTCAAAGGAGTTTTACATCGGTAATAACTTTTCTTGTATTTTTTGTCTTGAGACAGCTGAATGTATGACCTAGCAGGTGTTTTTCACCTTGAATTTTTCTATTTATCTCTCTCACCAGCTACAGAAGGAGCAAAACAGAACTGCTATGGGCTAAGTCCACCTTGAATATTTCTATCCGTGCACAGAGATGTTTTCTAAAATGTCTGGACCCAAGTTTCAGAGACAAAAGTAATGTATTTATAGGTTTAAGAACCATTAAGTTATGATATGTAACAACCCATACAACATTTTTTAACATGGTTAGCTTTGGCATTTTCTCCACTCAGAACAGGTACAACAATTTTGTCCTGTCTTGGCATTCTTAAAACGGTTTTAAGTTCATTATCAGGCTTAGAGATTTTCTGTCAAAGGTGGTCCTGAGCCACACACATTCATCCTTATGCGTTTTAAGTTCAGAAAATGTCAAGGTTTCTTGGCAGAAGGGGTTCTGTCAACCTTTCTGTGTACACCACAATCAATTACCAAGCTAACAATTCTCATAGATACCTACACTTTAATTTTTGAGTGCTCAGGTCTAGAGGTACAGTCCCAATGCACTGATTTCTTTCACTGTTTGTTACAGATCAGATACTACTGTTGTCATTTATTAATGAAGTCCACATGAACAATGTCTGGTTTTGCTGCCCTTTTAAAATTACAGACCTGACCTAGAATATCTCTCTTTTATTCTAAGAATAAAGACCTTATTTTAGTAAGAAAAGTACTGAAAAAGACAAAGCATTGGTCACATGTATCCACAACCAACTTTGCTACCATATTTAAATCTAAATTAAGCTCTAGGTCTAGGCATGTCAAGTAAGTCTCTGATATAAAACCCTGCTTTATTTTTAAACAGACATTGTTCTCCAATTTCTTTTGACTTTGCACCAGTTCCACCTTGTTCTTGCCTGACCTACTTCACTGCAAGATTTACTCTGCTTCTCATAAGCTGTACTTTCCTGTGTCATCTCATGGGATTCACCTGAACCACAAGAACTGTTACACCAACAGAATTACTAATAAATAAGGGATCTTTTACATCAGAGGAAGCACAAAGCATCTCAGTAATGCTGTAGAGGTACAAGAGAGGTATGACCTTATTGGGATGGTCTCATGTTTTGTTTGCTTAAACACAGACAGTAATTGGAGCTGAATGAGAATTCCCCTGAGTTAATGAATAGCTAGATCTACCAGCAATGACTAATAAAAAATGAGTCATTTTATCTACAATAAAACACTATTTATTCACATAATATATTAACTAAAAGATATGCATAAACATTTCATTAATAACTTGCTTAATCTACATGAAATACAGTGTCCTTACTGCCTTTTTCCATCAGAACTGCCAGCAGCATGTGTCTGTGAGCCATGAATTTATATTTAGTAATTTTTTTCCCCTCCTTTTCCTTTTCTACTTAACAATGCAAGAAACCTGCTGGTAAAAGCATGACATAGCTTTAAATGACTTTGCTTGCCACAGCGAATAATTCATAAAACCAGTGACCTTCCTAAAACTTCTTTATATATGTACTAAGGGGGAAATTCTTCCTGGCATGAAAGTAGACTGCAAGAAAGGTGCTCAATGTAAGGTGTAGATTTAAACAAGAAACAAGATTCAGTTCATTATCCATGCATACTTCAAAATTTAGAGATTCAAAAGTGCCAAGATCTGCAGTTCATCAGACAACTCTACTGATGCCAGTCGCATAGTACAACCTTCAGTAGTAATCCCAAAGACTGTTCAAGGTGCCATGTGAAATGGGCAGTGTGGCAACACTATATCCTTCCATGTATTTTGACTGAAACCAGAAAAGCATCCTGCAGAATTTCTTGCATAGTATCTATCTATAAATATCTTGTTTAATGAGAAGGTTTTTGAGTCATTAAGAAATTCTACACTTAGTATCATAATTTGTAGCTGTACCTACAACTAAAGAAAAACACTGGATGATCACAACTACAAATCTGCACAGAACAGTTCAGTTAAAATTTAGGTAACATAAAATATCATTGTTTAAATGAACAATCAACCTACAGATTCTATGAGTAGAAAACATTCCTGAGCTTGGTATCTGGGTCATACAGCTGCCAAGTTTGCCTTTCATGTAGCAACATTGACGACGAAAAGAGTTGAAGGGGATTCATATTTACATTTTTCACCAGAGTAAACAAGAACAGACGGTGCAAATTGCATGTTTAGGGAGCTGAATTTTGGGCTGCAGCACTGCAGTGATAGCTGGTTTTCTCCTAAATATTCTAGATATTACTTCTAAACCTAGAAGTAATACCTTGAAAAAATCACCTATATTCTGTTCTTATGCATACAATATCAGGATTCAGAATGCAAGTTAAAAATGTTTCGGACATTATGGTTTTTGGCTCCTTAGGTATCATAAGGACCAAAATGTTACCAAACAACTTGCATTTGTTCACTGGACTGTAACTCTACTAGGTCATCTCATCTAAGATTTTTCAAGAAGGGCTGTCGTTTTATGTTCAGTGGCAATTCTGCCTCAAAAACCTAAAATGCCAGGGAATGACAAATCTGTATTGATCTAAACCTTAATCTATATGTTAATTTACTTGTTAAGTTATGCATAACAGAAATACATGGCCCTGACATAAACTGGTCAAGTAGTTTTCTGCAGCAGATTGATTCTGGCTGGATGCCAGACACCCACCAAAGATGCTCCATCACTCTCCTCTTCAAGAGGATGGAGGAGAGAAAATACAATGAAAACCTCATGAGTTGAGATAATGACAGGTAGAGATCGCTCACCAATTATAATGGACAAAACAGGCCCAAATGGGGGAAATTAATTAGATTTATTACCGGTCAAAATCAAAGCAGGATAATGAGAAGTAAAACAAAACCTAAAACCATCTTCTTCCCACCCCTCTCTCCATCCTGGGCTCTACCTCCTTCCCAGCAGTGATGGAGGCAGATGGGGAATGAGGTTTAAGGTCAGTTCATCACAAGTTATTTGTGTAGCTGCTCAGAGAGAGGATTTCTTCCCCTGCTCCAGCATGAGGGCCTTCCCACAGCAGACAGTTCTTCACAAATTGCTCCAATGTGGGTCCCTTTCTGTGCAGCGCAGTCCTTCAAGCACAGCCTGATCCTACCTGGGTCCACCCCAGAGTCACAAGTCCTACCAGGAAACCTGGTCCAGCATGGAATCGTCTCTTCACAGGTCCGTGGATCCCTGCTAGATGCCTACTCCAGTGTGGGCTTCCCATGGGGTCAGAGTCTTCCTTCAGGCATCCACCTGCTCCAGTGTGGGTCTCCTCTCTAGGCTGCAGGCACACAGCTGTTTCACCATGGTCGGCACCACGGGCTGCAGGAGAATATCTGCCCTGGCACCTTGCCCCTTCTGCACTGACCTGGATATCTGCATAGTTGTTCCTCTCACATGTGCTCACTGCTCTTCTTGGATACAATTATTTCAGTGATACCTCTTATATGCCCTGAAGCCACTTGTATGATGTTAAATTCTAACTTCCATAGACAGAATGTTTAAATGCTCATGTGAAACTGTGTGCAGACACCCTGAGGACTAGATTGTTCATCTGATAAAAAGAGGGCTGCAAAGCAGAATTACAGATTTTCATATGCTTCATTTTCCCCATATTTCTTTATTCCACACAGGAACCAAGATATGGCTGCTCGTTTCCGATTGAACATTTTGGTTCAGCCCGTATATGTTTTGTTCACCTATTAGAAGTTAAGGATTAGGCAGGATTTGTCTCTGTTATACTGTGGAACTTCAGAGTTGCTTAAAACTAACAACAGCATCACTTTGCCCTCAACTCAGTGCACTCTTGCTTTGTTTCTATCTTAAAGACTTCTAATTTTGTTTTCTATGAATATTATTGTGCCTTTTGCTATTAAGAAGGTTATAGTGTTTGGCATCATTAATTGAGCTGCATCAAGGGTACCATTCACACATATCTGAGATAATATATTATTAGTAGGATCCATTAATTAGGTGTGCCAATTTGTTTATAATTAACTGAAGAAAGTTATGGCATTAGAAAAACTATTACGGTAACTGATATAAACACATTTGATAATGACAGCAATGCTGAGTGTTAATGCTTCCAAGAGGAATTACTGATACAATACAACAATGATCACTATTCATGTTTGACAGCACTATGTAGATAAGGCAATTATTAGTTTAATGCTCTTTTAAGTCTCCTTTAAATATCCATTTGCAAGCTATTAGTATCTTTTTAGATATATTGTAGAAAACCATTCAGAGGCTCTAAAGCTCAGTAGCACAAAATATGCATGTTGCATCATAAAGAAATCTCTCACCACACTCAAATGGAAGAAAACCCCCTGGATTTATCTTGCCTGTGCACTTTCTGACATCACTGTACACTTAAAGTGGGGAATTGTGCAAGTGAAATAACTCATCCTATTAAATGCTGAAAACAAGAAAAAAATACTTTTGTTCAAAAAGCCTGAAAAATGGCTCTCGTATTTGAAGGTCATGTAGGTTGGGGTTTTTTTATAAATTACTCATAAAACAAGTATTTCTGTTTCATGATGATTTAACCTTTACAGCTCACAATTATGTTAACTGTTAAAGGTTAATGTCAAATAATCCATAAGAAAATAAGTGATTGCAAAAAAAATTATCCTGAATGCAAGAAATACTGTAACTGAGGGGGAAAAATAATTGTGATATAACATAACAAGATGGGCTATTGATCTTTACAGATGGGAAAGTCATGATGTAGCGCTACAAAGGTGAATGTGGATTTACAGCTGTCTTGAACTACATTCGGTTACTGGAATCTAGTTTGGAGGCAGATTGCAGAATTTACACTCTTATACCCATAATTTTGGCCTGAATTTCTCAAAGACTTAAATGCTGTTAATCCTACTGATTTTGAAGGAATCTGTTAATAATCAGCAGTTTTGAATGTCAGGTTATTTGAATCTTGAAACAAGCACAGTTAACACTGCCTATAGAAAAGACTGAAGTTTGGGGGGGGTAGGAGGTGGGGTGGGGACTGGGTTAGTGTTATGAATCAAAACAGACACTATTGGCCATATTGACTGAAAAACAACCTTCCAATCAATCGGTACTAAATAGAGAGCATATGTCTAAGCTTTGAGAACATATTTCTATTTCTGTAATTGCATGGACAAGACTAATTATGCCTGTTACACAGAGACAAATATGCTGTCTATATGCAACTTCAGTGCTTCAGCTTCTGGAATTCTGTTCACATAAGAAGGGGCAAAACTATATTTAAATGCTTGTCTGAGAATATGTTAACAATTAAACTCACTCTTCTCAAGATTAAGTAATATCTCTCTCTCTGCTCTGTGTAGGGGCAGCCATGTCCTCTTGTTCTGGTGTCGTCAGCCTGAGAGAAGAGATTCACACCCACCTGGCTGCAACCTCCCCTCAGGTAGTTGTAAACAGCAATGAGGTCACCTCTGAGCCTCCTCTTCTCTAGGCTGAACAACCCCAGTTCCCGTAGCCGCTCCCCATAGGGCTTGTCCTCCAGTCCTTTCACCATCCTTGTCGCCCTTCTCTGGACCCTCTCAAGCAGTTGAGAAGCTGCTGTTTATGTTTCCATTTTTGTCATGTGGAAAAGGCAGCAGGGTGAAAGAGGAAGTATTTTTATTCACTGAAGTGCAATTAGTGAATAGACCAAGATCAAAGACCTTCCAGAGCTACACAAAAGACTTAAGAAGAAATTGCATTGTGCATCCTTAATCAGAGGGCAATTTCAATATTATGCTTTGAACAAGTGTCACACCATTTTTTGCCCTATCTTCCAAAGGTCAATTAAAAGGGAAGGAGGTTTATTTCCATTAAGGTGAATTTATTTCCATTGGAAAGTGCATTCTGGAACCACTGTGCACCTGTATACAAACCAATGTGAGATCTCACATGCCCTCAGCTCCAGATGTCTGATAGCGAGATTTTGTTTACTTCAGTTTCTGAAGTAAGAAATTTTCCAAAAGTTTAGAATTTCTGTTTTCTTACTCTGATATCCTATTGTTATTCCAATGATTGAATGTTGAAGTAACAAACCGTCCTCTAGTTCTTAAGCACAAATATCCACCAATCTACAACTGAAAACGCTCAAAGCATCATGATAGATATTTGCCAGGATTCAATTTAGTTCAGTATATAAATTCTGAGATATTTCACAATTTAGTATTCATCTACAAGTAATGCATAGCACCACGCATAGAGATAAGTGGTTAAGCAGGTTATTTCAAGGTCTGAAAGCTCATGTCACTTTTCATCTTTGAAGTTGATTGCCATTGCTGCTATCTTTAAGCAAAACCTAATATCTTACATCACTTATCCTACCTAAATAAATAAATAATAACGTTCAAGGGAGACCTTTAATATTAGAGTCATAGACAAGCTTGATATATAGTGGAGCGGTAATAGGTAGTTTTTATTTACACCACACTGATGGTGGAGATAATGCAAGCTGTGAATATAGCTGTATATGCAGAGCAGGTACAGATATTGCTGCAATTACAGGATATTGATGTATAACCACTGGAAAAGTTTCTGTCAGTGGAAATCAAATGAATCAACTAGTTAACATCAACTTCACTTTGCCAAACTGGTACTGAATTAACTTTATATTGAAGTTATGTAGGGCTATAGGATCATAGAACCATAGAATCATTCGGACGGGAAAAGACCTCTGGTATCGAGTCCAATTGTTAACCCAGCACTGACAAGTCCACTTCTAAACCATGTCCCCAGGTGCCATATCTATACAGCTTTTAAATACCTCCAGGGATGGTGACTCCACCACTTCCCTGGGCAGCCTGTTCCAACACTTGACAACCCTTTCAGTGAACAATTTTTTCTTAATAGCCAATCTGAACTTCCCCCGCTGTAACTTCAGATCACTTCCTCTCATCCTATCAGTTTTCACTTTGGAGACCAACCAAACCCGGCTACAACTTCCTTTCAGGTAGTTGTAGAGAGTCATTAAACAGCTAAGTCCACTTTGTTTCCTCAGCCAAGTATTTTTATCTTAAAACCCCGAACCCCCCCATTTTGGAAACATATCCATGACACCAATTGCTTTGGAAAAACTCTGTGCATGTAGAGTGCGATGTCCTTGTTAGTAAATAAATAAACTTGCATGCTAGCCCTTTACCACTCAGACTTAAAATTGCATGCAATAGAGCTAGAAGGTTAACGCAGGGTTAAATGAGAGATAAAAAGACATTCTTTTCAGTCTCTGTATCTCTAAGTAGTGTATGACCAAACTCTACAATGCACAAGGTGTATTTTACATAAGCTTTTAAAGAAATTGTATGAGAGGGGACAAATTCAGTTGCAATACGAACACTGGTAAGTTGAGAATGTTTTTAATACATAGGATAATGATCAAAATCCCAGACCAATTTAGTTGCATAGCTTAAGGTGACTACTAAGATAGCTACTTACAAATGATGCATACATTGCCTACCATTTCCTGACAAGGTTTCACACAGAAGTACAATAATTTTCTTTTAAAGATGCACTCAGAGCAGTACACATTACATCTATTCATAGCTAGGCTCTGTGTAATCAAACCAAATGATAATTTGGATATAGTGTCCATAGAGTAGCACTTTTGCAAAGCAAAAGAGACACATTAATAAGCATTAACATTTCCAAAGAAAAACGTATTGTGAATGAGTAAAACAAAATACCTAGATGTTGGAGAAACCCACCCTGATTTCCCTTTGAAGCTAGACAAAATACTTTAAAAATGCATCAACAACAAAATTATGCCTGTGGCTATTACTTTACAGCTAATAGAATTCTGAGGAGTCCACTTCATACGAAAGTAAAATTAATTGCACAGGGTATCAGGCAGCTGCCACTAACATTCAGGTTTGAAACAGTAAAGTTTTTAGTACTGTGCCATAAATTGCTTATACAAATACTGTTTTCTCCTAACACAGCAGAGTCTTAAAGATCCTTGCAATTTCATAGATTTTTAATGATGCTACACAGCCATTACACTTCTCAAATTTACTGAAAGGGAGATGAAGTTAAAACACTAATGCACTGTACTGTCCACATAATGGAATATTTAAAAAATAATCTTAATTATGAAAGTCAAGGGCATAATACCATGGTATTTGCAACCAATTACAAATTTCTAGAAGGGACTCTACACTGAAAGTGTTAGAATATTTGCCCAAGATGTATAACATCTTGTGCTTGTTCCAATGAATGTGCTTTATTACTTGTTATTAGTGTTGAATGTGGTCATTGTGAGCAAAACTGAGCAGGTTAAAGAAAAAAAAAGCACTCCAAATTAAACTTGTTTCACACCTGAGAAATAATAGTGCTCTTAGAATCTAAATAAATTTTAGTTGGAGTGTGTTTCCCACACCTGTAATTCATGCACACTAAGCATTTAAGCTACTAGTCTCTATACCTCTGACAACTTGGCAACCCATATAAACACTGAAAAGGATTTAACTTGTCAGATCATACAAGAAGAAGATTACATCATGGTAACAAAATGTCAAAACACCATGAAACATTAAGGTTTTCTGAATCTTTTTTGTAGCCTGAAAATGCTAGTGGTACTGAATTTATTACCAAAATTGTCATCATATTCCCCATCCCTAGTTCTTCCTGATTCCAGGATTCTTGTGGTGCATTCAGTCTTGAAAGAAAAAAAACCCAAACAAAACAATACTGGTTTGATGATTTTCTATCAGAACAAAGCTTATCTAAACTTGCATTTACTATAGTCAAAGGCAAAGATAGGGTGGATTTTTTTCTTGTGGACAGCTTTATTTCATGGAAAATGGCTTCAGGAAGAAAATGGTTCATTGAAAACATCTTATGAGAGGTAAAAACCAACATATACATAAAGATCGAAATACATCTAAATATCTTCCCCAAAGACAGCAGCAATGTCTAACAAGCATATGATCATTCTCAGATATTTAAGAAACATGACAAACTTAAAAAAAAAAAAAGAAAAAGAAAAGGACCTGCAGTCAGCATTCTTAGAAAGCAAGTCCTGTTTTCTGCCAATCAATATGATAAAGACCTCTTAGGTAGCAAACTTAACACTCAAATAATTTCACTAGTATCAACAGAATTGTATTTGCTTATAAGTGAGTTGATTTTGGCCCTCTGGTATGTAATATACAGAGATTAACTGCAAATGGAAAATTTGCTGGTGCATTACACAAAATAGAAAGTGATTCAGTAGCTGAAATTCAGCAAAAGAATCCACAGTGAGTAGTGAGTTTCTTCAGCTCCTACAATGAATGAAGTTATGCCATGTCAGCACGTTCAGCACCCTCTAAATTTCTTTTGAACAGATTAGTCACAAAAATATTTTTTATTTTTTATTTTTATTTTGGTGGGGTTCTTTGCATTCACAAAAAAATGTTACCTCAATTAGAAGCAACGTAGCAGGGGGATTGACACTGGATTCTACCCGCAAAAGAGAGAAGCCATCTTTCACATGGGTGTAATGAAGACTTCTTTTCTTACAAACTACAGACAGAAACCTTTTCCCACAATATTGGAACACCACAAATATAGAATCAAATATAGAATAGCAACAAATAAAGAAATAAATGGAGCTTTAGGTTTTGCTATTCAGTACTCTCACTCTCTCATGAGTCTTGCAGTCTTACAGTGATACTTGACCCACTATCTACCCTCTCAGTGCCCTTTTGTATTCTACTAATGTTGGCTTTGCAGGTAATGTTTTGTGCATTCTAGAATGCATATTCCTTTCTTGACTTGCTTTGAAGCACCTCTTGAGCTCAGAAATATATGCATGTAAACTTAGTGCAAACACAACTGAGGAGGTCATACAGAAGCTGTCATCCTCCACATTAATTTACTGTCACATCATCAAAATTAATAATGAAAAAATATATTATTCACTCAGGAAGGTATGTCATTAGTACTGAATGTATCTCCTCAAATTCACTGTATGAACAGTTTGAACAGTTAATCCTTGGATACCCTTATTTTTATTTATTTTTCAAAGTTCCTCTTCAATTGAGATTAAAATATACGTATTCATCCTATGAAGTTCTTGGGATTCTGATAAAAACAGATATAGAATATTTTCTTCTTGAAAATCATTGATCAGACTTGTGGTGACAAACAGCATATGTCCATCTAAATGCTGTTACACATTAATCTTGCCTGAACCTTACATTCCACTAAATCTTTGTGGACCTGCACACTGAACTCACACCAATAGATCATAATTTGGTCTTTTTGACAGCCAAACAGGACTTTGCTTCCTACTCCCTTGTCAGACTGAGAGTTAATTACACAACTGCAGTGTGCTGCTACACTTTTTGTATTTGAGTCTTGAAAAAATGCAAAGCAGCCGTTTCCATTGCAAAGGAAAGGAAAGACTTTGCACATTTAACCACACTTGAGTCTATTTAGTTCCGTGGGGAGTCCTGACATGAGTAGCAATGTAACTTGAACAAATACAGCAGTGTGATGGGCTGGCCTTGGCTGGACACGAGGCACCCAAGAAAGCTGCTCTATCACTCCCCTCTTCAGCTTCACAGGGGAGAGAATATCCAATGAAAGGCACATGGATTGAGACAAGGACAAGGAGAGATCCCTCACCAGCTACCACCACAGGCAGAACAGATTTGACCAGAGAATTAATTTAATTTATTACCAATAAAATCAGAGTAGGATAATGAGACGTTAAACTAAATCTTAAAAACATCTTCCATCCCTTTTTCTGGACTCATCTTCATTCCCAATTTCTCTCCCTCTTCCCCCCAGGAGGGCAGGGAGACGGAGGACGGTGTTGTAGTCAGTTCATCACAGATTGTCTGTCTCTGCTGCTCCATCCTCCTCACTCCTGCCCTGCTGTAGCATGAAGTCCCTCCTGTAGGTCACAGTTCTTCACAAGCTGCTCCAGTATGGATCCCCTCCATGGGGTGCAGTCGTTCAGGGACAGCCTGCTCTAGTGTGGGTCTCCCATGGAGTCACAATTCCTGCCAATAAATCTGCTCCAGCACAGGCTTCCCACGGTGTCACAGCCCCCTTTGGGCATCCACCTGCTCCAGTGTGAGCTCCTCCGCAGGCTGCAAGTGAATTTCTGCTCCCTGTGGACCTCCCTGAGCTGCAGGGGCACCTCCTTTCTCACCGACCCTGCTGTCGGCAGAGGTGTTCCTCTCACATATTCTCTCACTCCTTTCTCCAACTGCTGTTGCACAGTTTTGGGGTTTTTTTCCCCTCCTTCTCTTCTTTTTGAACACATTATCCCAGAGGCATTACTGTCATTTCTATTGGCACATCCATGGCCAGCACTGAGGCCAGCTGTCATGGGCTAGATGGGACATACGAGAAACTTCTGATATCTCACAGAAGCCACCCCTCTAACACCACCCACGATCAAAACCTTATCATGTAAACCCAATACATTAATTTGTACCTTATCCTGATTATTTTTAACTGCAGGTATCTGAAAACATTGAGTAATCTTTAAAAAGTATTTTCCCTGGAAAATCATCATATATAGACACATAGAAAAAAAGGCACTGTTTAGTACTATGTATTTCATAGCTGGTTTTGCCATTATCTTTGGACTACAGGCCTGAATTTTAATTATCTTCAAACAAAATTAGATACTTCAGTGTTAAATGATTTTTTAAAAGGTTTCAGGGAAAGCAATAGTAATTCACTTTAAGAGCCAAAATAATTCTGTCTGCATGGAATGCATTGTTGCTTTACATCCCCTCGTAGCTTTAGACTCTAATGAGCCCGTCCTTCATACTTACAGCTTTCTCTTTCAGTAAAGCCTAGCAAAAATGAACAAAAATCACTAATGGGTTTCTTGTACAGATCTACCAATTTAAATACAAAAAAATATGAGATTCTTAGAAGCATTAAGCTCTCTGTTAGAACAAACATAAAAAATTCTCAGTTCTCCATCTCTCCAAAGAAAAGAGCCTTATAAGGTACGTCACTCTACTACAGTCTAACATTTCAGATCAACAACACAAATTGCAAGCTTCAGAGAGCTTCAAAAGTAAGTTTTGCAACAGGTGTAGGGGGAGTGGAGGAGGAGAACTGAGGGTGCTGCAGGTGTAGGGAGTTAGATGGAATAGCACCCAGCTGGAGCGAGGCCATGAGCAGGCAGAGCTGTGGGAGTGAGAGCATTGCCAGGGTGTTCAGTTCGGTTCAGTTCTGCTCCTAGACTGAGGTGTGTATGAAGGGTGTGAGTAGGGTGATGGGCTAAATATTACCTGGGAGTCCTTTTAAGAAGTTTTTTATGGTTGTGTGTAGTTTTCTGCTCCTTCTTTTAGTCATTCAGTTTCTTACTCTTCTTGGTTTCGTACTTCCATTAAGTACCAAGTGATAACTGGTTTGTTTTTAAGAGCTGCTGATTACACTGGGTATTTTTTTCAGATTTTTGCAAGCTGAGACATTGCAAAGGCATCACTTTGTGAGGAAATTGGAGAGAGATAAGGTTAGTGATTTTAATCAGTATGTTTTCTGTCTATGTTTGACTATGTTTTTCAGGCATTGCCTTTATAATTCTGGGGGTTCCAGATCACACAATGACAGGGGTTTGTTTCTTATGTAATGTCACAACTGATATTATTAAAAAATATGATTAGTAATGTGAGTAATGGATAAAGTAGTTGTTATATCCAGTTTTAATAACCTTTTCTATTATGAGCACCAAAACTAAAAATTTACAAGTTTCCATCTTTATTTTCTTTCAATTCATTTTTTTACAACAGGTAAACCTCTGAAACCTTAATCTCTTCAATTACTATCCTAAAAGCAAGTTAACAGAACTGTGCTGCTGGTCTTAATGAGGTGATGACCCCTTATTGGTGCTTCTAGTTGTCTCATCTTAGGAAAGAAAGATAGATATTGGCCTACAGCCATTTGGACCATTTTTCTAAGTTTCTTATGAGTACAGAAGTATAAGAAGAATTTAAGTCTTTAAGTACTTGAAGATAAGTACATTCAACCAATTTGCTACTCCATTGTGAAAGAGAACCTTATCTTTTCTGGCCTTTCTTTTTTTTCCCAGAAGACTTTCTTTATCTTTTTTTTTTTTCTTAGCTCTCTGAAGTTATTGTATTTGTCTTTAAAGTCTGTGATAATGACTGCTTCCAAGGAAAAGGCTCATGGAGGGTTGAGATTCTTTAATCTTCGCAGATGTGCAGCTGCTTGTCAGTAGTGGACTTGTAGTGTTGATACTGTTATTTTGTACTCATCATGAAACCTTAGTTTAGGATCTATGATTTCCTGGCTGGACAATCAATTTAGAAGTAATCAAACACTGTTGCAGTACAAGATAGTTTTATACACATATTAAAAGTTTATACAGCTTAAAACTCTCTGTCACAATTCTATACTGCTGCTTCTGCATTGGTGCTTTTATGATATCATAAATTGTGAAATCAGAGCCATTATTCTGGTGAAGTAAATAAGAGAGGAACCTGTTTTGGAGACAGCAACTTAATACTGCTGCTGTGTGTTAGATTAACCATTTACTGACTTGCCTGAGGGTACCTGCTTCAGCTTTTCAAGTGCCAAAAAAGGGAGGGTTTTATGGCCATGCACACACCTTAATCAGCTGAGTCCAAGTGTAGAAGAGAGCAGTTAAGCATGTTACCTGATTTTTTGGTTTTTAACCTTATTCATATAACAACATCAAGTAGTGGCATGCTCTAACTCCTTTATTCTACATTATATCTTGGCTAAATAACTGTTGAGTACAGGGCCATAAAAGCATATAAAAAGGAACACTTTTAGGCTGCTCTGGAGGCGGATTAAGAAATCACAGTGATAGATTTCTCTAAAATAGGTTTTAAAAAACCCCATGCTTACTTTTCTGACTTTTAGCCCAATGAGGGAAGCCTCAAAAATTAGTCTTTTTTCAGTCAGTGGTAATTAAGATATGGGAACTATGCTCAGTCACTTGTTTGAAATTTACACTTTTGTGAAAATGAAGATGTATTAGAAACATAGTGTCTCTTTGAAATAATCCACATCAGCATCTGGACGAAATAACCATAACAATTTTTCAAAACTCCTGGTCATAGGAAAGCCATGTGTGTTCTAGTGTGGTGGAATGGGTCTGATACAGATACCAGTGAAATACTTTGTTTGGACTCCTGTTGTCATAGCTCATGAAGCTGGTCCTTGGCTTCTGAGTGTCTCTGGTCGTAGATGAAGGTGCAGGTTTCAGTAGTAACTTTTTTCTAAGCAGGCAGTCCTTGCTTTCTGGAGACAGAGCCTGTGAACTCGTCATCCTTTTTCTGTGTGGTTTTTTCATGGTGTGTGATTCATTGTTTATTGGTGGTTTCGGCACATACCTTCTATCTGCTTTTTTCCTCTTTCATGGCCTTTCCTTGTAAATTCCACGCTACGCTATATATGTTTTTCTATATTTTCTGGGTAACATAAAGTATGTGAGGGTGTGATGAAATGAGCAATATTGAATTGTGTAAGAATTTTAGTTTCATTCTTGAGTACCTCATTTGTGTGAACTTAAATGGTTACTTACTGTAATTATTAGAAAATGAAGTTACAGTAAAACATCCTGGATGCTGAGATAGGGTCTCTTAAATTTTTGTGTATCAGAATTAAATAATGTAAAAACATTTTTCAGGACATCTAGGTCTTCCCAACACAGAGTTAAAGTATCAAATAATAAACTAGCAATAAACTCAAGACCAGCCTTAACAATTCAGGTATTATTTGAGGATCACTGTGAGATTCATTAATATTTAATTATCTACATAGTTTCTTGTGTTCTGCAGTTCTCAAAAGAAAGCTGTTTATATTTTAGAAATGCTGGCTAAAGTAGAAGGTGATAATGGACCGAGAGAACATGGCCTTAGCTGTGAAACAAGGAGTTTGGGGTTCTGTAAGACTAAATCCAATATATGCACACAGCATTCCTGTTGAACAAGGGACAATATATTTCTAATCTCTCACCCTTGAACAGTTTGCATCCTAACCTACCATTTTATATAACTTTACAATAGGAAAATGTCTTTTTTCACAGCAACAATTTAAGACACATGAACTGTGTAACATGAAATGTCTCATGAGGTGACTGTAGTATTCCACACTGAGTATGTAGTCTGTAAATTCTGTGAGAGTTGTCTCTGTGTTATTTAAGGCACAAATCCATTTCTTGATTATTTCTTATAATGCTGAACAGCTGTAAGACAGAACTGGTCATTTGCCAGTTTCTGGGGAGACCTTTTGCCTGACCAAGTAACACTGGACTTGGCCTAGAACTGCTGCCCAATTAGTGTGTAGAATACAAAGAACAGATGTAAAATTCCTTACTTGGTGGTCTTACACTATGTTCTCAGATTTTGTGAAATTCAAAGACAAAATTAAGTGTGTTGAATTTTAATTTTGCCTCTTGCTTTGGTTACAGATGTTTGCATGTAAAGTTGTTAAATATACTTGTTATCATCTAAAATCTGGTCAACAAGGAAAGGCTCATGTGCTCCTGTGGGGAAAACTGCTTGGTCACTTCATTTATTTTTTCTCAGTTAGAAACTATATTATGTTCTGACAGAGAATGTTTGGTTTAAAAAAAAATAATTCATGCTATATGGTAATGCTTTAAAACAAACTCTGAGCAAAGTCTTTAATGAATCAACATAAGAAGCATGAGCACACTTCCAGATTCACAGATCTTTTAGGTTAATTTAAACCCCACACACACTCTTCCAATGTCAGAGGATACCAATCCTTTTTAATTCATCTTTAGTCTTATAGAGCTTCCCTGAGATAAACACCATATGGGTTCTCACTGAAGTTTAGAAGAATAAGATTAATTTCTGAGCTGAAAACTCTGTAGTTTTCCTTATGAATGCAAAAACATGTCTACTGAAACGTTTCTACTAAACCTGGAATGCATTTTCTAAAACAAAGAATATGGTTAATCACTGGGATGGCTCTTGCTGTGGGAAAAATGATTGTTTATGCACTACTTAAAAGGTATTGGAAAACTCACTGTATTGAATATAAGTTACAGTTCCATATGTAATTGTGAGATAACTTCAGTAATTATTTCTCATGTGGCTTCAGTTCTCCTACCCTGGATAATGATATCTAGGACACTCACAAGGGACTTCCTTTAGGGAATTTCTCATTATCCTTGTGTCTGAAAACAAATAGTTATATAAACCTACAGACCAGAGTTCAAGCAAACTGCTGGGAAACATAAACTGACTCAGTTTCTTTCAGATTCTTGATTTATCTTTTTATGTGCCTGGAAAAATTGGATGCAATGTCTGCTTTCCTTGAGGGATGCGGTTTTTTTACTGGGTTTTCAAGTGAAGTGAATAAAGTAGCAACTCAGAAAGTGACTGTTGTGGGCTCATGCAAGACAGTAACTCATTGCAGATTAGACTGGTTTTATCTTAAACATTAGAAAAATGCAGTTTTCTGGAAGACATGATTTTATTGGCCTAAAATTTATGGGTTGGATATTAGAATCATGTGAAGTAACTCCACATCCTGCTTAATGAAACAGCTACTTTAACCCTTTTTAGCAGCAAATTCTGAATTTGTGTTACTGTGGAGAGGATTAAATATTACAACGGGGAAAACAAAATCTCAAAAGAAGAAATATTGATATACCAATTTAAAAGGACTTCTAGATATTTCTTTTGAAGTTCTGTATAGCAGAGCATAAAGAATGTCGTTAGCAATGGTATGTAACTGCAAATGGAAATAATTTTCCATTAGCACTGTAATAGAGAAGTACGTAATAGAAATTAATGTGGATGAGGAAATGGGATTTGTCCTCCTGGAAAAATAAATGGATCCATTCAAAGCTGTGAAAGGACTATGGGAAAAGTACAGTGTTTCATCTTATGTAGTACTTCTGGAGAAAATTTTCACAAAAGAACTGGATTTTTGACATAACTTGTTAGACTTCTAACTCACAGAATTGAGGCACCTCCAGTGCTGTAGACCCCTGAAAGGAAATCTCTATATATGCAAGTTTGAAGCCACAAAATAGCTGGATAAAATGTACCTGTTAATACCAGTAAGTGGCAATGAAAAAACCACCCAGGAACTCTAACAAGTTAAAACTGTGTCTTTTTGCTGAATTAAGCTCTGGATCTAAATTTGGAGAAACGAGCACTCAGTGCCAAATTCCCTTGAACTTCAGATATTTCTCTCCATTAAGTCATGCAGCTGAAAAGCTTTATGAGTAATAAAATAAGAAAGATGGTAGTATAAGAGTATTGTGCTTAAAAGAATGATATAAGATACTATTCTTTCCTCTTAATATCTACAGTTCAAATTAAACTGACACAACTCATGGGTAATATCTCCAGTCCAGGTCTGGGAGCAGAAGTGGTTGATGGAGGTGTGTTTGTTAGTTTAAGGTTTTATTTGATTTGGGGTTTGCAATTATTTTTTATTATTTTTATTGGTGTGTGTGTTGTGCTTCCACATGGTGGAGGGAAAAATGAAGGCAAAAAGAATGGTGGGGAAAAAAATTAGACTAATCAGTTTAATTAGTGGTTCAAACAATAAGCTGAGCCCTGGGTATTTTGAGAAGAGGTCTTCCTTGTACTTCCTCTTCTATGTAATGCTCGTGCTGCAAAGGTGCTGCATTTCTGTGAAGTAGATGCCACCATAACCCCCCATCTGTCAGTGCTAGTGAATTGTTAGCTTAGGGTGGAAAGACTGAAGTATCTTTATCAACTGTTCCTTCAGCTAATTCTCATTCCAGTCTGATACACTTCTAAGCTGAAGTCTGTTGTACTGCAGAAATTACAAAGCTCTCTATAAAGTCCCCTTTGAGGACTAATCTTGCTCTTTCACATTTATGGTATGCTTGGAATCACACACAGAATCACACAATATTTGGAGTTGGAAGAGACCCACAAGGATCATCAAGTCCAACTCTTAAACGGTACCGCTACCTCCCCGGGGGGAATTGAACCCCTGGTCTCCCGCTTGAGGGGACATTCACCACTGTACTAAAGTGGATTTACAACTGTGCATCCTTATACAATCCTTCAGTGACCCTGAAAGGCATAGCCAATTGTTACCTTCATTTCCTGGGTTTTAATAAAATAAAGCCTGTGCATTCCATTATTTTTGCCCCCCATGTTATGGGTAGCAAATAAAAAAGCTCCAGTGATGTATATTTCTGGATTGTGGAGGACAAGAATTCTTCTTTTAGTGCTCATGTCACTGACCTTCGACTAAGAAATCTATATTCCTATCTCCATTTTATTTTCTTGGACATGGAGGAGTGTACATGTGCAAGGGCATGCTCTGGTCTTTTGAGGAATAAAAAAAAGAAGGTTGCTGGATTACCACAGGGAACAAGATAAGTGCCCTGGAAACAGTTAAGCTTAAGTACAGATGTTCTGGTTTTATCAGAGAAATGGACCTCTGTAAAAAAGGAGTGAACAGAAGTGAATCAGATGTCTATGCAACTTAGTTCTTCAGCTCTAACTGTCTAGCATTATTTTTAATTTACCATATTTCTACAGTTTGGAGGGGGTGGTTATAAGATGGACATGAAGTTTAAATCTTAGAATATTTTCAGTGTTAAAATCTATAAATGACTGTTGGCATTTTTTCCATTCTATTCAGAACTGTAGCAGATTATTAAGGTAGTTTTCTATTAAAAGTATGAGAAGCAAGGCTGACGCAGCTGGAGTCAGGAAGAGCAGGCTGGTTCCTCTCTCTTCATCTTTTTTCCCTGTTTTGAGATAGTGCTGACTCGAAATCAGATATGTCCACAAAGTGGTATGCATTTCCCTAGGACGCTTAAAAACTCAATTGAGTATCAAAAGTGACACCATTACAGCAATGATCAAAGGAATTACAGCTCTGTACAGCCAGCCTAAGAAATGACACAGGGAAAAGAATCAGAAGCAGTAGTTGATCTGTGTTTAAAAACTAGTAGAAATAGTAGAAATATTTGGGAAGCACTCTTTTTCTATAAATATTCTGCATACAGAATTTGACATCTATACAACTTTTTTCTCATACATGCCCTTGTGCTTTTTATTGTTGCAGGATCCGTATAAAAAGAAGGCCTACAATGTTTTCCCTTTTCCTTTGAAATTCTTTTTCTTTTGTTATAGAGCATCTTGAAGCAATTAAAAAAAATTAGATAGACATNCTTTATACAACTATTTCATTGCTCAGATGCTTTAAAATCGTTGGTTTCAGTTCTGTGTCTCTGCTTTTAGTAACAACTTGTATCTCAGTTTTCTTCAGTGTCAGACTGAACAAGCATTTTGTGATGAGTTCTACAGTCAGCAGGAAAGTGTG
>WEKX01021763.1:96168-108186 GCA_013390025.1 Pitta sordida
GTTAGTTTGGTTTATTTTTTTCCCCCAATAGAGAGAAACCAGATAACTTTGCATCTCTCCATCCAATGACTCATTTTATCAGTCTGTCTTGTTAAGGTCTAGAGAGTGCTGTGCTTCATACTTTCCATTCACAGAGAAAAAGCAATATATTTTTGATCTGAAAAGCATTGTTTGAAACAAGGGATACAAATAGGAAATGAAATAAGGAATAATATATTCAGGTTCAATGAGAGAAGTTGGTCACTGGCAGGAAATTTTAAATAAACTCTTCGATTGTTGAGCCTTCTTGCTGGTAAAGGGATGGATTTGTAATGTTAAAATTACAGCTCAGATTATATGATTAAAATTCTGTACATCACAAACTTCTCTGAACAGACTAGAATTCTTAAATATGCTGCATTTTAGGGTGGTTTTAGATACTCCTGTCCAAAGGTTAGTTTTGCACAAGGCATATAATGGAAATGCCACTCTGGTTATTCTTAAAGATATCAGCTTAATTAAATAAGAAGTTGCACTCAGTCACTTCAAATTTCCAATGACATCTTTTATTGACGAGTGGATTTAAGAAGTAGAACATTTTTCATACTTTATGTAAAAAAGGAATACTTCGCTTTTCTGAGCTTTACTAGACCCGTGTTTCAACTCTAGTGTCAAAGATCTGAGGATTGTGAGGCCTGTAGTACAAGCCAGTGAAGTTTAACCCCTTGAGAATGTGCAGAGTAATTAAACACGAAGAGAAAGATGTTAAGGGAATTATCTTTCTTTTCAGTTTGACAATGTGGGTACTGGGACCTGACTTTGCTTAGTTTCCCATTGCAAGATCATCAGAAAACTCTAAAAGAGCAACTACAGCAGAATTTTTGCTCCGAGCAGCTAGGAGATGGTTTTATCTGATGTGAGAACATAAAAAGGAATGGGGAGGGGGAAAAAAGTAGCTTCATCTCTCCTCATTCTCTTTTTCACTAGTTTCTCAGTAGTGCTGAGTTGCCTTTCAGTTACTTAAAGGTGCAGCCTAAATTATGCTGCAAGTGAATGGGTCCAAAGCTCCAGCTTATTAGTTTCCCCATTACATCTGGATGTGACCCACTTAATATTTAGATTTCAGTGCTGCCACAGTGCTTTTGTTTTTATGTTGGCTACACCCATTTCTACTGAGTTGTTACTGTTCTGAGTTTGACGGTATTTTCAGGGGAGCAAATGATGGTCCCACTGTCACCAGCTTCACAGGGTTTTTTTAACAGAGTGGAAACAAAAACTGCTCAAGACAGTGTTAAACTTGAGGCTTTCCTCCTTGTAGCCTGTTTCAGCAATGCTCTAAGGCTACCTAAGAGATCTAAATTGCTGAGGAAGGCTCAGGAGAGGCAGGCTTTTTCTTTGTGAGAGCTTCTAGAAACATTAAACTTCTTCTGAAGTAACTTTATTTGAGTGGGAGACTAGAGAAAACGTCCTTGAGTGCCTCTGAGAAGCTGTAGATAGACCCTTGTAGACTACTTATCCCTGAGCCCTAATGCCCTGACTAGAAAGAGCTGATCTGTTGAATCTTCAGCTTTCCTAACAAAAAGAATGAAAGGGTAATAAATATTTTACAGGAATTACTGTTATTTTACTGTTGTCAAGAAGATAACAGGAAAACAGTAACTGTGAATATCTTATAACACCTCTCAACTGCACGATTTTCAGGATTTAGGTATCAGTTTTCTTGGTTATTTTTTGAGTTAAGTATAAGTTGGTATTTGAAAAGGCACTATAAATTCTTCTCACTTCATCTCTTCCCTTTGCGGTGTCATGCACTTATATAAAATCCAGTTCAGCCATGATCTTTCAGGGATGCCAGCAAGAGATGTGAAGGCATAAATCACTGCTGTTTATAGGATTGGTGTTTTCAACCCAACTTGAAGAGTTAGAAGACAGCAGAAGGAAATGGATTCCCAAGAACAAGAACTGTGACTCCAGTTTTTCTACTAAAAATGAAGGCTACACTCACCTTTTACCACAAGATTTTCTGTTTACTATTTTAATTGAAGGAGTTAAAATTTCACTTGCACTTGTAAACTCAGCATGCAGGCCAACTGACTTGCTGACACATGTAATTGTAGCTAGGAATGAAAAAGCTAAAAGATATGAAGCTATAACAGACTAATAACACAAGGCCTTTTAATAACATAAGGCCTGCCCTGATAAGGGGAAAAGTATTTTGTAATTTTTTTACATGCAAACAGTCTGAATTAGCATCTTATGGCAGGAGCATTCCTAAACTTTTTATTCTTGATTTGGAATGTTATTCTTGCTTTGGTAGTATTGTGGATTTTTTTGCTGGTTGTGTTTAATTATTAGGTGGAATGTTTTTAGTCCCATTCAATGTATGTAGTCAAAGACAGTAGAAGCATTAGCTTCTGGAATGAGTTCTGACAAAACAGATGCTCAGCCTGTTAAACCAAAAAAAGAATGCGTGTTTTATGAGTTTTGTTTATTTCTTCACTCTTTCACTCTTTAAACACGACATTCAAAATATCTGAGAAATGCAACTGAGACCACAAACCTTTACATTTTCCCTCCCTCTTAATGTTAACTTCCAAAGAACGCCAAGATTGTATCCTATAGTCATGCTATACTTAATAAAAGTAACACCTGTTATCAACATAGCAGAAGAGTAGATCATACTGAAGAAAGGAAATACAGAAAGACATGGGGCAAAACCACATGGATCAATTAACTTGTTATGATATAGGGTCTGCTAACATGGGGGTTTGGGGGGCTGTTGATAAAGAGGTTTAATTTGAGGGTTTGGTTGGTTGATTCCCTTGAAAAGCTTAAACAAGGGGAAACACAGCTCCCAGTATGTTCTGCATCTTGGTAATTTATGGCATAATCACAATCTATAGCCTGCAGCCTTGCCTAACGGGATCTTGGAACCTCAGGCCCCATAGACTGAACTTGAGGCATTGTGNTATTGTAAAGTCCCTATTCCACAAGTCAGTTACAGTCCTTTCCTTCCTTTCCATATGTGACATGAAGGTTTTTCTGATCCACCTCTGTTGTAGCATCAGTAAGGACCCGACTGGGTGTAAATTATAGATATCTATACAGGGAGAGATTGTTGCTTGGTGTATTTAAAAAGCACATATGTCATCTACCTTTATTAATTCTTTCTTGAGTTCATGTTTTGTAATTTTGAACCACAGAGTTAGCATGGTCCAATGAGCTGAAAATTTAGAAGACGACAGTAGTTCTAGAGAAGGAAGAATATGAGCTCGCTAATTTGATGGACAGTCTGTCAGGCACTAGGAGTTAGTGCACTGCTCCTGTCAGACATGTTCAGGTCCTTGGTGTAAAACTAAGGAGGATATGCTAAGATGTGCTGTCTAAGAAGCTGTGCTGTTTTCTCTACTATGTGTTACATCATTGTGTGATGGCTTTGTCAATCTCTAACATAAGCATGGTTGTTACCCCTGTGAAATGTTTTTAGATTACTTTTGGAAAGTCTTTAAAATAAGTGCTAAATAGTATTAATATTTTAGTTTTCTCACTGTAGTACCCTGAGGGTAGGTTGGTATTTCCCCAGTTGATTGGTAGCTTTTCTCTGACTACCCTGCACAGCATTCCTTAACAGATTTACTATTCTGCATATTTAACAGCAACCACAAAATACTGCAATGAGTTTACTGCATTTAAATAAATGGAAACAAACCACTTCATACTATATTGCACTTGGAATATTCTATAAGAGCATTTGATACACATAGTGAGATGTTTCATTGGAAGTAATATGCACTTAAAATCAAATATAGTGGGAATTAAAATGAATGAAGGCAAGAGTTGAAAGTGATATATAGCTCAACATGAGCATGTTTTCTAACTTGAAAGTATTTTAATAGAAAGAGTAGGAGAGGAAACCCTGTGTTTGATGTAGCATGTGTCTTTATTAACATTCACGCCTGTTAAAGGATGTTGTCAAGATTATGAAGTAATGTAATTCCAATACATATATGTAAGAGTATAAGTATAAATAATGTGAGCTCAGTTTGTAATTGGCTCAGTGGAGATCTTCACTCTCTGTACAGAGCAGAGAAGTACATGCCTACGTGCAGTGAGAACGTTTTTTTGGGATGAGGCTTTAATTTCCAGTGGGAAGTAGCTGACTGGATGGAGAAACTTTAGGAGTAAGGATTTGCATTTATGTCCAGGTACATCCGGGTACAAAACTGCAGTTCAGTAAAGGGAAGTGTGGTCAGCTGGCCACAAGACCTTAGGGGGCCAGAAAATGCTGTTGCTGTTTAGACAACATTTCATTTTTAAGTTTGGAGGATCTCAGCTTTTTTGTACTCAACAAATAGAATTAAATTGGACGACCCCCCAATAAACTAAAACAACAGATTAAAATATGCATGTACTCCAACAGAAACACTTCTGAAATGCCACAGTAGTTCAAATATACTTTTGAGTCGTAACAGCAAACTTCAGGCTATTTCTGTGCATATCTGCATTGAGGGTTGAGTTGTCCTTTCTTTAGACTGGCACATGACTGAGATTAGACTCCCTTTTCTTCCCCAGTGTTGTCTTTTGCTCCAGGGTTCGCTGCTTAGAACTGCAAAGTTGTTAGGTCCAGCTGTCAGAGTGAAGCATCAGTATTTGGAGCTGATTTCTCAGACCCCTTGTCTGTTCAGTTTATACGAGAAATTGGTTTAATTAGTGATACATCAGCACTGCAGAACTGAGGGCTTGTATAAGGCACTGACAAGAAGCATGTGCATGTGCTCAGCATGTCCTCGGAACCAACTTAATTTGTGAAGTTTCTGTTTATGTAGTGGAGATTGAAATTATGACTTTTGGGGTGATGCTACTCATTTGGGACACATCAGACTGAAATTATACTGATCTGAATAGCTCTCTGGAATGGGATTGAGAGTAATTTTGTTTTGGTTTATATTTTCAAAAGCATGGCAAGTGTCCTTGCTAGGTCAAAAATCTGCCCCAGATGTGATTTTGGAGGTTTAAATTATAATGTCCTCTCTCTGAAAGAGAGGAAAATTAAAGTGCCAGTGAAACTGAGATCCATTACTTATTTATATTAGAGTGAAAATCCTGAAAGATTATAGTGTTGCCTTTTATATCTGGTGTTTTCTTGTGCTATGCAGGGTTAATGAAGGAAAATCTATTTTTTAGGTATGGACTACCACAAAGGTCACAATGAATGGTGTTCATTGGTCCACTTAACTCTCGTTACATTTTTTTCTCTCTATTGACTGGAAAGAATACTCCATTTGACTCTAAGGTGCGTTGTTTATATAATACAGCGGATGGGTTCCCTTCTAGAAGTTCATGTAGAAACCTAAATGAAATGACTAATGTCCTGTTTATAAATTGTTAAAATACACATTATTTTCACCTTGGCCAGTGAATGTTTTCTTCTTGTTAACTGTTGATTTGCCATGTTTGTGTTCCTCACTGGAACCACTATCAGCTCAATGCAAGGAAGTGTCCCGATCTCAATTACTTTGAGCGAATTTTGGCTCAAATCCTAACTGAGTAGCGAATCTTTTAGATTCCCTAAAGACATGTGGTAATATCCAGTGAGAGTGTGTGATCTTGGCACGTTTATATTGTTATTCCTGCATCTAGTTCTCTGCTGTGATTGCATTTGGTGCCTAATGCATTACCAAGGACGTGGTCAACAACTGGCACACGGGAAGTAACATTCTTCTTGGAGTCATCAATGGCCTATTTTTGTCAATGCGTTTGCTCCACTTTCTGTGAATTTCAGGCATTTCTAGGGATTTCATTTATGTATCTTTATCTTATTTAAATAAATAACAAATTTTAGCACGCTTCTGGGCAAATACTTTTTCTATGGCAGAATGCAATATGGTACAAGAGTGACTGCAGTGTTGCAGCAGCTTGATTAAGCTAATTAATTAGCAAGTTGGGCTCCTAGTTTTATTTCATTCTTACAGTAAGCAAGCCTATGAGTTAAAATTCTTGAAGCATTAAACCCACCCAATCAATAAACCCCCCTCAACCAAAACAACATGCTTTTGTTTGGAGAAATTAATATGCTAAGCTACTTCAGAAGGAAATTGCAGGTTTCCTTCTGTGATCTTGATGGTATAAGACACATCCAGTGGCAGAAGAACCACGGTCTCTCCCGAAGCCTTCAGCTGTGAGATGCAGAGTTGTATTGAAGATGGCAAAGATTAAACAGGTTGTGTGTGTTGTCATGTTCCAGCAGAACATAGCTTCCTGCCAAGCTGGCTTTCAATTACAGCCTGGGAAAACAGCTTGGTGCCTGTTCTATTTTCACAGCTTTGAAACTCTGCCTTGGTTTGCATGGGAGTTTTTAGGGTTTTAATTTTTATTTAAAAAAAAAAGGTCATAGTGAGACATCAGAAAATTATTCTGGAGATGCTTTTGATTCCCTATGCTAATGTAAACTCCAGTTTCAATATGACAAAGCACTGCTTAGATAGTCTGTGATAATATCATAGAAATGTGGCATTGTCTCAATACTTCAAAAATGAAAAAGGAACGGCTATGGTGGGAGCTGTTAGAGTAGGAATATGACTTAAATATATGGCAAAGGACAGTTTTTATGAAGCATAGGCTCAATCTCAATAAATACACTAAAATAGGATTTATACCTGGCTGTGGCAAAAGTGATATCCTATCTCTTCATAACTTAATAGAATATGAGGAGTTGTTTCTATAAAACATGAACCATGTACGTTAGATTTTTTGACGCAAGTATTCATGAAGCAAGTATTCATTTGAAGCAAGTATCCATGCTGATGATGACTACCTATATCTATTGGGAAAAAAATATATTTTAGGAATACTGGTGAGTTTACTGAGCTTGTTGCTACTAAGCAACCTTAGGGTTTGAGTCCAGAGGTTTGTAATCAAGTGAGCAGTTTGGTTTATATTCAAGAATTTTATTTATTTTAATGGAGTAATAGATTTCGTACCTAGGCTGAAAATGAGGTCAAACAGCAAAAATCATGGAGCTAAACGCAAACCTAACACAGATATTTTCAGATTATAGTCTATGGATTCTGCAGTCTAATTTTAGATGGTATATAAACATTGGAATTTTCAATTTTCTTTATTTCTCTTTTATCATCATACACTATAAACCAAAATACATGCTTTGATCTATGTGCTGGGTCTTATGTGCTCATTCAACATTCTAATGTTAACTTACTTCTCCTGACAGTGTAGGAAGTGGCTTTTACATCTTTTCTCTGGATCAACTGCTCAGTTTTGTATTGATTGTTCTGCTTTTTCAACCATTTAGGCATATGAGCCTAATTATTTCTTGTATCTTCTTATTTCTCTTTCCTCAGAAATCTTGCTTTCTCAAGAGGCTTAGGTAGTTTAATGGATGGAAGCCATGCAGCTACAGCTGCTCATTTTAAAGAACAAAGAAAATACCGAACCAAACTGGGAAAATATTGTAACAATATTTCTTTTTATTTATTTAAAACAATATAAAATTAACTGCTGGCATGAGACTTCAGTGAAGCAAGTTAGTAACGTTTGCAAGAAGTTTTGGTAAATATATGGTAATTCTGTTTGTGGACTTTTTTCTTGAGGTCATACTTGCAGATAACGTTAATGACTGACCATAAGTACTTCTGGTCAGCCTCAAGGCTACGCTCCAGCGAAATGTGTATCAAATGTAGTGTATATTCTTTGGGCGTGACAGAACAAAAGCTCACTTTCTGTGGAGCATCTCTATCAAGGAAATGAGATCCTGCCATGGATTGTGCATTGATTTACTCTCCTGTAGCACATCAGTAATGAATTTCCATTTCTACAGCTGTAACAACTCCAGGCAGTTGAGGCTTGTAGGACCACAACAACTGAACCTTGATTGAAGATTTTGACAAGCCCATAATCTGTAAGAGGAAAATGAACACTTCCTGGTTTCAGATGGGCTAGTTACTTCACTCCACAGTAGTTGAATCGGCGCTGTGTTTTGGATCTGCGATGTAAACAGTGTTGATAGCACGGGGATATTTTCTGTACTGCTCACACAGCATCCAGGCTTTTCCTGCCTCTCATCCCACCCCTCCAGGGAGGAGGCTGGGGATGCACAAGAGGTTGGGAGGAGACACAGCTGGAATAGCTGAACACTACTGGTATTCAGTATATAAAACTGAGGGAAGAAGAGGGAAGCAGGGCACATTCAGAGTGATGGTGTTTGTCTCACCAAGGCAAACATGTTACATGTGATGGAGCCCTGCTTTTCTGGACATGGCTGCTCATGGAAACTAGGGAATTAATTCCTTGCTTTGCTTTGCTTGAGTGCACTGCTTTTGCTTCATCTGTTAAACTGTCTTTTGCACTTTTGCTTCTCTCTCCCATCCATCAGTGGGGGAGTGAGTGAGCAGCTGTGTGGGGCTTGGTTGCCAGCTGGGCCTAAACCATGAGAACACACTTTAAATTCCGACAGTATAATAAAACTGCCAGCTTAATTAATGAAGAGGATCATGCCTTGTCAGTATTGTAATAGCACTTATATTCTGGCAGTCAAATCACTGGCTATGGTACTTTGGATACAGTTTTCTTAGTGAGCTGTGGGGTTTTGTTATTTAATTTTATGGCACTTAAATGGGAAATGAGGCAGGTAAGAAGGTATTTCAGTATGTCAGAAGCGAGATGGACTTCCCTTGATTTTTCTTGGGCCAGTGTCTACTCTTCCAAAAGCCCCACTGAGGTAAGGAGCGCAAAACATCTATAACCTACTTACCTCCTTGTACATATAGCTGGGAAAAGAATAGTCATCCCATTTCAGCAGAGAAAAATGGGACTATTTTTTTTATACACGCCCCCCCCCTCCTCCTTGCCCTCCCCACTTTACACAGTGACAAAATGCCAGAAGCTTCTCAAAACTGAAAGGTTTTTTTGTAAATAATTTTTTGTTAGTAATTTCTGTCAGACACTAAAAGCTATACAGAGCTCAGCAGCAATGGACAGGAGCAATTACAGTTCACGTCTCTTTAGTTCTTCCTAATCTCTCAATGCCAGTAGTATAAATGAGCAGTTTCTCGTTAAAACTGGACTTTTTCTTTTGCTGTTATTCAGCAAAGGGCAACCTCCAAAAAACCTGTCTACTTTTGGTCTTTGAGACAAGGGTATCCACGGCTGAGGTCTCTAACCAGTGAAAGTTTCAGGAAAAGAGAAATTTCTCTCAGCCCCTTGTCTCTAAAATGTATTTAGTTCCATAGGTTCTCATTTTCTTTGTTTAAGGAACAGTCAGTATTATAAAATCATTAAAAAAAATCCCTGGAGTCTTACAGAGTGCCCTGTTTCCATCATGGGTAATGCAGAGGGTTATGCTGTGAGGTGGCAGTGACTGTGTTTGACTGTACACTTCATGCTCCTTCTGTGCTCTGTATATTCTGGTTTTGATTGCAGTATTGACTGCCATCTGATCAAAGCCTCAGTCTCACTCTTAGTCAACCCCATGACCACTGAAACAGTAAATTAAACAGAAAATCTGCCAAGAGCTTACAAAAGCCTTTTATTATTCTTCTTTAGAAGTGGGCCTACATGTGCAGCTAAATTTCTCTATTTATAGTGTGTCTTGAATTTGCTTATACCGTTTGCTACATACTTTTAGTCTACTGAAAGATCAGGAGTATTTTTCCCAAGTGGGTATGAAGATTTTGTTTTAATATAATATTTTCAGAGTATGGCTATGTCTTGTTTCAAGAAGAAAGGGACTGTCAGGAAAATTCAGTGATGGGGGTCTATTTGATTTTTATCTGTTTCTAAAATTAACATAGAAAATAATCTCCAGTGAATATCCCTGTGTATAATGTTGCTCTATACACTTCACTGAAACAGAATTTTGTCAAGGGTCTGATGAAAGATGAAAATGGGGAGTAGGAAAGAGTAACTGGCATGGATGATCAAAGTGTATCAATTCATAAATAAAGTATGTAGCAGGTTCTGAAGATCTGAGTTTATAGCTGAAGCCCCTGGGAAGACTGTGCTGCAATGACTGGCATATCTCAGATGATAAACTGGCATGGTAAAGGCTCTGTTTTACAACAAATTAAATACTCTGTACTACCTTGCAGCAGAATTAAGTTCTCTGCTTTGGAAACTTAATTTCAGAAGATACATTAGCTGTCATCTGTCTGTGCCTATCAACCTTCTGCCTCACATTCTAGTTCTCAGTATTTTGTCCTCTTCTAATACAGAAAAGCAGATTTGGAAGAAAATTCTGTACTACTTCAGTGATTAGCTTTGGACTCATGTGTGTATGCATTTTTTGTTCTTGTTAATACAAAAGCAGTGATGTTATGCCAAACTGTTAAGTCTTTTGGGCAGCTCTTCCTGAAAGCTACTGAGTGTTAGAAAAATTTGCTTCCCTATCTTTAACTGTGTACATGTTTCATTTAAATCTTCTGCCTCATTGTGGGAGCAGGGACACTGCATTAAAAAGCAATAGTTATGAAACTCTTGTCCTGATGTCCCTGTGTTGTTTCTAAAGACCTGTCACCCCAGCTTGTTTTTATTTGCCGTGCTCAGAGGTTCTTTTTTCAAAGTGATCTGACAGGATTAAAGAAGGAAAGTTTTTAACAAAAAATGTTAGAAATTCTCTCAGTAAGTGTGGATTTTAAAAAAACTTCTCAGCATTTATTCAGAGGAGCCTGTTATTTGGTTTAAGATACACAGCAACAGAAAAGGAAATGGTGGTGAGCAGTCACAGAGGCAGGGCTCGTACCCATTCTGAACATGTAATACGGACCTTCTCAAAGCTTTAGGGTAGAGCAGGCATTTGTATTTCAGTTACACAAAGCATTTCAGTGCTGTCGTGCAACATCGAAACAGTGCTGGTTTTGAACAACACACCACAGGTACAAAAATAAGTCAGACTTGGGGTTTTATGGCCTTATAGATCTAAACATGCATGGCTGTGGTGTACACGGTTTCTTTTAGTGCAGCTTAGAATGAATTGTCAGAAGTTTTCCATTAGTCATTGGGTGCGGAGATTCCGAAGCGAAGTGGTTTGTCATGTGTTGCTGAAGGGAGGTTGGTTGTTTTCTTGTTCTTAATGACTGACATTTTGCTCTTTCAAATAAAATACAAGCGGTGCTATTACTTTTAGGGACTTAATTCCTGAGAACAAAAGGGTTGCTCTTCTCTGAATACTGGAAAAGTGCTAAAATGTGAAGATGTTGGATAGAAAAAGTTAGAGGTTTAACATAATAGTGGTTCAGCTACTGCATTTCAAGGAGTACTGAAGGTGAGAGGGAAGGGTGAAGAGAAAGGCTGCATCTATTAGCATTTCAGCAGACTGTAATTGAGTGTACCAAATGGGTCACATTTATTTAAAAGCTACGGTTAAAATTTTCAGTGATCACTACTGACTGCAGATTTTCTTTTGAAAATGGGTCCCTTTGATTTCCAGGTTTGGGGTACATCAAAAATGCTGGAGTTTCAGGGAAAGACTACTACTTGATTGAAGGAAACTGGAAAAGGTGGTCTGTGAGAGCCTGGTGCAGGCTGTCTCATGTTTTTCTCAAAACCGGGATAGTTTTCACCATTAGTGGTGATGTAGACAGTTACTAGTATTTATCTTATTTTTGTAGTTAAAATGAAGCAGTTCCAGAACCTTAACTTCACTTACACCAAGAAAGAAGTACTGAAGAGAAGGTTTCCTCAGTTTGTGGTTTTGGAGCCGTTTAAAACGGTGATAACCCCACCCAGCAGCACTCTGTAAATATCAGTTAGAGCTTGCTGGAGTGGCACAGATTTCTCCAGGTCTCTTCAGGAGTCAGCATTAATTTAAAGCATTAAATCATCCTGAATAGTAACTTTCCATTAAGATGAGTTTTCTTCTAATTTCTTTATGAAGTTCCAAAGTTCAAACTATTCTTTCCTCATTTCCTAAAGACTACGCATGACTGACTTCAGCTATAGGATTTTGCAGTTCATCAGAATGAAGAGTTGAATTCCTTTCAGCTGAAGATAAAAAAAAAAAATCTACTTGGAACATAATGAGGATTT
>WEKX01021764.1:2019-17786 GCA_013390025.1 Pitta sordida
ACGGGACTGGGTGGGGTGGGGGGAGCGCCGGCGTGGGATGCCACGGCACAAGCGGCCGGGACGGGGACTGGGATTGGGCGGGGGGCAGCGCCGGCGTGGGACGCCACGGCAAGTGTCTGGGATCAGGTGGGGTGGGGGACAGCGCCGGTGCGGTACGCCGCGGCAAGAGGCTGGGACGGGGACGGGATCAGGCGGGGCGGGGACAGTGCCTGCACCAGACGCTGCGGCAAGCGACCGGGATTGGGGCGGGGGTGCGCCGTGAGCNGCTCCCGCGATTTGTGAAATCCGTAGCCACGCCCTCTCCCCTAATAAGGTCTGGAGGAGGGTCCTGAGAGCGGGGCTTGTTTCAGCTATCTGAGTGTGCTCTGCCGAGGACTGGACTGGTGCAGGGCGGGGTGGGGAGGAAGCAGTGGCGCAAGCGACCGGGACAGGGACGGGGACCAGGACTGGGGCGAGGGAGCGCTGGCACAGGACACCGCGTCAAGCAGCCGGGACCGGGACGGGACTGGGTGGGGTNGAGACAGCATGATACATACTACTGCAGGAAACATAGTTGTACAGGTAGTCAGACTGAATTTCAGATATTTTCTCTAGATGCAACAAATTCAAAAGCTCTTCTATATTATTTTGCTCTTATCAGTGGAGAAGCTCCTGCCAGAGGTTAAACAATATCCTTTGTATGAGGAAACTTTTAAATTCATCAACAAGATACAGATGTTCAAAGTGCAAACATTACTGTTAGAAGCGTACGTATAGTGACTTTTCCTTATATAACAGGTATTTTCATGATTGAAACAAATCTGTAACATGTTAAAGGGAATTATATTTTTTTAATCTTTCTTTGTTCAGTGTGATATTAATGTAAAGCAAGTGTAGCATTTCAGCATTCTTTTTCTCCCTAAGAACTCGATCAACTCATGAAAAATTCCATTTGTCTTTTATCTTAGCCATTCCAACTGCGATTGCAGAGCCAAAACAGTGGGTTTGAAGCAGAAAATATTGTATATCATTTCATTATCTAGACTTTAAGTCATATAATGTATTTTAAAAAAAACCAACCAACCAAACAAACAAACAAAATTCTCATGTTATATAATCACAGGTTTTGTATGGAAAATATGAACAGATTTTGGATCCCACTAGAAGCTTTTTAATGCATAATGAATAACTGCAATACTAAATCCTGCAGTGCAAAGGGCACAATCTCATGATCTAGTAGAATTTTGTGATTCCATCCACAAAGCAATACAATACGAATGCTGATGTTCTCTTCTGGCCAGATTCTTTGAGCTTCACTCAAGATGAGGAATGCTTGCTTACCTAAGTGAGTCTGTTAAAATCCATTCAGGCAGTTGTGCAGGGCCTTGAAAGTAACAATCCTGGAAAATTAAACTTAGTACAGAAGTAAAGGTTTGCCATCAAGGGGATTTGGATAGAGAAGTGAGTAGTAAAAGTCAGTAAGAAAGGAGAAAAGCTGCAGTTGGCTGCAGCTTTATAAATAGACTACCAAGCTGATCTGAACAGATGTCAGGACGGGTTACTTCTGCTGAGAGGAAGAATTAGTTACTTACTAAAGATGTTTTCTCTGCATACCTAGGTTTGTTTATATACAACAAGATTATGAACCCAATTACTCTTTTCCCAATTGTAATTGAAGTAAAAGAGGACACTATTTCCTTTCTCTAGTATCACAGAATCACAGAATTAGTAAGGTTGGAAAAGACCATAGAGATCTACTCCAACCTATCATCCGTTACCTAACCTAACCTGTTACCTAACCTGTTGTCATCCTGCTACCAACACACCATCCTACCAATAACACACTACGCCAATATCTAGGTCATGCTACTAAGTACGTCATCCAATCTTTTCTTAAACACCTCTAGGGATGGTGACTCCACCACCTCCTTGGGCAGCCCATTCCACTGAGAGATCACCCTCTCTGTGAAAAAGTTCCTTCTAATATCCAGTCTAAATCTCTCCTGATGCAGTTTAAGACTATGTCCTCTCGTTCTATCACTGGTAACAGGAAAGAAGAGACTAACCGCCACCTGGCTATAACTCCCTTTCAGGTAGTCGTAGAGAGCGATAAGATCTCCTCTCAGACTCCTCTTCTCTAGATGAAACAACACCAGCTCTCTCAGGTGTTCCTTATGGGGCTTGTATTCCAGCCCCTTCACCGTCCTCGTCGCCCTTCTCTGGACACACTCAAGGATCTCAACATGCCTACTAAACTGAGAAGCCAAAACCGTACACAGTATTCAAGATGTGGTCTAACCAGTGCCCAGTACAGGGGGAGAATAACTTCCCTAGTCCTACTGACAACACTGTTCCTGATGTTCGTGATGCAAGCCAGGTTGCCATTGGCTTTTCTGGCCACCTGGGCACACTGCTGCCTCATGTTAAGTTTTCTATCAACCAGCGCTCCCAGATCCCTTTCCAGCCACTCCACCCCCAACTTATAGTTCTGCATGGGGTTATTGTAACTCTGCTGTTTCTCTATCAATTTGAGTAGACATAAAGTATAAATCCAGAATTTTCACTTTGAAAGCTTTTAGGCCTAATATATTCAACTACAAATTTATTTCCACTTAAAAACATTTAACTAGTTTTGTATGCATTGCAGAAGAATGGCATGAGAACTGGACAGAAAAATACAAACTAAGATGGAAGCGCAATAAAAAGATCATCAAATTAATATTTCAAAAGCTCAGGTGGAACTTATTAGTAAATACAAAGAAACAAAGATTTCTGCATCATAACTCTTAGCATTGCATAGTAGGTGTCTTAATAGATCAAATTAATTTAGTCCTATTTTCTTTCTAATGAAAAATTATTTATCAATGACTAAAATGGGAGTGCAAAGCAACTAGCACAAATATCCAGCCCTACATAAGCTTCTGAGATGTCTACAATCTGCTGAACCTCAAAATATGAATGGTAGTGAAAACTGATTTGGTTATAATTATTGGGGGAACAGCAATGAAATGAAATAACAAAGATTATTCTCTTTGTAGTGAAATTGAATCAGATCACCTTAAGTCTGACATTAATAGAAAAAGTTAAAAGAGTGTAGAAATATATGACATAGAGAAAATAATTTACCTACATATTTGTGTTTAAACCTTATAGAGAGATGCCTAAACATATACAGCTGTAGTGCAATCCTTTCTGTAGCTGTGAAAGGGCTGGGATCTTTTCTCCTTCTATCTCTCCTGCTACATAGATCAAGCTCTTGCGTCATGCTGCTGACTTTTTTGGAAAAAGAAGTTCAGTGTTATAAGTAAATGTCAAAATAAACTCTTAATTACAGTACATACAATACAAAAGCTAAGTATTCCTGTAGTTCTGTATGGGTTAAACTGTGTAAGATCATAAACTGCAATTTTTTCACGACTTCAAAACTATTTTTACAACTCAACATACTTTTCCTCACTTTTTTCTTTGTAGTGAGTTGAACATGTCATGTATAACATTTAAAGCTTCATCTTAGCTTTAAAAAGCAGGCACTTTTGCAAATTCACTGAAGTAACAATTGTCAAAACCTTTTGAATTCTTGAATTTTTCAGTCATAGAGATAAGCTAAAAAGGATTCAAGACATCAAAATCATCTGTGAAAGCCTACATGATCTTCTGCACTTCAAATAATAAGATGTAAATCTAGCAAATTTCCCATGCAGCACTTTAATGGTGGTCCTTTGTGGCCTTCCTCCACTCATTTACATCCCACAGTAAATAAATTGTGACAGATTAAGCAGTTAGCTATGGAAGAAGTGGCACTGTCAGCACTTGGCATGTTGTAGAAAAGACATATCCCCAAATCCCAAGTCTAATGGAGATTTAAGCTATTTGGTTTTGTTTTTCCTTCTTTGTAGCCACCATATTGTGACATCGCTAAAATTTTTGCTCCTAACTAGTGGTTTCTGATCAGTAGAACTATTACTCCAGATTACATAGATGGTGAGAAACAGCAACTACTAGGGTATGACTAAGAAACACCTGATCCACTCCATCTGTGAATGATATCTTAAATATAAGCTTAGATGAAGACAGCTGTCTGATTAGGTAAATTCAACCGCTAGGTGTCAAAGACTATGAACAACATTGTCTCTTTGACAGGGTGTTGTCTGAATCAATAAAAAAACATACACTGAAGACATCAAAGGATTAAAATAGCACAGGGAAATGTGGAGATAGTCATACGCTATTATATCACATAATTTATCATGATAAATTAGTGTCTGATTTCCCAACTCCTAGGCCTTTCCCACAGTGAACAGGTCTCTTGTGTATCCACCCAAGAAAATGCTTATAGATAAAAGATGCCATTCAGTGTGATTAGGTGTATAAAAGCTGGCTCTTAAAAATAATTATGCCAATAGCACAATAATAATAATTTTAACTAGTTGTGCAGTTGGCACTGGTGAGTAATTTCGAATTAAAATCAAAACTGTAATGTCAATTATATGTATGGTTTCTGTAACTTCATTATTGTAAAACAATAAGCGAAATATTCCATTTTGATCCAAGCAGAGGCAGTCTTATTATTTGCAGCAATCATTTCCTGAGTTTGAGCTTAACTCCTACATACAGTTTTATTACATTGTACAGATACTACAGCCCAAGAGCAACCTACACCTCTGATTGTGCAAATCTACTTTTCTCAGGCTAAATAGTTATATTCAACAGAGATAGTGCAGCCATGAGGCTCTCAAGAATCAGTGACAACAAGTTGTGTTTGAACTACATTTTGCAGAAGAATATTCTATTCCTACAAAGATATGATTTTGGCTGTTTAACAAAATCAAAATTATGTGTTTTACTATTTCTTAATCCGTATTTTCTTTGTTTCTTCCTTCAGGTCTTCAGTCTCAGGAACATTTTTCACATTCCATTATTTTGTACTATTTTCTAATCAAGACAGAGGTTAAGGAAGAAGGTCAAGATACTAGAATTCCCTGCAGGCTTAAATTCATTGTAATGTTTCTGCCACTAGCTTACATTATTTTTATGCAGCATATATCATCAGTTATAAAATGATAACATTTCTTGAAAGAAAAGATAAAACATTTAGGGAATTATTTATCACATGAAGGAGTAAACAAATCTTACAAAATAAACATTGGAAAATTTTATATGAACTATTAGCTTCGACTTGTAAGCTCTACAATAAGTATTAATTTGTATTTTTCAATATATTTTACAAACAAAAGAGTAAGAGAATGATGGTAGCATTCCTTGATTTACTAGAAAGTTAAAAATGTGGCTTGGTAGTGAATGATCATACAGGTTGTTGGAAGTATATGTACCTTTGCAAAGGAAGAATCACAGAATCACAGAATCACAGAATATTATGAGTTGGAAGGGACCCACAAGGATCATCTAGTCCAACTCACCATCTAACACCCGTGCAGAGACTGAAAGCCCATCCCAGAGCGGTAACACAACCTAGATGCCTCACAGTCTAGCAGGCCACCCCGAGCCGGAAGGGACCCACAGGACCATCCAGCCCCACACCCCCCAGCTAGACCATGTCACTAAGCTCCTCATCGAGTCTTCTCTTAAACACCTCCAGGGACGGTGACTCCACCACCTCCCTGGGCAGTCCATTCCAATGTGCAATCACTCTCTCTGTGAAAAACCGCTTCCTAACATTAAGATTAAACCTCCCCTGGCGTAGCTTGAGGCCATGCCCTCTCATTCTGGTGTTATCAGCCTGGGAGAAGAGGTCCACACCCATCTGGCGGCAACCTCCCCTCAGGTAGCTGTAAACGGCAATGAGGTCACCTCTGAGCCTCCTCTTCTCCGGACTGAACAACTTCAGTTCCCATAGTTGCTCCCCATAGGGCTTGTCCTCCAGTCCTTTCACCATCCTTGTCACCCTTCTCTGGACCCTCTCGAACAGCTCAACATCCCTCTTAAACTGGGGAGCCCAGNCTGCAAACTTGCTGATAGAACTCATGGTTTATTTCAAAATGACTTGAGTGCATCAGTGAAGGAATCTATGACTCACATGATTAAGGTAAGAATATATTTTAGGTGTTTTTTTACTTTGTTTTAAGTGTACCACTTAATGGTTGGAGTCCGCATAACATTCCAAGCATTTTAAAGATAAGTATCATACACATATTTTTATAATCCTTTCTACTTCAGTGATTTCATTATGGAACAAAGAATTGTGTGTATTAGAAGAATACTGCTTGATGGATCAGACAAAAGTAACTGTTTGTATTTATACTTTTTATCAGGTTTATATTTTATAATTAGATACAAATAACTTCAAACATGTTGAATTAAACTTAATTTTACCTATCCAAAGATCAGTTGTTTAAGTACACTGCCCAAGTCTTTCCTTGCTCTTTGACATTTATGGAAATTTACTAGGAATTCATTGGTCTTCTAATGTGTAACAGATAAACTCTGTTCACTACCAATCTGCATAACATTTGTAATTTCACAGATACTCACCCCTTCTAGTTCTTCAGCAATTTGAACAGTACTATTTTAAGACAAATCTCATGATGTCAGAGTTATTTTAAACAAAACAATTACTTAAATGATTATGCCTGGATTCCATTAAGCTGCTTCCAAAATGCTATAACTAAAGTATTGTATTAGTCTGAAATTGGCTTGAAATAACAGATACCAATTTAAAATGCCTTTAAAATAAAATAAAACAGAAATAGAAAATTAATTATAATTTATAGCTTGGTATTGGTTTTAATGCATGTTTCATAGATTAGACTCTCACTGCAGCCATTGAGAACTAAATACCTTGTTAGACACTGAACATGACCCCTAGGAACACCAGCAGTCACAGAGACACCACAAATTCCTTTATGTCTTTGTTTTACCTGTCAAATACTTTGTATATGCAAGTTGCAACAGCTGCAGATGTGTGTCACAGCCTTTGTGTCTACACTGTTAGGTGCTCCAGAGTCTGATCTCTTGAAGTCATTATTATTTCCCAAGCATAAGCTTCAAAAGAGACAGTTGTCATCGCAGCCAGAAGTCACTAAGATTTTCTTTCTCACACAGAGGAGGTTAAACTGCTAAATAATTACAAGATGACTTATGCTGCTCTAATTTTCATTGGCTGAGTACTCAGATAATTTAAAATTGATTCTGAGGCTTTTTTTTTTTTCATATTCAGTCCATATCAAGCTTTATAAGACATAAATTGTATTGTAAATAAAATTCATTTGTAAGAAATTGAAACAGTCTTGACTAGATACAGAAATCATTGACGAGGCTGACATCAACAGTAAAATAAAACAAAGCCTCTAGCTCCCTACAGTATCTGAGACATTTTAATGGGCTTGGAAGCTATGGACACAAAATCCATGAAACCTTGCTGGAGTGACGGCAGAGTACTACAGGACATTTCAAGTATCACGTCAGATGTCTACAGTTAGGCAAAAAACCTCAGCCGTTCATCTGCATTGTTATCAGTGTGAACTCAGTCACGCAGCATAGCTGTGTATTTTTATATGTAGACAACTATATTTTAGTATCTTCAGTTTAGGAGACCTCAATCTGTACCTGGTAGATATCAAAATTTGATTGACGTGAATCTTTGCACTGTATCCTGCCCCACATACTGAACCAAATCTGCTTTATTTTTACATCTAAAGATCATATGACCCTCCCAGTAGAAAACAGCTCCTTGATAACAGTACTGGCATTTCACACTGATGTCGAGAGAACAATTTAAGAATAAAATGACCCTGGTATAACACAGTGTTGTTAACTAAAAGAAACAGTCTGCCTCATCTTTCACAGTCACAGTCATTTGCTCCCATCCTTGATTTTCCTGCTCCTCTGTGCTGCAACAAGTATTTCACTGTCTATCCAGCGAATTATTCAGGGAACAAATCCAGCTGAAAACTATCCTAGCAAAAGCACAATAGCTGTTACTCTTTTGGATCAGTCAACCTGGTGTGGTTTGCACAAAGGAAACCAAATATTTCTGCTGGTTTAAGTTTGAGGCTCAAAGTAGTAAGGTTTAAAATGCTTTAAAAGTTGGTATTAAATTGCAACAAAAGAGAACAGTAGCAGAGTTTGGTTGTGATATTACAGAAAAGATTCTCTTCAGGAAGGTGTGATTGCAACTGTACTGAAAAATCATTAACACATGAAGGAAAATATTGTCAGTTTCAACGATTCTCAAAACCTTAACTCTATAAAGGTCTAACGCTTTCATGGTTACTTCAATAAAAGCATTTTTTAAAGAATCTTATTATTGGTATAGGGTAAAAAGTGAATTAAAACAATACAAAATAAAACAGATAGCTAATCTCAACTACCTTATAATACAGTCATCCCCCAACTTTCACGGGGCTGTGGGTCTCCTTCCACTTGTGCAAAGCCCGAAATCCACAAAGAATCACAGAATCACAGAATATTCCAAGTTGGAAGGGACCCACAAGGATCATCGAGTCCAACTCTTAAATGGCGCCACTGCCTCCCTGGCAGGAATCGAACCCTGGTCTTCCGCATGAGAGACAGGGACAGTCACCACTAAAGTGGATTTTTTTAGTAGTGAACTAATTAAAGGTAATGAACTAATGAATATTCAATTAATCCCTGCCCATCACCCTGCTCACCTCATCTCCGGAGGGGCTGCAGAGCGCTCCCGGGGCTGCTCCGTGGCCTGTGACATGTCAGGAGAGTGCCGAAAGTCTCTTCTGGCCCCTCCCCGAGGTATTCCCTGTGGCCCCCTAAGGACATGGCTGCTGGTGCAGGTCCCACTGGGATTGGCTCTCCCCAGCTGCATCTGTAGGCCCATGGGTCCCAGGGATAGCACTGTTTGCACTCAGTGTTGTCCCAAACCTCAGGCTGGGCTGTCCCCTTGGCTGCCCTGGTTCATCCCGGACACTGCTGGCAGTGGACAAACCCTGTGGGACCTCACGCCTCCAACCAGGCAGGGCATGCAAGGTGAGGCAGGGCCTGGGATCCAGGGGTTCCAGAGCACTGCCAGTACTGCCTGGCCTGCTCCCTCCACTGGAGATGCTGCAGTCCCACCTCCCACTGTCTCCCAGATGGCCACCAAGGCTCTCCTGTGCCTCTAGGAGCTAGCCCCACAGCCCCTCTGCAGAAGTTGTCCAGGCAGCCATCGGGGGCGGTTCCCACTCCTCCTAGCTGCCCAACACAGAATTGTCATTTCCTGCGCCGGGAAGGCATTCTCCACTGGTAGTTCCAGCACCGTCCCTGCCTCCCAGAGCATTGTTCCTGCCAGGAGCTTGCGATTGCTGGGCTGTCCATGAGAGTGTGCTACGTTGGATCCTCCTGGGCAAACTTTTTGTGCCCCAGCATGAGTGGCGGCACCAGGGCTAATGAGTCAAGGGGCTGCTCCAGTTGAAGACGCTGCATTCTGGGCACGGGGGGCAGGCTGGGGTGAAGAGGGGAACCTCTGTCTCCACCTTCCTGTTGCTTTGGAAACAGTGGCTCTGGGACACACATGACCACACACACACTCTCAAGCCATCAAGACTTCCTGGTGCGATCAATCTAGCTGTGCAGTCCCTCCCTACTTGAGCTGAGCTGAGCCGTGTGTATACATAGATACACTGCGTGGATTTCTGTTGCCATGGCAGTAGGGGAGCTGCACAGCAGAGTGCAGAGGGATCCTACCATGTCCATGTCCATGGGAGAGGGAGTGCTTTTCCCAGCAAAAAGACCTGGAGGGGTCGAGACAACCCCTCTGGTGCTGCTACCACTGGAACGCACAAACTTTCTCGCCTGGCCACGCCAAAGAAGTGCTTGTTTCATTCGCAGTGTAGTATGTGTATAGCCAAAAAACTCGTGCTTGAGGCATGAGCTTGATGGTGCACATGGGCACAGCAGGAGGGGAGCTCGGGGTCTGGCTGGGGCTGCACTCACTCCTGCCGGGGCCCCAGCCCTAGCTCCAGCCCAAGCCTGATCCCCCCATCCCTCCCCTTGTATCCCGTCGCAAGGAGAGGCCACAAGCCACCACGTTGCCACAAGACAAGATGAAAGGGGGTTCTGTGGGATGCGACCAGAATGTTACAATATCTTTCTGGGACATTGCGTTTTGCTGCTCTGCTCAAGCTGGACAGGAGACAACAATGGTGGCTGTGGCAGGAGTCAGCAGCAGAAATCGACCGGAGGCAGGACTGCAGCAGCCCTGGTGGAAAGATCAGCCCAGGCTACACAGGCAGGGCTCCTGGATTTCCTGGACCCACAACTCCACATTGCCCCACCTGTCCCACCCAGCTGGGGTGGGATCCAACACAGTTGGACGCAGGGTCCAACAGGACTCATCCACAACCAGCAGTGTGCAGGAGTGATGGGGGACAGCCAAGGAAACAGCCCAGTCTGAGGTCTGGGACAGCACTGAGTGCAAACAGCATCATCCCCAGGAGCTGCAGGCCTGCAGCTGTGAGCGGGGACAGCCCAGTCCCAGCAGGACCTGCACCGGCAGCTGCCTGCTTAGAGGGCCACAGGGAATGCCACAGGGAAGGGCCAGAAGACAGCCCCTGTACCCTCTTGGCATGTCACAGGCCATGGGAATGCCCTGCAGCCGCTCTGGAGCTGAGATGGGTGGGTCAATGGATGAGGACTTAATTGAATATGCATGAGCTTATTTACATAGTAGCTCTTTAGAGGTTGCACTGCACATGCCATGACAGGAATTATCATTGAAAAAACCCACAATGGATTGAATCCACAAAGTACAAAACCGCATAGTGGGGGGGTTCAATGTAATCTGAAAGAGATTCTAAATAAGTTTTTTTCCATGTTGGTCTGTATATGGTCACATTAACACGACTTTCACCACTCAGTTTAAACTGAAGCAGCATAAGAAGACAAAGTGCATTACTGGTTTCTGTTTTATAATTTAGTAATAATTACTGTTTATAATTTAGTAATAGCAAAATGCATGTCCTAAAGAAAATGACAGTAGCAGTAGCAGGTAACACAAAGGTATAATCAAAATTAAACAACACATAATGAATTATATATGAATATATGCCTTAGGCTTATCTTGACTTAATAATTATTCATGGAAGATGTGTGTTTTATAATCATCTATAAAGAGATAATCTTCCAGCAAAAACCCCGTAGAACAAAACAAAACAAAAAAGGAAAAAATCTGTCAAAGAAATTAAGAGTTAAGATTTATTTGTTCAGCTCTAATTTTGCCTTACTAATTTAACTTCATTCAAAACATCCAGGCATTTTCAATTTAGAAAAATGAATTTAACTGACAATTATAATTTATCTAATCTAAATAAATAAGATCAAGCGTTATCATATAGGAAAAGATCTTTCAACAAGTCATTAAAATATCAGAAGTATATCTGTATTTTAAACCATATTTGAATCCATTATGTAAATTCACATTGAGTAGACATATTGAGCGTGCATTTTAAGGCCCTTAGAGAAGTAATGCCATTTTTTTTTTAAATTGTGAAAATCCCTCCTAGCATAACAACTATGTGCTTTAACCCAAGACTTTTATAATTATTTTTTTCTCCATTAATTTACTTTTTTATGCACTGAAAAGATTTTTGTGTTTCTTATAGATAATCTATAACCTCCAAAAAGAGGTCTCTAAGGCGGGTGAGCACATTTATCACAGTATCACAGTATTAGCAAGGATGGAAGAGACCTTGGAGATCATCGAGTCCAACCTGTAACCCAACACCAACCCATTGTCAAAACCATGGCACTAATTACCTCATCCCGCCTACTCTTAAACACCTCCAGGGATAGCGACTCCACCACCTCCCTGAGCAGTCCATTCCAATGAGTGATCACTCTCTCTGTGAAAAAACTCTTCCAAACATCCAGTCTAAACCTCTCCTGGCATAGCTTAAGGCCATATCCTCTTCCTCTGGTGCTGGCAGCTGTCCTGTCATTCTGGTGTCGTCAGCCTGAGAGAAGAGATCCACACCCTCCTGGCGGCAACCTCCCCTCAGGTAGTTGTAAACAACAATCAGGTCACCTCTGAGCCTCCTCTTCTCCAGGCTGAACAACCCCAGTTCCCGTAGTCGCTCCCCATAGGGCTTGTCCTCCAGTCCTTTCACCATCCTGGTCGCCTTTCTCTGGACCCTTTCAAGCAGCTCAACATCTTTCTTAAACTGGGGAGACCAGAACTGGACGCTGTACTCAAGATGTGGTCTGACCAGCGCCGAGTACAGGGGAAGGACAACCTCCCTGGACCGACTGACCACACTGTTCCTGATGCAGGCCAGGATGCCATTGGCCTTCTTAGCCACCTGGGCACACTGCTGGCTCATATTGAGTTTTCTGTCGATCAGTACACCAAAGTCCCTCTCCACTTCACTAGTCTCAAGCCACTCCTCTCCCAGCCCATAGTGGTGCATGGGGTTATTATGTCCAAAGTGAAGAATCTGGCACTTAGTCTTGTTAAACCTCATACTTCTGGAGCCTGCCCATCTTTCCAGCCTGTCAAGGTCCCTCTGAAGGGCCCTCCTACCCTCCGGCAGTTCAATATTTGACCCCAGCTTGGCATCATCTGCAAACTTGCTGATGATGGATTCAATTCCCTCATCCATATCATCAATAAAGATGTTGAACAGTGCCGGGCCTAACATGGACCCCTGTGGGACTCCACTACCAACTGGATGTTGCCCCATTCACCAGCACTCTCTGAGCTCGTCCGTCCAAACAGTTCGCAACCCAGCATAGAGTGTTTCCATCCAGTCCATGTTCTACAAGTTTCTCCTGAAGCTTATTGTGGGAAACCGTGTCAAAGGCTTTGCTAAGGTCCAAATACACAACATCCACAGCCTTTTTGTCGTCAACCAATTGAGTCACTGGATCGTAAAAGGAGATCAGGTTGGTCAGGCAGGACCTGCCTTTCCGAAAACCATGCTGACTAGATCTAATATCATGGATGTTTTGTAGTTGCTGCATAATAGCACACAAGACTTTGCAGCCAATCTGTGTATTTTAGTCTGTTTCATCAGCTCTGGAAACAAAACCCTCCTCTTTTTTTTCCCTTTAAACGCACTACGGAAAGCACGTTGTCTTGCATGCATTCTGGTAAACTAATCACCAAATAATTGTTTTCTAGATACAAGATATATGTACTTTGTGTCCAAGCAGGAAATGCTGCAAAAGATATGCTTTAAGTAATTTGAAAATGTATATAATTCTTTAGCACTTTGCCAAAACAAATCTGAAAAAAAAGCTAGTGTGAGTATTATTTTAGAGCAGGCAACACTAGATGGTTGCGAATGTGCTATAAATGTATTCTTCATCTTTGCTACATGTCTCTTATGATGAGTCTTTACCTTGTGAAAATTAACTTTCCTCTTAACTTTAACATTTTCACGGAAATATTTACTCCTGTTGGCACAATGTAATATAATATAATATAATATAATATAATGCATAAGGAAGAAATACTTTGGAAAATACTCCACAAAATCCAGTTATTAGCAACTTAACTGAGTTCTTGTTGCAATATTTTCACTAAATATAAGGTTACTTGTAAGTGCAGAGTATTTGGCTTTAAATAATAGTCAAAGTTCATGGTCTTCTAGTCCTTCAATATTGAAAAAAAAGTAACTTGATATTTCTAAATATGTGTTTAATTCACATTTGATCAAACTTATAGGACATCTGAAAAACACACAGATTGTACATGAAATATTTATATAGATTTGGAAATGTAAAAGTTCTACGACAAATAAATGTTGTAACAGAGTTTAATAAAATTTTTAAAAAACGAGTTGTCTCCAGACATTGAGCCTGTGCAGCTTGTTTTCTGTGTTGTTTTCATCTTTGCTAACTCTTTCTTCCATAAGAGATGTTGCACATTTTAATGAGGTAAATGTCAACGCAGCACAGATAGAGATCAATCCCAAGAACCCATATACATTTAATAAAATAGAGAAATCTCTTTAAAAATAGTGCTACTAAAAATTTTATTAAGAAATATTACACTCTAATGTTTTTTTTAGTAAGATAATTTTTTTCTTTTCCATGGAGTTAATATTTTATTTTAAAATGCAGTTTTACTATTAATTTCCTATCATCCAGGGATTAGTGTTTCTAAATATGTATAATTAGACTTCAGGGGTGGCTAATGTTTAGGATTTCTGATTTAATTGCCAAAACGCAACAAAAATAATGCCCAGAATTTTGGTTTTCTTCCTTTGGTTGACAGAAGTGTTACTTTTATGAAAATGGCAACAACCACCCCCCCCAACAACAACAACAAAACAGTATCAAATTTAGTCTAAACCAAAATTCTAACTGGAATAATATTGCCCAGAAAACAGGCTATTTTTTTACAGGGAGTTTGTTCAACATTTATTAAAAGAGGTTCTTATTTCCTGTTTCAGCACATGCAGAAGTCTGCAGCTTTTGTGGCTCTTGGCCCAAAGTCTTTCCCACTCTTTGGCATAGTGACTAAGATTTAAAACTGAAAAAATTACACAATAAACATAAATAAATAAAATCAATGTGTTCATTTTGCAAGAGATGACAGAAATGATCATTCCTAGGTAGATGCAGAAGCTGTTCTGGAAGTAACTATGGCATTGTTCCCAATCACTGCTACCAAAGTTTGTTGTGCCTTCTGTTCCAACACAAGAGATTTGGACCTTCCAACTCTTCTCCCAGCTTTTGTGTTTTCTCATCTATTTTTGTGTTGCTTTTATTTTAAGATTTCCTCTTTATTTTACCTCTTTGAAAATTATTTTTCTTACTCTGCACTCATCCAGGAAAAGGAAATATTACCATCTAGCACATATTTCCATACTGACTTTTTTAAAAAACATGTTCAACATCTTGTTTATTTAATTACACTGCATAAGTCTGTTGCTATATATCAGTTTACTGCATGATTCTGTGTATGGGCTATGTCATTCTGCAAAGTGTTTTGTAGAAGAACTACTGATTAACTATTGTTTTCAAGGGAAGAAATAAACTTTTTCTTAATAAGTGATATAATAAAATCATCTTCTTAAGTGTTTCTGCTCACTTCTCAGATAATCAATTCGTTACCAGTAGACTGTTGAGAACTGAGAGCATTAGGAGCAGCAAGAAATTTTTATCCAGGCCTTGAGTATAAACTATTCATTGAATGTTAAATTTTATTATTTGATACTGCTTTTTGGGAAATAGATTTTCCTATCAAAACTGCCTCTTATTTTTACTCTTTCAATGTTTCATCTCTCTTTGTGTATTTTCATTTCTTTATTATGCAGCTAAGGACATTTTGCTCCATATGACATAAAAAAAATCAGTGTATATTAGAGACATTTTAATATGAAATTTCAGGGATCAAACTGATATCACTAAAAAGAGAACAGAGAGGAACCCATTCATGATGTTCTTTTTTCCAAAATCAATAGAGCATTTAATCTCAGAAGCAAGTAATGCATATCATTGATTTAGAGAAGCTAAAGTTATCTTTTCAAAATCCTAGTTCATAAACATTACAAGAATTTTAAACCAGTTTTATCCTCTGATCATCATAATTGTTTGTATAAGTGTCACATTAGGGTGAAGCTGGGAAGTTAGAGTAAGTGTTTTTCTGAGAAATGCTATTGTATGGGATATTCCTACAACTATGTAAAGCTGGCAGGGTAGCTGGCAGTGGCTACCAGCCAGAAAAGGATGCTGCTTTACCACTACATCCTCAGGAGCTATCAAATAAGTACCTTACAGAGTCACAGAATCACAGAATATTATGAGTTGGAAGGGACCCACAAGGATCATCTAGTCCAACTCACCATCTAACACCCGTAAAGAGACCGAGAGCA
>WEKX01021766.1:0-28352 GCA_013390025.1 Pitta sordida
GGGGCTGATCCGTGTGTGCAGGGGCAGCCCCGGGCTCTGGGTCTGGGGACGGCGGGTGCTGGGTGTTGTGGAGAGAGGGATGGTTGTTGGGGCTGGCTCGGACTCTGGGCAAGCCCCGAGAGGGAGAGAAGGCTGTGGTGGGCATTGCCAGGGGGGCAGAGGCGGTGTGTGTGAGAGCAGGGATTGCAGACTCATCGGCCTGTACTGATGTCTGGACAATTTTCAAGTGTTAAAATATCTCGTAATGCTTCCCTCAGGTTTCTGTTTGTTTTTCTGCCTGACCTCAGGCTTTGTTTGGCCTCTGCAGCAAGATGCTGTGTAGGGACATGCTGAGTTCCCCAGCTGCAGGGGAAGGGTAGTGGGTCAGTCGCCCTTGCTGCAGTTCTGATTCCGCCTGCCTGTTTCAACAGGTGTGTTAAATCTGGCAAATTTGCCTCTTCTGTGCAAGTAGTGGCCTCTCGGCTGCAGCTGAGCTGGGATGAGCAGCTGTCGGAGCAAAGCTGACCTTGACTGCCCGTTCAGGTGATCATGGACGTGGCTTATCTGCTCCATAGTCAGATTTGGGGTCTCTGTACCAGCAGCATGTTGTGAAAATGCATGAGGGATTCGTGCAAAGTCTCCTAGGATCCAAGCTAATAACAGCTTGGATAATTTGCCTCTTTTAAAGTTGTGAAACATGCGTTTTGTGTTGTGCACTGTCCTTGTCTCAGCCTGGCTTTGTGGAGTGAATATGTAGTTTGGTTCACCTGTTGTAGAAATTGTTTTATTGTGCGAAGATGGTTCTTCACCTGTAGTGTCTCAACATTATTGTCTTCTAGGAAGATCCGTCCCTGGAACGACACTTCAAAGGCCACAGAGATGCTGTCACTAGCGTGGACTTCAGTCTCAATAAGAAACAATTGGGTAAATTGTGTTTTGATGGCCAGATGGTAAAGAAGGAGCTGCTCTACTTTGGTTAGATGGAGGGAGGGGTGAGATACCGAGCTCATCAGCAGCAAAATGTCCCACTTGCCCTTCCTGCTAACAGCAGCTGCTCTAGTCTCCTTGCAAGCTTGTGTTTTTCATAGTCAAGAGCTGCTGAGCTGACTTCGATCAATGTTTTCAGAAGGGAGAGATGTTGGAGGGGCATGTAGCTGGGTTGCCTTTTTGTCACCAACTCACTGCTCTCTGCTTAATCTGTACTGTGTTACGTATTTGATATTTAACCTGCTGCAGCTGACACCTGCCTCTGCTGCCCAGTAAGAAACTAAAGAGAGAACCTTAATTCATAGACCTTCTGTGTATTTCCCACATCTGTCTTTATTTGGAAGAAGATGTGGTCTTGGAAGTAAATTGTCAGTCCAAGGCAATGCACGGCTGGCCTTGTTTGAATTTCTACTAGTGAAATACACGATGTACTTGAGACTGCTGCCAGCTCTGGTGCTGAACTGAGTGTGACATATAGTTTTAGTGTTATTGAAAGAGAACTAATGCAAGTCTGGTTTAGTGTGGCTTTGTTTTTTCTTTTTTTTATTTCAGCAAGTGGCTCGATGGATTCGTGCCTGATGATCTGGAGCATGAAGCCTCAGATGAGAGCCTATCGCTTTGTGGGCCACAAAGATGCAGTGATGTGTGTCCAGTTCTCACCCTCGGGTCACCTGGTGGCTTCAGGCTCCAGAGACAAAACAGTCCGGCTGTGGGTCCCCAGTGTGTGAGTACCTGTACCCTTTGTGTTCCTGCTATGGCTCGGGGTTTCTCCCCTGGTTACAGTTCTCCAGTCAAACAGACTGGGATCTGTTTGAGAGAAAGAAGAACCGTTTAATGTGATGCCTCTGATAGAGGAGAGGTAAATTGGTCTTGAAATTGGATGGAAAACAAACCAAAATCTTTTGCAGAGATTAAAATCTGTAGTAATGTCCCATGCCAATGTAACTCATCAGGGGTGAGCTGTTGGATTTTTCTTACCTACAGGAGGATGCTCAAGGATTTATGCTTGAACACTTAATCTTGCTCCAAGTAATGAGAAGCATTTTGTGGCCAAGATGCAGAAAAGCACCTGCCAGTGCTTCCTCTGGTCTCTTGTTTCCCACACGAACTGGAGGAAGGGATTGTTTTTCAGAATGGACACAGATATAAATAGGGATTGGAGGTTGTGGGGTTTTTTGAGCTTGTGAATTGAAAAAACTTTCCTGGGAAGTAACCTTAACAGTTCCCTTACAGTTGCTTGCCTTTTGGCAGATAAAGGATTAAATCAACCAGGCAACTCTGACCTTTGCTGAGAAGGGAGGGAATATTGCTGGAAGGTCTGTAGTAGGTATTTTGATTTTTTGGCCTTTATAGTTTTGGTAGTCCTCAATCTCAGAATAAAGTGAAATCCTGGTGGAAAAGGGGGTGAACCATCATGATTTTTTTCTTTTCAATCTGTAAATGTTGAGCTCCTGGGAGACCAAGTGTTCACGACCCTGTTGGATCTTTAAATTGGTGCACTTTGGATTTCTAAACACACCTTGCATTTCTTTGTCAGAAAAATGCCTCTTGGATTTATTTGGAAATGATGTGTGAAGAAGAGTAACAGTACCTTGTCTCTTGTCTTGCCTGGCTGAGTTAGTGGTAGTTTGTTCACAGGTGTACAGCATCAGGTGTGCTGAATTCTTGTGTTGTTTCTTGTGTGGTGCTGCATTGGAATTGTCCAGCTGGAACATGGGCTGGGTGTGAGGCCTTTGCCTGTCCAGAGGAACTGTGGAAACATATCCGCTCCTCATCTGCCTTGTGACAGCACAGAACCTCAGCATCTTCTTTTGTATTGATACCTATTTCCATAAGTGCTGTTTCAAATGCTTGCACAAATTAACAGTAGCATTTTCACCCCTTTAGAGGAAATGTGTTGTTTCCCGTTGGATTGGGCTCCAGTACTGAACTGCAACAGCTGGTTTTAGCTGTGTATTCTGTATAGCTCATGAAGCACAAACAAGTTTGGGGTTGATCAACTTTTTTTCCAACTGTAATCGTTTCTATGTGAACTGTGTGTGGTGGTTAATAGCACTGCTCAGCAAACAGCAGCTTTGTGTTTTCAGGTATATAATGCCTTTGCTGCCCTGTTGTGCAGTTTTAATGTGCTCTTTCCTTTTGTGCAGCCAAGGAGAATCCACGGTGTTCAAGGCTCACACGGGAACAGTGAGAAGTGTTCATTTCTCCAGCGATGGCCAGTCCTTAGTTACAGCCTCTGATGACAAAACAGTCAAAGTGTGGACGGTTCACAGGCAGAAATTTCTGTTCTCACTGAGTCAGCACATCAACTGGGTCCGCTGTGCCAGGTGAGTGTGGCTTTGTGGCATCTCTCAAAGCAGAGACTGAGTGTCATGGTCTGGTGTAACACATTCCTATTCAGGGTGATTCAAGTCTGGGTAGTGACAGAAATATATCGGTGACCTGCAGAGAGAGCCCTTCAAATAATAGTCTGCACCTGCTTGGTGTTTCTTCAGTGGTCTTTGTTAAGCAGAGGCTTTCCTGCTTTGTGATTTGTTCTGTGTTTTATTTTACCCGGTATGACAGTTGGATCCTCCTGCAAGTTGCTAAGAGAAGCAAAAGGAGGGATTTGTACTGTTACATATTTCAACTTTGTTACTTTAGACTTATGCCTCTAGTTAAAATGATGACCTGTCCTCCCAAAATGTTGTAGGTGCTGCCATAATAGTAACATGATTTCCTGATAACTGTTTCAGATTTCGTTTTGAGGAGTTTTTTATATATATATATCTGCGTTAAAGCCACCCTTTTTGTGCAGGGGAAAGGCTCATTTGAATTCTGGAATGCGGTGGTGGCAGTGGCTGGTAGCACTACAGATGCCCATGGAAGAGCAGGAAGGGTTTTTTTCCAGTGGTTAGGGACTCAGGTCTTGATCCTGTAATATGTAGCTGTGATCTGTCCTGCATATGAGATTTTGAGATGGGAGTTTAATAAGTTTTCTTTAGGGACTGGAATGGTGAAGGTTCTGCTGCAGCTGTTGCTTGTCTTGGGAGCACTAATTGTGTTGCTCTGATCTCTAGTGGCAAAGGCAGGAATTGTTTTGAATGAAGGCAGAGAAACAAGTGGGACAGGTGATCTTAATGGTTATTTTCTGTGCTTGTGGGATTAGGGATAGTTTGAGTACATACAGCTTGCTTTCTTTTCCCTCTGCTTGGATTTTTAATCTCACTGATGCCAGCATGACTTCCTAAAGAGCAAGACGTGTTCACCAACGTGCCTTGACAGCTGGCCACATCCAGCTGACCCTGTGCACCTTTCATTTGGGGGCATTTCTTAATTGCTGTAACTCTTATCTTAGATTCTCTCCTGATGGACGATTGATAGTGTCAGCCAGTGATGATAAAACTGTCAAACTGTGGGACAAAACCAGCAGAGAATGTATTCACTCCTTCTGCGAGCACGGGGGGTAAGTACCTGGGGTTGATGATGAGTGCTCCAAGTTGGAACTGGGAGGGTTCTATTTCAATAACTATCCAACACATCAAGCCTCAGTTTCATTGTGCCTGTTTACTTTTGGAGGTAAACTTCATTATTTCTTCTAGCTGTGCTAAGATCTTTTATTTTGCTCTGAGTTGATGTAAATTAAGAGTTGAAAAGTCTACTGGTAGATTGGCACTTGGATGCTTTGTTTCATCCTCAAATTTTAAAATAACAAAGTTATTAAAACCCAACTTTGTGTTCAGAAAAGCAGCTGTTGATTTTGGAATGCTGAGCCACTGCACAAGTTAATTTTGTCCAGAAACGTAAAACAAGTCCCTAGGCAACTGAGATTGGAAGTTCCCTAATTTCTTGCTGCATTGAATTTTTAAGTGTGAAGTTATGTTTTTTCCAGGTAATAGGCAATGATACCAAGACAAATTGAGACAACATGATTTTTCCAGTGCTCTTAAGAATATGGGTTACAACCTATTGTAAGATGTAAACTTCCTCATCATTTGTTACAAGAATACTCAAATGATAATTATTTTTATCCAGTTCGCTGTATGTATTGAGCAGGAGTTACAGGATGCCCTTCACTGAAGGTTCTGAAGGTTTTATCGTGCTTAACATGTTCAAAATAAAAATTGATTGCATACAAGTTCAGAAAGAAATTTGGCCTCAGCCTCGCCACCTTCCAAGTGGAAATACATAATTTCAGGCACAAATTCACTAAGCTTTGCCTTAAGATTAGTTAATAGAAGAAAAATACCTGTTCAGTCATGTACACATTGCTCTGGAAATAATGATAATTTAGTAGAAGACATATATTATGCAAACATTCAATGAATGCTTGAAAATGTTATGACAGTTGGATCCATCAGATTTCAGGAGACTTGTGCCTGCAGCTCCTACACCTGTAATGCAGACTTTTGGAGGTGATGTGCTTAGATAGGATCCCCCACTCTGCTTGGCGTTAGAGGCAAGGTCCTAAGAGAAATCCAGCAAAATAAACTTTCAGCTCATCTCCTCCTTAATGTTCAGTGAGTCATGGTGTAGCTTCCCTTCTTGAAGAGACCTTTTTTTACCTTCAGCAAGAGCTGTGTGTAAGCAGTTGGGTTTGACTGCCTTTTGCAGGTTTGTGAATCACGTGGATTTCCACCCCAGTGGGACGTGCATCGCTGCGGCAGGGACGGACAGCACCGTGAAGGTGTGGGATGTCAGGATGAACAGGCTGCTTCAGCACTACCAAGGCAAGTTAAGATTTTAGGGAGGCTCAGTATGAGTTTCTCTGATGTCTGAGGTCTGTTTCTCCATCACCTGCTGCTTTCGCAGAAAGGCACAGGGTCAGGCAGCAGAAGCCTTTCCTCACCAGCTGTGCTTTGCTTTGTGTCAGCTCCAAGCTGCAGGTGGGAATGGGTGTTACCTGTGGTGCCATTTGCCTCATATTCACTCGAGGAGATGGTGTGCAGGAAAAAAGATGTGGCCTTTGCCTCTGAATAAGCCTATAGGATGAATCAGATGTCTTCCAGGAAATCAAAATGTTGGGCTCTTTTATGAGAAAACTAGGAAAAGTTAACAAAAAAGGAAAATTGAAACCAGTCAATTGCAATTTTACGCCATGATCTATGTTTAGAGTTCCTTCTCCAGGATCTGTTTGGATCTCAGCCTCCAGAATTAGCTTTGACCAGGTTACAACTTTTCCAGGTTGGCTTGACTATGGAGTAGTTTGCTTTTATATCTAGGAGTCTAATTATCTGGTGGTTTTTTCCCCCCCTTACCTTCCAAGTGGCATCTTCTCCCATTACCTGTTCTTGTCCAAGTGATTAGTGCTGCAGTTTGGTAGAAATAGACAGGATAAGGGTGCTTTCCCAGCCATTCTTTGAGATTGATTGACCTGTCCTGTGCATATTAGTTTATTGAGCCTAATTGTGGCTTTTCTGTCCTTTACTAATACCAGTTTTTGAGGCTACTGTGCTGTTTTTAAATAGATACATCCTTAAGCACTGTTTGCAGTGTTGACAGCTTATTAAACTTCATTTTGCTCACTTTTGCTGGGAACTGCTTCTGGTGTGCTCGTAAATTAGGTCAGAGATATGGCTCTGGAGCTCAATGTGTTCTTTCTGCCACCCACATCAGCTGCTGTGGGTTCCTCACAGCTTTAGTTATTCCTATGGATCACAGTCACTGCCAGTTCCCTGACAGTTAACAAAATCAAACCTTTGGACAGCTGTTGTTCCAGTTCATCGGGGTTGAGCGTACATTCACAGAGGTGAATACTGAACTGTGATTCTTTGTGTAGTAGCTATTGTTAACTTGTGGCCCATATCAAAACTTGGAAATGCCTTTCTAAAGTCTTGTTGCTAAAATCAGTGGTGTGTTTAAATACTTGGGCAGTGTCAGATTGTCCTTTAACCTACTTTTATCAGCTTTTCAATGGTAGCAGGATCTGCAGTGCTTGTTTCCAGGCACAGTATAACTTGGCTCAAAAATTGTCTCTTCCTGCTTTCCACTTACTGCTGTTAAATTGTCTGAATCCAGTGTGGTTTAAGCTTGGCTGCCAGGTTTATTTTTTTTCCTGGAATTGCCCATTTCCCTGGTATCCCACCCTTACTGAATGGCATTTTAGTGTGACACCCTTGCTATTGAAGTGATCGTTTCCTGTTGTGAGTGTTATTTTTAACAGCTACTGTATAAATCCTAATTGTCCATTAAACTTTGAACTAAAAATAGTAATGAAAGCTGAAGAAACCTAAAATTGCAGTGCTGGCTGTTTTCAGGCACTTCACACACCACACCTGTGGCCACAAACTGATGTGTTTGTGAACTGATATTCTGGAGATGTGTTTATAAATCTCTCTGTTCTGAGGGTTGATTCCTGGCCTTTGGTGAAATCTGCTTTAGTTTGGTGGTTCCCATGTGAGGCTGCCGGCCCAGTCCCGCTAGATGGCACCTCTGCCTTCAGGATGTGCTGCCCGATTTCGAGGGAATCCATTTTAAAGATGGAGCTGCCTGGAGGAGTTACAGATAAGTAGCCTTGCCTCGGGCTCCTGCGTCTTACACTCGGCCGTTCTCCAGCACCCATTACTCTTTCAGCAGTGCTGCTCTCGGTGCCAGGACTTGTTCCAGCTGTGACATTTGTAAATGAAAGTTGGAAGTAGAGAGAAAGCTGCAAAACCTTTTGTAAGGGGAGTTTTAGCCAAATGCAATGTGTTCTGGCCATGTTTACTGTGCAGGAGAAGAGAGAGATCCTCCATCCTCTGCTTGGCACTGTTGTGTACAGCAGGTTTTGAGCAGCTCCTACAAAAATGGCCAGTGTTTTATTCCTTGACGCTCTAACCTGCTTTCTGCTTCCTATTTAAAAAGAATTATTTGTATTTTTCTCCAGTTGGGATGGGGCTGATGGTAATTACCTGTTCAGTAGGGACTGTGGCTGTGTCAAGTCCATCCTAATTTATCTTCGTACTGGTAGTTACTAAGGGTTTCATTCCCTGGTTACGTAAAAGTAGTATTTTGAGGCTTGGGACAGTCACTTGCAGTCACTCCATGCTGGCAGGACAATTTTAGTTGTTAACCCCCAGTATGAGTCCCTTAAAAGGCTGTTCTGTTGCTCAGGCTTGGCTGGCAGAATGGGCTTGTAGCAATAAGTCATTGGGAGATGCCACCTTGTACTGCACTGGATTTATTGGTTACAACCTGGAATCAAGTGAGGTTGGAGGATGTGTTGAAAAGTTTTTGCAGATGTGTTGTGAATGGTCCTATGGGAGGTATGAGCTGGTTTGGCAGAAGACAGATGAAGTTTTCTCTGAGCTTGCAACAGCCAAGAACTCCTTGGGCACAGAAGCTGCTTATGGAGCCACAGTCTGACTTCTTTCCATTATGGAAAGGGTTTCTGTGAAGCTGGAAAGACTTTATGCAGTGTCTGGAACTTGGAAGATTTGATGTATCATTAACTTCATCTATTTCTGGTGTGATTCCTTTCAGGACTTGCCTTAGCTGACAGGTTACGTTTGCCTTTATCTGAATATAGACACTAATGGAGCGGAGAATATTACAAATCACTCAGAATGAAATTTTCCAGGGAGAAAAGCATTTAGCACTCTTTTCACGAGGAAAAAACTCCACACAGACCTTTTTCTCCTTTAATACATAGAGTAATACAGGGCTGGGGGGGCAGGGGGAGATCCGTGTGATGGAGGCAGTATGCACCAACAAAAATCACTGTTTAGAACTTGCCTGTGTAAAGGTTTTCTTCTGTGTTTTTGAAAGTTCAGGTCAAGAGGAGTTATGTTTTCAGCACTGAAGCTGAGGTATTTAGTGTTCCTGAGAGTTCCAAAAGCAGAAGTATTCTGTTTTACCATTCAGCAATGTTATTTCAGGTATCTGCTTCAAATCCACGTCTGCAAAAATAATACATGGTTCTAATATCTTTAAAATTGCACTGTGGATTGAAAATGTGCAGCAGACTCTCAACGGAATATAAATTTAGTTGGGTGTGATGTATTAGTAGTAGTACATTTGAGATACCAGAACATTTGGAGGGCATATAGTGTAATTAAGAGTAATTGGATGGTTAAATACCTCCTCAAGCATAGTCTTAATATCCTGTAATGTCACATATGCTCAGAAAGCTGTGCATATGTAAAGCACTGCATGTTCTCATAAATAAATATGTTCAGTACCCTGTTTTGTAAAAGTTTGGGGAGGGGCAAAGAGCCATAAATCAGATGTTTAATGTCAAACTTAAGTGAAGTTCACTGTAACTTTTTTCCTAGAATATTTTCTTTAGCTCTTTTCAAAATAATTATTTGGCTTCATCTTCATGCAGGGAGGATTGCTGTATTGGAAGTTCACACTCTTCGTAGTTTGTCTCTTAAGACTTGTTTTAAATATTTAGTGAGACAAATTGGATGTCTGGAGAAATAATACTTACACTGGACCATTTTCAAGTTGCTGGTTCTTATTTCCTGGTTTCTCTTAAACCCAGGCTTGGCTGGAGTCCGATAGCAAACCAAAAGAACCTGTGCAATGTCAACTCTGAGTGTCTTTCATTGTAATTTCAGTCTTTTCCATGTCCTGACATACAGATTTTAATCTAGAATGACTTGGAGATAAGCAGCTCCACAGTAGTAAAATGTATCAATGTCCAGCCCTCTCCCAGAACTCTGTTGCTGACTTGCACATATAGTACATTTTGGGGCTCTGCTGGAAGCTTTTGTAGCATTAAATCTCCCAGAATAATTGGCAAAGCTCCCTTTTTCCTTTCAGTAAAGTAGTGCCTATTTTTACAAGGATTGAGTACTGTTCTTGTTCTCCAGTGCTTTGAAGAGCTTTTGTGGAATGTTTCCTCCATGATAATTTTCCTGTTAAACTTTATAACAGAAAATTGGAATGTGCTTGTGCTTTATTTTATTCTTTTGCCTTGGGCTTATATAAACTGGTTTTGGTGACTATTATATATGGTTTTTTCCATCCTTAGTGCACAGCTCTGTGGTCAACAGTCTTTCCTTCCATCCCTCTGGAAACTATCTGGTTACTGCTTCCAATGATTCAACTCTTAAGATCCTGGACTTGCTGGAAGGAAGACTTCTGTATACTCTGCATGGTCACCAGGTGAGGCAAAGCCTTTTATGCAGTAAAGCACAAACTCACAACAAACTGGGCAAATCTGTGCTTGAGGCTTTCACTCTTCATGGCCAAGAATTGTTTGAAAACTTCCTGGTGTAAAACTGCGACTATAAACCTGCTGATAAACTTTGAGGTCATCACTGTTTGAAGGGAAGGCCTATGGGGAGAGAAGGAGGTAAGGCAGGAATGGAAAGAATGAGAAAACAAGACCAAAAGTGAGCTTCAATATTGGGGATTCAAGTCTAAGACAGAAACTTAGCAAGAGCAGCACCCCAGACTCTGCTCCTGGGTCTGTCACACGCTCTCTAGAGCTGCTCTCTCTGTGTCCCTCTGCAAATAACCCTTGGCCCCCTGACACAGGTGTTGTGAAGATAAATGCTGTTCACCTGGCAGGGGACTTGAGGACAGCAGCCATGAAATGGAGGAAATCTATTTTGGAGTGTGATTTGGGAACATGTTTTCATCTTGTTAATGGGCTGAATTAAATAATTGAAGGTGATAAATGCTGCTGGTTGGTTAAATTGAACTGATTGGCCTATTAGTATTACACCTCTGGATGTGTTGCTTCTAAGGTTAATTGTGTGAACGCTTGGAGCTCTCTTTCTAAGGCTAAATGAAAATAAATAGACTAATTTCATTGTCAGTGCTGAATGGCACTGCAGACCTGCCTTAGAGGTTCCCCTTCCAAATGGACAAAGAGGACAGAAATTCTTAGCCCACTCGTGTCTCTTTTGAAGTGGGGGCTGAGTTTTAAAGCACAAATCTGTCTGAGAAAAATCACAGCCTGAAGTTTTTGGGGGTGATGGGGATGGTTCTGAGTGACAGTGGTAGCTGTGTAAGCTGTAAAACTGATAATTCTGGTATTTTGTGGCTTGTCTAGTGTCTGTAAAAGTCAAGTTTGTTCTGTAACTTCTCTTGCTATACATTAACAAACATTTCTCCTTTTTTGTAATATTAATGGAAGGTAGGATGGCCTCATACTTTAATCTTTCCATGAATCTGAGTTTTGATTAAAATTGGCCAAAGGTTCAAATGCTGAAAGAATGGGGGGAGATAAAAAAATCTGATTTTCGTAACATGGAAGCCTTGACTGCATAAAGCTTTTCTTGCTTTGAAAACTGGACTAGGTGGATAGTCCTATAAGGAGTACACAACACTTCTGTTGTCTTAATCTTGTTTTCATATTTGTTTATTGTGTTAATCTGCCAAGTAAGTTCTTGGAAAGCAGCTTGCTGGAAAAGGGTGAGTGTGGAAGGACATTGGAGCTTTACACCTTTTCTCCTTTACACCAGGGGATGTGCCTGGTTACTGTTCAGCTGGAGGCTGAACCTGCTTTCCATTTGTCTCCCATGTGAGCTGCTAGCTGCTCCTCACTGACTGCAGTGACACAAAATAGGAGTTTAGCTTTGAATGAAAGTCCAAAACTGATTATGGTGATGGAGGCCTTCAGAATTAGATAATTGTCTAGAAAGTCCCTTTGGGCAAATACTGTACTTAACTCGAGGCTTCTGCAGAACAGTTGATCATCTGTTCAAAAGTAGAGTTAAAGCTCCATGTTTCTCCCCCTCTGCTGCTTCAGGCCAGGAAGGCAATGTCTGCCAGTCTCTCCTGGCAGCAGGCTGTGACTGCAGGTCCTGCTTTCCCCAGAAGCTGCTGGGATGTGTTCCTGCACTGGCTGCTCCTCCAGCCTGCTCTGCTCATAGATAGATCCAGGCTGCTTAATACTGAGGGATTTTTCCCCCTCTCTGTTATCACTCTGATTTTAGCCAAGTGGCTAAAAATGAAGTGGATGTGTATTTTTTTGGTCATTAGATGAATTTGCCTTTTAAGGTGAGGGCTACAGGTTGGTCACCAGATGAACAAACTGTTCTGAGGATGTTCTTGAGTTGTGCCTTTGGTTGAACATGCTGGTTGACACTTTGTTCCTGCTCTGACAGCTGGCTGATGTTACATTGTTCTGGGAAGGCTGCATGCAAGTGGACACTTGAAGGAAAAAGCCCCTCCAGGTCCTTTAGACATGCTTTGACGCAACTGCTGGAGTGCCAGGAATTTGTAAGCAGCTGATTAGCTGTAGTTTACATGGGGAGGTTGGCCAAGTTTACATTGCTGTCTTTAATTGAAATGTAGCTGGCCCCTTGTAGCAGAGGGGTCATTAGAGACAGCAGTTTGCAGCTCGAGGTTGACATCTTGCAGCTGTGAAATATCATCCAGTATTGTGCTGCATGTTTTGGTTCTGGAGTGCTTCGAGCTGTGAAGTGCTCTTGTCTAATTCCATGCAGATGACACACTGGCTTGGTACGTAAGTCCACCTCTGGTACTGAATAATTGGTGAGGAACAGAACGTTTTGGGGCCCCTGAGTCAGCCCCAGAGAGTTGCTGGAGGGGAGCAGGTATGTACGTGGTGCTTGTCTGCCCTTTGGAGTGCTTTGATTAGAGCATTTCCAGACTGACTTCCTCAGTGCAATGGAAGTTCTCAGTAAATATTTAGAAAACATCTCATGGTTATTTATAAATAGGAAGACCGAAAATGCAAAGTTACAGTTCTCCGAGCAACCTTGGTTTGAACTGTGAAGTAGCTGGATTCTACCTACCTGGGTGATATTAAGTGCTCTCTGCTTTGTTGGCTGACTAAAGAGCAAGAGTTCCTGAGCAGGTGCACAGGAAACAAATGTGCTCCTTTACTGTCTGCTGCCAGCTCTTCCTAGGTGACATCAAACATCTGTGCAACCTGATCCTCTTTGAAGGGTTCGAGGACATCTCAGGGCTTCATGGAAGTCAAACAGTAAAGGGAGATAAAAGTGTATTGCAAACAAGCAATTCACTTTAGGGCAGCATTCTGAGTATTAAAAGGAATTTTTCCCTCTTAGCTCTAGCCCTTACTCCCTGGTGAAGGAGGGTGGCAGCATGAAAGTCTTGCTCTGTGCACTAATGCAAGAGTTTTTCAAAGGTTGATGGGCTTAATTCTTGAGACTTCTTGTCAGAGCTATTCTGCATAAAAATGTCCTTCACTGCCAACTCTGTTCCCTGTGCTTTCCTTCTTGATTCTCTTTCCCTCACTTTTGTTGTGCAATTTCTAGGAATCTGCCCTTTTTAACTGAACATTTTTCTTGGCATTGCTGTTGGAGGTGTGGATTCTTTCCACAGTCCCTGTGGCTTTCCATTTCATCCTTAGGACAATACTCAGCTCAGTCCTGTTTCCAGCGTGCAGTACCTGTGCTGGCACTTTTTCTCCTCCCCACCTTATCCTAAGGGTATCTTATGCAAGTGGTGTTTGTAAAAACACAATAAGCTTCTATGACTTTCATAGTTGTTTTTTGGTTTTTTTTTATCTCTTGTCTCTTTCTAAAATTTAGAATTTCCTGTCTGATGCTTCTACAGGATATGTGCTGCACCCTGTACCACACTGTGAAACAAGAGTGCCTTTGTGAAGTTTCTTCCCTGCTCTTGGTATTTTTCTGATTGTTTTGATCACTTGTTCTTTGCATCTTTTGCTTCTCTACCCTCTCATCAAAATGTCCAAATGTCACTTGCCCTCTTGTGTGCATGAGGCAGCTGAAAGCACTGTCAACAGTGGCAATGCCTGCTCTGTTTATTATGTATTTCTTTTATGCCTGGAACTGATGGTGCCATGCCTGGGGATCTCAGTGTGCTGTTTGCTGCTGGATTTGCTTCTAAAGCCTTGTCTCCTCTTGTATCTCCTGTCTCTCTTCGTAGTAGTTAGTCTATTCCAGGAGAGTTTAACTGAATGTACTGCCTCATATCTTCCCACTTCTACATCTCCTTTTGTGGCAGTGGAAGAGGAATCTCTCCTTTAATTCAGCTATTTGCATCCTCTAGATACGCCTTGTTCCAGCTCTTGGCACCTCTCTTGCTCTCTTACCTGGCTCTGCTCTACTATCCTTTAGTTTCTCCCAAGATTTAAAAAAGAAAAATCTCTTGGCATCCTTGACCCCACTTGTCTCTCCAGCTTCCTTCCTCACTGCCTCTCCTTTCACAGTGCAGACAGTGCATCATTAAACTACTCTCTGGTTTATTCCTGGAACTTCTCCAGCCTGGCTCTTGTTTCTTGTGTTAGGCTGAAGCCAGTGTGTTAGTTCTGTTCCTTGCTGAAGCCTCAAAGTCTGGCCTCTCTTGACTGTTGGTGTTGGCCCTGCTGTTGTGGAAGTGACGTGCCTTCTGTGCCCAGCAGCTCTGTGGGGAGTAAACGCTATTGAAGAGGGATTTCTGTGGTTGTCCATTCATTATTTAGGGATGGTACACAGTCATTTGCCTGCCTGTGTGCAGGTATGACTATGCTCCAGGTGTATTTCCATTTCTCCAAGCTATACTCATGGTCTTTCTCCTAAGTATTTATTTCAGAGGGATCTATTTGTAGCCCTGCCCTTGAAAGCTTTGTGTTCAGGGATGCTATTCCTGGTGCCTTGTGTCATCCTGTTGTGTCTGTTGTTCCTGATGCTATTAGCATCCTGCCAGCCACTCACTGGGTGTTGTAATCCATGTCCTGCCTTCGTGTCCCATCTCTTGGTCATGAATGCATTCAAGTCGTTCAGAGTAGCTGTGGAGATCTGTTTTGAAGGCCAGGCTTAATGTTTTATGTAAGCTCATGAACCTGGGAATTGCTGGGGCAATAAAGGCCTCGTCATCACCAGCCTCTTTTGGAGGAAGTGGGAAAACAGGGAGAAGGTGTAAGCTCTGTCTGGGGGTTAGTCTGCACATAAATTGTGTAACATTCTGGGCCTCACCTTTCTTACCTGTGTATGAAGGTGGAAGTGGGCTGTCCCCTGGTGCTCCAGCTGCCATGGCATGCGTGGATCTTGGTCATTGGGAATGCTGTAAAGGACTAAGTTTGATGCTGTTACTCATTCTGTATAGCTTTCTTCTTCCGTCGGATTTCTTTGATGCATCCAGTGGTTGAGCGAATTTTTCTTTTCAAGGCACCCTGGGATTTACCTCTACCCTGCCTGGTGCTCTTTCACTAGAGGAGATGAGTTAAATATTCATTAAGAGCAATGTTCTTCCCACTCAACAATTCCAGTGGATGACTTTTTGCTTTATTCTATACTTCCTCTCAAATTTTCTTCAGCTCCCTCCCTGTATCATTGTATCCTGCTGCAGAAAGAGGAACTTGAGTGATCCTCCCGGAGGTTGCTGCATCCCACAAGTTCTAGTTATGTGGGAAATAAGGTGAGAGTTCTCTCTGGAACTTTTGTAAAAAAATATGCAAAAGAGGGGGAAAGAGGGAAGATGTGAATTCTTCCGTCTCCTACCACGTGCCTGCCATCCAGGACTGCACCAGAAACCTGCTGGATTGCTGCTGTGCTTACCTGGGACAAATGGAAGTTAAGCTGTGTCTGATAACTGGCAAGTGTAGGTTTTCATTTTTGTTTGGCGTGTTTATATTAAATTGCAAGACTATTTGGCAAACTATGTTGCTATAGCAAACCTGTTACATGTATCTGGGAAGAGTTCTGTAAGTGTACGTAGCAAGAATACTTTTCACTTAATTTATGTCAACAAATCTGTAGAGGATGTTGTGTCTATAGACTTGTTTGTTCCCTTTCTTTCAATTTATAAGGGCACATTCAGTCTTGGATATCATTTTCTATTTTGGGAGGAATATGTTCTCTTGAACTTCTTTCCCTTTCAGGCTGCCATGACTTTGGAATCAGTTCATTGCCTGTTTTAATGTGATTTGTTGTGCTAAATTTTGTCTAAATACACTGAAATATTTAGACTGATAAAAATGTTTTTGGGAAACATCCCTCCTCTCCAGCGTTCCTCACTTATGCTTGTTCCTGGACACTTTGTCTTACACTTTTTTTCCTGCTCTCCTAGCTCTGACTGGTTTATTAGTCAGAGTGCAGCTTCTGTATGCTCAGCTCTGTTATCTTGGAGCAATATTCACCACTGCAGATTTCTGGCTGTGTAGCTGTTCCTGCCCTTTGGTACTGCTTGGTATTTGTCTTTTGCTTTTCCAGTTTTTTGGAGCTTCCATTCCCAACAATGTGATCGGAGAACTGAACCGCTGGGGAAGGTGGGTGGGAATAAAGGCAGAGGAATGTTTTGTCTCAGCTGATGGATGGCAGTGTCTGGTTTGAAATCCCTGCCCTGGTTATGGCTGTGTCACCTGAACAAGCTCAGTCACACCAGTGCATTTTGAAATTGCTGCTACTGCATCTTTTCTGGCAAGTTCTCTTGAGCGAGGTGTTGCTATTAAAAGGCCTCAAACATCTTGAAATCACTGCAGGTGAAATGGTGATATGGAAATAGCCTGCCTCTGCCCGTTTCATCTTGGGCAAAAGCTTTTGGCTTAGGACATTCTGCAAGGGAATGTGTTCAGCATCTGACAGACCTCCATGATCCGGGTTCTCGGCTGTTTATTCTGTAGAGAACAGGTTCTGTTGTGCCTGTGCTTGAGCACCCATAACAATTTCCCAGCTCTGTTTTACTACATGTGTGAGCACCTGCCCATTGGAATGGGTGTGTGGTGTGGAAGGTGTGCCGGTGCTGTGGCAGTGCTGTAGCACTTGGCAGCATTGAAAGCCTCTCAGAACTGTTTTATGCATGAGACTTCTTCCAAATGCAGTGTTGTTCTGTGGGAATCTGTATGTTTAACCTGCTTTTCTACTTGAAACCTTTCTGTCAGGAGACTAAACAGAAACATTTAACAAAAATGTCATTTAACATTTAGCAAAATTCAGTAGTTTCACTGCTTTTAATAATGAGCAGGAGTTTTAGAAATTTCTAATTCTTAAGGGGAAGAGGGAATGTTTGAGGGGACAAGGTAAAGCCTGAAGCTGTAAAACCTGGTTTGTTCCTGTCTCTGTTTTAATGTCATGGGTATTGAAAAGTGGGTGTCTTAAACTGAAGACAAAAATGTGGGAAATGGTAAGTGCCAGCAAGCTTAGCATCTTAATTTTGGCACTTTTACCTGACTGGTAAGAGCTTTTTAAATTTTACCTTTAAATTGCAGATGTCAAATGAGAAATACCTTGTAAAGCTGTAATGAATGGAACTTTGATAACACTTCCATTTTCTTTCATGTTTTTTTAACTTATCTTTTAAATGTGTTTGCAGGGGCCAGCTACCTGTGTAGCATTTTCAAGAACTGGAGACTTATTTGCTTCTGGAGGGTCTGATGAACAGGTATGTGATTCATTTAATTTAATTGTTTTGTGCCTTGTTGTTACTGTTTCTTGCTGTCTTACTGCATTGAAAGAAAGAACAAATACTAAACAGAGATATATTAAACATAGTCTTTTCTCACTGAGGAAACATTTCAACTGGATTCTCTGGAAGCAAGAATGTACAACAGAGGAAATACTGCCCTATATGGCCCTTGTTACATCCTTTTCTGAGGCACCTGCTTCTGGGGGATAAGTGAAATGGTGTCATGAGGTATTTTGGGTATCAGGCTGTGCTGATGGATTGTCTCGTCATCTGCCACTGCCTGGATCAGAGACACAGGCATAAGGGCAAGGCAGGTGGGGATGTTTCCTCTGGGTACTCTTCCAGGTTCCACTAGTCTACAGTGCTCTGTGCTTCATATTCCTAACGCTCTCCTCCTTCCACCCATCTGCCCTCAGATTGAGGGCTGAGGCTCAGCCGTCTCCAGTGACTGAGACCGGATGGGTCTGAGTCTGAGGAGACATCAACTGCAGGGAGCCTGGTGCAAAGCTGTGCCAAGGCTGCAGTTGCACAACTTTTTGGGGTCAGAACTGGGCTTTTCTCTGCCCTTGTTACGCACATGGTGATGAGGACCTGCGTGTCTCGTACTGGTAGAGGGTTTTGTGGATGGAGCAGGAGGAGAGATCTCTTCCTTTGACTTCTGGTTCTGAGTTATGGTCCAGATTCACGTTTCTTCAAAAGCTGCTGGGTTTTGCTTTCCACTGTCAGTAGGGGAAGCTAAAAATGTCCCCTGTGTGTGTGGACTGTGCTGAAGTGAGCTGGTGTGTTGTCTACACAATGTATGTTGTCAGTTGTGTACTGGAGAAGGAAACAAATCCCGGTGTTGTAGCTCTTGTCACTTCCATGGGTTGCTGCATTTTAACTCTGCTTCATACACTTGCTGAGATAGGTGGGTCATCATCCTGTCTCTTTAAGACCACTTTTTATTTAAGGCTTTAAAGACTGTTTTGAAGAGATGCATCCTGTTTATTGTCTTATAAAATTATATTGGGTTCACTAGATAAAGATTTGCTCTTGAAGTGCTTATCTAACACAGGAAATAAATAATGCCTCTTTGCTGTTGTTTTTCTCTTCCTTAATAAAAGCCCTGATATAGCTGGAAGCTGCACTTCATTATTACTTATTTTCAATAGAAAACTTCAGAGATTTTATTTGTTTTCAATTTCTAGGCATAGCCAAGAAGCTGACTCTTTATTTGTTTTGAGCTTAAGAGGATATATTAGCCTACGTTTCTTTGTTGTGTAGATTAGATTCCTTCAAAAGGCTTTTGTTTTATCAGCTCTTTTGTCTCTCCTGTGGTTGGGATTTCTTTAGACAAAGTCATGCCCATTGCAAAGTATCACCTGGTGGTGTTAAACTGGAAGACTGACTGGCAGTGCCTCCCTGGAAGGTGACTTGTACAGGTGTGCTGGTGGCATGGGATCCTCACAGACTTCTTTGGCAGCCCTTCCACTTAGAGCTCAAGTGTGGGTGGCTCTGGATGTGTGTGTTGGGGAGGGTGGCTGTTAGCTTTCCTGATCTTGGCTCCCGTGAGGGAACCTCCTCTCTCCTTTTAGATTTGTACCTGAAAATGCAGACAGTGCATGGAGAAAGAACTTTAAGTACATGTATGTATTGAAACTGGCTTAGCTATCAGCTGGCAGTTGTGTACGTACAAGAGGCTTCTTTCAGTGGAATGGACCCTGTGGAATATTGCCTTTTTGAACTGAAGAGAAATAGGAGAAATAATTATCAGGGATATCTCTGAAGATCAAAAAGCATTTTTTGTGTGATGATTTAGACATGTAGCCTCTACAAAAAAACCATCCTTAATTACTGAGCTGCAAACAGGCCTGTAACATGAGCCTGTGCCGCAAATGTGTGCTGGTTTTGGCAGAGTCTGAGTTGAAGACATGGACAGACTTCAACCAGAAGTAGCATTATGAGTAAGGATTCATTTTTCTGTCACCAGTGTGCACTGAGCTGTGTGGCATTGCTCTTAACCCCCCGGCTGGACTAGGTAACCCAAAGAACGTTGGAAGGAGTCGCCCACTGAGGATTCAGTTAAGCTGTGTCTGTATTCAGTAGCATATTTACAAATAACTTCCTTAATTTAATCAGTGACAAAGCTTTCCTAGCTAAACTTTGTGGATCTGTTGACTCTTCTCTGATGTGTTAACAAAATTGACCTTTAGGCAAACTTAGAGAGCAAATTTTAATGGAGTTCACTTTGTTCTGCAGGTGATGGTGTGGAAGACCAACTTTGATGCAGCAGATTACAGCGATGCACTGAAAACACAGAAATCTTGCAGCAGTGTGGATGGGTCCCATCTCACTGGGGTATGTCAGCAGGAATTGTGTAGAGTTCCTTTGCAGAGCTCTTCCTGCAGCCTGAGGGCCTGTGACTCTTTCAGGTGGTTGAACTACAGAATTATTTTTCCTTGGTATTTATTTGAGCTGTAAGATGCCTGTTTCCAACTTGTATTGGTTGCTTTAGTTTAACTGTACTTTAAAAGAAAATGGAGATTTGAGAATGGAGAACTTGGTGCACGTATAGATGCATTTTTTTATTAACAGCCTCTGTTTAAGAATCCGTGGTAGGTTTGAATGATGGTTCACCAAAAAAGCAGATGTCAGGAACAGCTGAAGTTGGTTTTGCTGGCTGATATGAATCCTGATGTCAGTCCTGAAAATAATGTTCACATTATCTTTTCACTGACAGTCAGCAAAGACAAAAAAAATCACTGTGTAGATGTAACACATAAGAGGTGGGTGACGTATTGTACTGGAGCTTCTTTCCTAAATACCTGGAGACATGAGTTCGTATCTGTTCCCTGAACTACGTTTTAAGAGACACCTGAGTTCTGGCTGTATCTGAGGGATAAATCCACCAGCTAAGTGTAGAACTGATGCTGGCTTTTATGAGAGCAACCCTTTAAAGCTACTGCCCATACAAGCTGTAATTTTGGTACATGTTGATGATTCACTTAAACTTCTGTATTTTGTTGTGTCAATCCTTGGATATTTTTGATGCATTTGAGTGTCTGGTCTTACCAACTTACATCTTTGCTGGGCTACTAAACTTGTGTTATCTCTCAAACACGGTAGTGTTTTTATTTAACATGACTTCACTCTGTTGCTGGAGATGTTGGAATAGCCATAGTATTTTGTGATGAGCAAGATTTGAGTATGCAGCTATAAACTTGATGCCTTATGTGGAGTGCTCTGTAAAGAAAGGAAACAAAACCAGCGGCTGATCAGTGTGAGGTGAGGGTGGGAGGAAGCAATCACAGGAGGAAGGAGGAGGAGGTGAAAGTGTTTTTTGATCCTTGGCTGGTTTTAGCTAAATCTGACTTCTTCCTTCCCCCCCCCTTCCAGTGTTCTAACTCTGAAGTTATGCAGGCTATGAAACTAGCAGTCCAATGACCTCTTTGTTTATCAGCTTATTGAACTGGTCTAACTTTGAACTTTCTCTGCTTTAATTTAAAATATGATGTTATAAAATTCTGGGCCGAAATACAGCAGAGGCAAAGCAAGCCTTTCTGGGAAAAAATATCAATTTTGGTTTGTAATATTCCAATGAATGGCTTAAAAACTTTAGACAAGGTGTTGACTAATGGGAGATGGTAAGTGTTCCCTCCTCTGTGCTGCTGTGATTACCAGAGCTTATTATGCAGTAGTAATTTAAGGAAAGGAAGAACATACCTGAGCTCTTCTAAAACGTAGTTCTGCATTATAAAACCTGTGAAGATGCCCATTGAAGGGGGCAGCTGAGCAAATCCCTTGAACAGTGCCTAATCACCCTGAATACCTGTCCCTCTGACAAAAGTATTCCCCTGTGGAAGAGGGTTGACCTGGCAAAACATCCACTAGATGCTGCTGGGAGCAGCTGTTTGTGTGCTACTGACTGGCCTGTAGCCTGTGACCCTTCAAATGCATCTTTTGGTTACAACAGACACTTAGGCCCCTTTCTGCACTGCTGGACTTAAAACTATCCAGGCATTGGACTGTGCTTATTTCTTCAATGACAATTTTTCCAGAAGAGTCCTGTTGAATAGGCTTGGAGGCTAATTCCAGCAAATACGGTCTGGTTGTAAAGTTGTCTGAGTCCTACAGCTGCATGTCCAGAGCTGACTGCACTTCTCTCCAGTGCTGGTTCCATTTGTTTGGTGACCTCGGGTGCCTCCTGTGCTCAGCCCCTGGTCTCAGTGCTGACTGCAGCAGTTCATTCTGTCAGCCACTGTCCTTGTGAAAACAAATTCCTCCTGAATTACTCATAGGCCAGATGTGCCTCTTTTTTCGACATTTTGGCTTCCAAGTTGGTAACTATGTCTAATTTTGGCACCCGTTAATACTTACCCTTTTGTACTTTCTTTTTTTTTCCCACTTGCTGTAAAATTCCCTCCTGGGAATCCATTTCATTGCACAGAACTGCAGCTCTTTCCAATTGGATGTGAATGTGTGTTGTGGTTTGCACCTCCTCCGTCCCTTTCTATTTATTTATTTTTAAGCATTGTAAGGGAGGAATCCTGTATTCAACAGAAGGGATCCCACCTTCAGCATAGATGTGGTCTGCAAATTATAACTTTTCCTGATCTGCTGTCACCTTACTTTTCTGAGGATTCCCACTCCAGGAAGCTTTAGTCTGGTGTTTGATTATCTTCCTCCTGGAATAGGTAGGTAGATTATTTGGTGATCAGAACAGCAGTGCGATGAGTGCTCAGGATCTTTCCACTGCTCTCTGCCCTGCTCAGCTGTCCAAGCTGAAGCTGCACAGGGATGAGCAGGAGTCTTGCTGTGGGATCACAGGATGCTCAGGAGCTCTTCCCTGGATTCTTCTCAAGAAGGGTGTTGTAGATGGTTACCCAATCTTTCATTGAAGAAAGCCTACTTATGTAAGCCTGTTGCAAGACGTGACCTTGTGTTTTGCAAGAAGACAGAAGTTCAACAAGGAACAGAGGAAGACTTGAGGATGTTGTTTGACAAGGAGCTCAACGTGACCCAGCAATGTACATGAAAAACAGGGTGAGCAGCTGGTCAAGGGAGCTAATCCTGCCCCTCTGCTCTGATGAGACCCCACCTGCAGTGCTGCATCCAGCTCTGGGACCCCAGCAGGAGAAGGACAATGGACTTGTTGGAGACAGTTTGAGAGTGTTGGGATTGTTCATAGTGGAGAAGAGAAGGCTCTGGGGAGACCTTGGAGCAGCCTTCCCGTACCTAAAGGCTTTACAAGAAAGCCAGGGAGGGACTTTTTACAGGGACCTGTAGTGACAGAGCATCTTGATGAAGAATGTGAGAGATAGGAAAAGACAAGGCATAGGCATCCTCAGCGTGGCTCTCCAAGGGGCTCTGAATGACTGCAAGAACCTGCAGCAGCTTTGCCTGGCAGTGGATGGGAACAACTGTGCTGCTACAACTGTTTCCCCTTGTGTTCTGGTTTGACAAGATTTCTTGCAGAAATAAGAGGATCAGCTTTTAATTTCTGTCATCTTAGAGTGAATAGATATGTTCTTAGGCTCTGGAACAATAAGGCAAGCCCTGACAAGTCATTATTGGTCAGAATAAAAATTGCCTTTTAAGTTCAGCATCTGAGGCTAATTAATGTAAATTCTCCCACTTAGGTTGCAGCTGTATGTGGCTTGTTTTAATGCTTGAGTCATAATTCAAAGAGGAGAAACAGAGGCAAGATTTATATTTTTGCCAAGCTGCTATTCTGTGTCAGCTTTGAGATGGATGAACGTAGCTCTAGCTTTACAAAAAAAGTTTCTAAGATCTCAAACTTTTCTGCTGAAATCCATACAAGCAAGAGTCATGCCAAAGGAGGGGGGGTTGTCTGCACGGGTGTATATGTACATCACATGCATTTTTATATGCAAGTAACAAATTTACATATGCACATGATGTGTGTGTTACACACCAGATACATACCTATTTCATTGGAAGGAGGCAAAGGGAATCAGGTGGAAGCTGTTTCCCACCTTTCAGGAGCTCACTGTGTGTGTTTTGCTTCTTGTCTTGAAGACTGGTACTTTTGGTGTAAAAGAACCTGCAGCTGGATAACCCAAGGCTGAGGATAAACACTTTGTTTTAGTGTTTGGCTGCTTTTTCTTGCTTTCAGTCTTCACAGGAATGCCAGTTATGCTTTTGGAAATTCAGTGGATGCAGAACACCCATTTTTCTTTGATATTTGTGAAGAGCTTTTTCGCTATTTAAGTTGTAACTCGAATTGGGTAGGAGCTGACTACTGAAGATTACTTCCTATTATTTTATGATTTTTTTCTTAGCAAGACTGTGAATTACTGTAGTGTTGCGTTAACCATTTGGAAACCCAAGCTTTGTTGAGAGTTATATTCCTTACTGGTTTGGGGTTGTGGTGATCCTCTTTGCCAGATCTCCCGAGGAACTGTGACTTGTATTCCTTCCAGTGCCAGGTAGGCTCCTCCTTGGAAATCTTTCTACTTTTTGTATAAAACGAAGATCACAGTGTGAAAGACAAAGAGCCTGATCTTGGCTGTTTCACAGCCATTTGATGCCACGATATCAATCAACTGGAAAGCAGGGACAGCATAGCTTGGATGTGTTCAGCGGCCTGCATGGATGCTTGTTAACCTGAAGTTACCTTGAAACTGATGGTACTGATGTCTGTCCTGATTTAAAAGTGACACTTTACAGGCTACAGAGGTAAGTTAACTGGACCACCAGACAGTGAGCCACAGGCTGAGGTCACTGAAACACTGGGACAGGATCAGCTTTTCCCTTCTGGCAGGATGAGGACCAGGGGCTGCCAAACAGCATCACTTCCAGAGATAAGGTGCTGGTATTTCTGCAGTACAAATTTCAGTCCAAGTGCAGCCTCCTCTGTATGGACAGGCTTGTTTCATGCATTTTTCAGTACCTTAGCTGCCCATTAGCTATTTCCCCTGTTTCTTTCCTTCCGGGCATTTTGGTCAGCAGAGCTGGATGCTGTGATGCTGCTTCACTTAAAATACACAAACCTGCTTCATCTGCCAGTGGTTCACTTAGGCCTTGGCACAAGAGTGCTTTGGGACTTAAAGGGCTTTGAGATGTACCTGCTTCCTTTAGTTCTTCTTGAGGTTATCAGATGCTTTATATTTATTGGCCTATGGCAAAATATGACTGTAGAAGTGCCAGATTTCAATGGATTAATTAGGGTTTTTTAGTAGTACCAATAGGGAGGAGAGTTCTGCAAAAGTTATTTCTGGCCTCATGTGTATCAAACCCAAAATACCTTTTTTTCTGATGCAAAAATAAAAGGGAAGTGATGTTCTTTTCACCTCCTTTCTCTTTTTTTCTATCTCACTCCCTCCTTAATTCCCTCCACTAGTGCCACAGAATTTTGGCATGAGAGGTGAGCAGGGATGAATGGTCCTGTAAATTGCTTCACAAAGCTAATTTAACTTATATCCTATTTCCTATATTGGTCTGGCCAGTAGATGTGGAATAATGCAAGTCTTGAAGAATGTGATCGCTCTGGAGGTTTCAGTGCTGCCTTGAAGAGGGAATGCTTTTCCAGGCTGGAGGAACGAGCTTGTCCTTGGAGAGCTGCGCTCAGTCAATGATATTTTGTGTGTAGCAGGGGGAACTGGGGCTGCCTCTCAGCTTTTCTGGAGTCCTTCAGCCTGGCATGGTGTGCTCCATCTGACCTTCCTGAGGAGCTCACCTTGACGATAACTTGCTTCCACTGGATGTCACTGTTGCTCTTTGGGAGTACATTTAAATACCATTTTACCTGCGGTGAAAGTGGCTTCTTAAATGAGAAGACTTTTTGTGGTATTTCTCTCTTCTTTGGATTAGTGGAATTGGAGTTCAAACTGGGAGTTTTCTGCTTCTCTGTTTATAAAGGAATTTTTTTCAGCTAAGATAGTGAATTTAATTGCACTTAGTGAATTTTAATACATTTAATGTCTGTATTGAGCACATTGAATGCATGCGTTGCTTAAAGGAAATGCTGTCTTTCTAGATACAGCGTAGCCAAGACTATATTTTCAAGTATTCTCTTAATAAAACAAAGACAAACCTCCAAAACAATGTGAAAATTCATTTAAAGGGACTTAAAGGTAGAGCTGAATGTAACCCACTTGCATTGCTTAGTTCTTCCCTTCCAGTGGAGAGAGGGGAGGAGAAGGGAAAGGAAATATTTCCTCTGGATTGAGTTATAAGAATCCTCCACTGTACTAGAATTCAGGTGGAAGGTCATCGTATCAATTTAGTTTTTAAATATCACCGTTTAAAAAGCAAAATGGCATTTTTTCAGTTGTCCCTGGCAGTTCATTACAGAGGCACATGTATTGTGTAGTTAAAACTTGCCCCCCACTGCCCGATCAGCACTATAATTTCTGGCCAGAATGCTGTTTAGCCAGAACAGTTTTTGTAAGAGGCTCAGTAAGAGACCTCTGGAATGAAGGCTGATTAATTTTCCCCTTCCCCCAAGTAGTTGCACTGTGCTGTCTTTAAGTGGTTGCTATAAATAAATCACTTCTGTTTTCCCTTTGTCAGTGAGAGCTGTATTGTGTTCTGAAACTGCTCATCTATTCTTCCTTTAATGTTCAGCTGCTCCGTCCTCTACTCCCAGTGTTTAATACACAGATGTTGTAATAAGATATTTAATGGCAAATACATTTGTTTGGTTGTGCCAGATAAATCGTGCACTGGAACTCTGACTGAAATAAATTAAACCTCTGCAGCAGTGTCGTTGTTTCTGGTGCCTGTCCCCACGGTTCTGCTGGCACTTTTCCTTGTAGGTGAGTCAGACGAGAGCGCAGGTGTCTCCCTGTAGTCATGATGTTCATTAGTGCTGAGTCTGGCACAATTCTGTATTTTTGAAATGTTTCTGTAAATCTGTTAGAAGTAAAATCCCTGATGGCTGGCTCACCACGTGATACAGATGGTCATTAGGAGAAGGGTGGCTGTAGTTTGGTCTCTAAGGGTTTTCTTGTTCATTCTTGGAGACAGGAGCTGATTTCATCTGCTTTTACAAAATTTGGAAGTGTTTCAGTCTGGGGCAACTTGGTAATTCCTCACTTGGATGCACATCTCCTCTCAAGTGCACTGGCCATTAAGGTGGTGGTAGTTCCAGGTTGTAGTCTGGCTGTTATGGGAAAGTTTCCAACCATTTCCATTTCAGGTTAAACTGTAAAGGGCTCACTTCAGTTTCTCTGCCTGTTTGTGGGCAGTGATTCAAAGTGCTTCTGCAGGTGTGGGTGTTGGATACTTGGGTATTGTACCTGCTGTGGCAGGGGAGGTTAGGAAGGGTGTGCTTGTTCCTAGAACTGAATATTCAGAGCCCTTGGTGAGTTGAAAGCCTCCCTTTTGGAAGTCACTGCCATGACAGTGTTTTCATTTGCTGGCTGTGGCCCTGGTTTGGACAGACACACTGACTCAGAGCCTCACTGCTGAAGGCTGTAGCTACAGGGTACCTGGAAGATGATGGGCAGGAGGGAACCTTCCAAGCAGCTGTGATGTTTGAAATGGGACAGTAGCCATATTGTCGTGCCTCTGTTTTTCATTGTAGAAATACTTCTCTTCTTGGGGGTGTTGCCACCATTGAGTGCCTCCAGGAGCCCACATGGCCTTGCTGGTGGTGGCTTTCTTGGCGTTTCCTGGGGGTGCCACATAGGCTGTGAGCTGAGCAGCACAGTGTAGCATCTGCCAGCTCTGCCTCTGGCTTCAACTTAACGTGATGAGGGACCACCTGACCCCCTAAAGCATCAGTGTGGGAACATCTCTGCAGTATTGCCTTTGCAAATGTGCCAGACTCTTAAACTTGATGGACTGTAGCAAAGAGAATATCAACTCTGAGTTCAACCCAGAAGCGTTTTATGAAAAGCTGTCTGACATATGCTACAGAGGGAGAAGATCTGTTGGTACAGTCATTTTCTGCTTCTGTGAGTCAGCTTGTTCTAATGGATTTTGAAGTGGATAGCTCATCATCATTTGGGGTTTTTAAGTGCAGGTTGTATGCAGTGTTAGCTCACTCAAATTTCTGCTGTGCCGTGATTGACTGGCCTGAAGTTACATCATCAAAATAGGGTAGTCAGCCTTAAAATAGCAAGGAAAGCTATATTTTCCTGCCAGTTACCGATTGAAAAGCAGTGTTTTGTGGATTTTGTTTGGTTTTACTTTTAAATTTAAACAGCAAATAGCAGGTTTGTAAGGTTTGCTTTATCTCATCTCTGCAAGAACATATTTCAGTCGATTAAATCAATGGATGAGTGAGCAACATGTGGCTCTTGGGCTGCCTGCAGCACAGGAGCAGTTGGAGTGTGGCTCCCATGCTGAGACTGTTGAGTGTGACCTGCAGTGTGGGCTGTGTTGGCTGAGGGCCTGTAGATAATCCAAACTATCCAGCAAGTGGGAGGAAGCAAATTAACAGAGGCTGGTGTGGCTGGAACCACCTGATACCCAGCTGCATCCCAAGCCTGTGGTGGAGCACAGTGATCCCTGGGGAGCCACTGCGAGGTGTATCCTTAAAAACTTACCCAGGCTCTGTGGTGCTTGGCTGTGGGAGTATGGTTTGGTTGGCAGGGTCTGGAAGGGAGAGCAGCCCTTACCAGCATTAGTGGGCAGTGGCAGGGCATTCTCCTGGCAAAGCTACTGCTGCTGTGGCCTCTTTTCCTTTGCTCTTCCTCACCCCCTCCAGGCTCCAGCTTCCCTAGTGTTATGGTTTGGGGGGTTTTCTGCTGCTTTGGTAGCGAGGGGGTTAACAGCTCAGCTCTGGCCTGAGCTTTCCGTGCTGCCAGGGCCTTCAAGGTTAGAGATAAAGGCTGGCGTCTCTGCCGAATAACATACTTGGGAGAGAAGAAAAAAAAGTTCAGTAGTAAGATGTAGCGTGCCAGCTCAGAACCTGCGTCGGGAGGCTGAGAGATTTGAAGGCCCCAGGCCCACGAGAGAAGGGGTAGAGATGTTCTTCCAGGCATCCCGCTGCTGCTTGTGAATTGGACTGACCATGGTGAAAACCTATGGACCAAAGAGAGAGAACCAGGACCGCAGAATCCGTCTAAGCATTAAGACTGAAGATGGAGAGGTAAAAACTGGACAACACTGCTGATGTGTTGGAGCCCAGAGACAGAAACTTGGAGCTAGCTGAGAGCTCCGCAGAAATCCCTGGACAGACT
>WEKX01021766.1:28596-94812 GCA_013390025.1 Pitta sordida
TTTATGTTCTTTATTTATAGTTTTGCCTTGCTTCTTTTGCCTGTGACCAGTTTTATTTTATTTTCCAGTTTTATTTCCCAGTTTGTTTTTTTTAGTTTTCTCCTTCAGGAGAAGTTGGGGTGGGTCTCTGGCATCCAGCCAGGGTCAAACCACGACACCTAGGTAGTGGCATTTCTGCTCTTTGCACTACTTTCTGCATATTTTGCCTGACTGTTGGGCTGGACCTCAGCCTTGGGAGCTTTTCTGTGCCCTAAATCAGTGGCTCACAGCAGCACGACTATTTTTATGGATATGGTTTTAAAAAAAAAAAATATATAATTTTTATGCTTGCACATAGATATCTATCTGTGTGTCTGTATATCTTCATAATGTACTGAACACTTTGGGGTTTGAAGTCATATCTGGTCTGAGGCCTTGTTGCAGTTTAGTTGCACATCTGCACACCCCTGGCATCGAACACAGAGATCGGTGCCATCAATAAATCAATACAATGCATTCCTTGTATTCTGTGTGAGGCAGTTCTCCATTTCTTGCTTAGGAAAAGTACATGTGGGAGAACTTTCAGAGACCATTTTCCAATCTGTCAGAATTCCTCGCTGCTTGGTTGATTTGCGAACTTCATGTGAGTAATAAGTGCATGGGATGGAGCTGCACCAGGCATCAGGCCATGGAGAGCTGTGTTTTGAGTGCTGTGATCTTGGCTTTAGATTCAAATCTTGTCTGTGAGTGTAAATTGAGACACTGAAGTCTGCAGTTGCTTAACCAGTTGGCTGCTTCCTTTGGTTCAACTTCTCTGAACTACTTCTGGTGGTAATGCTGATAAACAATGCAAATGGTGTTTGTTCTAGAAGAAAGATACCATTTTGAAAGAAAAGGAAAGAAGAATAAGTTCTTTAGTAGAGATCTATTTGTGTTTTTCAAACTTAATGTATTCTGAATGAAATATTCAGGCTTGCGTAACTGAAGCAGATGAAATTGAAACTTCAAAGTAAACTTGTTCTTAATCTCATTGAGGAGGACAACCAGATCAAGATATAAACAAAATGAAAATTACTAAATCAAAACTGTTCCAGTGCACATTGGAACATCTTGCTTTTGCTGAGCTTAACTGCAACACAGTGTCTTTGCAACTACCAAACATGGAGAAAGGCTTTAACTTTACTGTTGGGGTGAAATAATCAGACTCCTCTCGGGGTATCTTACTTTATTCTTGTCATTTGGAAGTGTGTAGTGCTTCCATGTGGCTTCAATAAGTCTTCATTTACCTGTGGTCTGTGCCTCTGTATCACACATGCCAAAGCTCTTTGCCTGAAGAAAACTTCAACCTTGCAGGATTGCTTCAAGATTGTTATCTAAGGTTTGCCTTTCCTGGTGAAGGTTTAAAAACAAACAAAAGCACGAACACAAAAAAATCCCAGAAAGTAACAAAACCACCCTCCACCTGGGGCAGGGAGACGAGTCAGCAGCAGCGTTTCCTTTTCCAGCTGTGACAAGAACAATTCCTTTTCTCCTTTGTCTGTTTTTAATAGCATAGACTGTCCCTGCATAAACCATCCTTTACTGTTCACCCTCCATGAAACACAAATCCTTCTCCAGTTGTTTGCATCCCAATTTTGTCTGTTTATTTTTCCAGCAGTCAGAAATGGATCATGGCATTCATCATAAGAAAACAAAAACTCAGGATCCTGGTAGGAACCATGAGCAGCAAGAGGAGGACGCCAGGCTTGTGAACACCCTGGAGCATATTATGGGCCAGCTGGATGTTCTGACTCAGGTATGGTTTGCTCTTTAATTTCGTAGTGACAAATGTACTTCTGGCTGGAAGAACTGGGGATGTTTTGCAATAGTTTCGTAGGATAAAAATGTGACTAGATCAGAACCTCTGCTTTTTAGTAGTATCTTGATAAACCTTTCATCAAATGTTTCTCAGCTTCTCTCTACCTCTCACACTGAATTCCAGCTCAGGCCCTGCCCTTCCCCAGTTCCTTTATGCTGCAGTGGAGTGGAGGCAGCAGGAGCCAGCTCTGATAGACTGTGCTGTTAGCCAGGGTTTATATAAGGTGATGCCTAAAGGAGTGCTTGGCACAACAACTCTGTTTTGGTGAATAATCTGTCTCTCTTCCCTCCCCCATTATACTGCAAACTATAGGTAAACTCTGTTCAGATCCTGCTCCTTTCCCCCACCCAACACTCACCTACACAGTCCAATTTCAGCAGTATTATCCTCCCATCAACAAGTCTGGACCCTTCTGTGCCTCCTTGCTGGAACATGCTTTTCACCCACAGTCACAAACAACTAATCCCAACATTAACAAACAGTTCTTTCTCCGAGTCACTGAGCAGTGCTTGAACAGTACCAGCCGTCCATGGTGATCATCACAGTATGTGTTTACTGAACAAGAATTTGGGGATAAAGATGGTGTTTCTATTAACTAAATTAACTGCTCATTGCTCCTGTGAATAAATACTGTTTCTAGTTATTGTGTGGCCCTGAATTTCATTGTGTGTTTTTGAGGTACGTGACAAACATGGGAGAGTAAACATTGGGGATCTCCTGTAGCTGAGACCGTGGTGGTAGGATGGAAAAATCTGTGTGGGAGGGTTTTTCTGTGAGTTTAAATGTTGTTTCTGAGGAAGAACAAGCAGGTCTTGAACACTCAGTATTGAACATACTGATTACTAGTTTGAGTTAGCTGTCTGCTCTTGGGAGAGTTAAATTGTCAAAGTACTTGTCAAAAAGTGTAAGATGGTGGGTTAGAGGGCCCATCAGGTGATTGAAGGCTGATTTAGGGATTAAAAAACATGCCAGGGCTACAGGCAGTGGAAAATAGTGTAGGATGAAACGCAAAAGGTATTTAAGTTCACTTGGCAGAAATGCAAGAAAGCACTTTTCCTGTGATCTTTAAACACTGAACACTGGAGGAGGGGAGGGAAATCTGTGACACTGGGCTCTCATACTTGTTAGTAAAAAGCAACCCAGTGTATATACAAAATATTTTATTACTCTTTTTGTATCTCCCTAGTAAGTTTGGAATGTGATTGTTATCTTTCATTACTTAAATCAGATCCACATTTATGATGATGAATATGTAATTGCCCCTTTTCAACTTCATAGGTGTTTAGAGGAGGCAAATATTGCAATAAACAGTATGTGTGGGATTTAACCTAAATATAAGCAATGCAAATACATATCTCTGAAGATATTGTGTAACTGTAGAAAATTCCAAATGTTTAAACCTAGCAGTAAGAGGAATTGAGATCAGTGGGGGAGGAATAAATTAGTAAGTTTAGGATAAAATTGGAAATAGCCCTGAAATAGTAAAATCCAAAAATGCTGCCTTGAGGAACTCTGCATTTTGCAACCTTTCACCTTTTTCTGTAGCTTTTTTTGCCATATTTGAAGAACTGGATTTCTCATCAGTTCTGTGTATGTTGTATTTTTTGTTAACACCATTTTAATGCGTTTGTACAGGGAGATGTTCCTGATACTGTTGAAATGGTTTTTAATTCTTCATTTTCATGCCAAGGTTTTGATATTTAGCAGTGAAACAAACCAACACCAAACAAACTTAAGCAAATGAGTCCAACAGAAATCCTTGTTCCTGGACTAAGGGAGGAGGTTCCTCAAAGAGCTGAGATTGTGCTCTTTGTTCTTGTCTGGTTTCCAGCCCTTGCTGACCATGGTACAATGTACCAGTGAGTGGGGGAAGGTTCAAGTTGTGAAAATCTACTTTTGGGAAATTATGCAAATACAAGCCTAATTTATTTTCCTGATACTTTTCGCTGTAGCTGTCATTTCAAGGCTTAAACTTGGTATCATGTAGAAGTGGGAAGGAGGGAAAATACTTTCAATTTCTGCTGAAAGAGGTGATAGTAAGACATCAGGCTGTCATCTCCTGCCAGCACAGCTTTGTTTGGAGCTCCACACTTGAAGCTGCATCGTCTGCTGCTCACCAGTTATTAGGACCTTCCTTCTGCTGATCTCCAGGTGAAATTAGGTGTTATGTACTTAGGTTCATGGGAGTTTTTAAATTCAGTTAAGAGGTCTCTTGCAGCCAGTCACCAATTACTGAGGCTGTAGAAGTGTTGTGCCCCACACAGCAGACCTGCTCCGTCAGTTGGGCACTTCGGTCCTCACCACAGAGAGATGGATCACAAAAATCTAGTGCTTGTTATGTAGTACAACTAGCAACAACCACTACAATGAATAGATTTACAAGGCTTTATTCTTACATTGCTGATTTTGTGCTATAATTTAATTCTGTGAGGTTTTGGCAACTTTCTTTCAACTACCCTTTGATTCAACGAAAACTTTTTCTCTTCCTCCTTCCCAAAACTCTGTCAGGGGCATCTTACTTGTAAGAAAGTGCTCTAATGTGACCTGACAGCAGCACCTTGGTTTTTTGTGAGAGTGGTTTGTGTTTGGCCGTACTTCACATTTAGATAATGTTTGCTGCCTTTTTCAGAAGGGTAGCGCATGCTCCATAATTCTGTTGCCTTGAAGGAGTGGAGTGGAGTCGAGACCTGGATGAAAGCCACTTGTTTCCAGTGGTTTTGGATTACACGGGTACCCTGGACCCCCTTTGTAGGAAAGCAGGCGGTTCGTGTCCGGCAAAGGAATGAGGAAGATGGGAGTAATTAATGTGTGATACAGATTAGCTGGTCTTCCCTTTCCTGCAGCTTAGTATCTTGTCAGTGTCTCAGGGTTTAAAAATCCTTTACTGGTATTTCAGGAATGCGAAAAGTAAGAAAACTGTTTATCCATTATGGTTTTTTTAGCAAAGGCTGGATCTCAGTGTCTCGGTGTCTATATGAAGAGATGGAGTGAATACTAAACTTTAAGGGGAAGGTGGTTTTCTCTCTTGGAACTTCCTGGAACAGAATGGTGTGTTTTGGCTGAAACAAAAATGGAGCAGATATTAAAGGTTTACTCGGTTCAGATACATTTTCTGCACTTAGAGCTGAACTGCCCTTCTGAAAAGCTCATCTGTGTGTAACCACCTTGGCTGAAGTGGAGAACTTGCATTTGCAGTGATCATCTTCAAAGAGTTTCTATATTCTTGTCCTCACTTCAAACACCTCCAGCTGCTGTGTTCGCTCTGATCTGGTGGGCAGCAGGCACTGAGGCAAAAGCTGCTGGTTTTACGTGGGAAGGAAGATGTCTTCTCCAAAGGAAGAGTTCAGAATCAGGTTAGCACAGAATTCATAAATAGCTGCGATAATCCACCCACAGGAAACGGATTTATGTGCTCCCCCAAACTAATCTTGCATTGAAGCTGGCAGAAAACAACACAGTGAAATGGAGAAGACTTGATAAATCAGTAAAATAATCCAAAACCTGGATTGAAGGACAATCCAGCTCATGTGAGATTAAGGATTACAGTATTTCACTCCAGAAAAGATTGCAGGCAGAGCAAGGGAGAAGAATTTTTTAAAATGATTTTTTCTTAACATAAAAAAAGACTTGGGCACAAATAAGTTGGTTTTTAATCAAAACTGGAAATGTTTGTGTGTGCAGAGCTTATAATGAGAGCGAGTAAATCAGATTTTTATTCCTTTTTTTGAGATGTCTTTCCTTTGGTCTCCAAAGCCTGTGTTGGTGAGGAATGAATGAGGCCCCTCTCTTCTGAGAGGCATTGAATGTAAATTAAGCAACTGGTTTAGTAAAATAAATGCTTTCATGACTTCAAGTAGTTACAAGTCAAGAAGAAAGATTTGGTGGGGGTGTGATAAGTGCTTCTACCTTTGTTTTGCACAGATGTCTTGGTTTCTATGTTGCTCTCAAGGCCTGAACACCCACAGATTACAGGTGAACCCAATCTACGGGAGAAAAACTGCAGGAAGTTCTTAGTCCAAAAGAGATGAACACTAATAGAAAAGTTCCCATCTGAAAAATCTGTGAAATGTCAGATGAGCTTGGTTTTTAAATCTTAATTTAGAGAACAGAGAGGCTATTTCTTATGAGTCAGACCCATCTCCTGGATATTCAATAGCTTTGATCTCTCACTCAAAACAAATGAACTACCAGTACTGTTGCCAGTCCTCTGTGCAATTCAGCACAGCTTTTTTTATTTTCCTGATATTTACTTCCAAAATAGACTTGTTATAACATTTCAATGCAAATACATTTTTCTTATTTCTAAGACTGCCTAAATTAAATGCAGTCCCAGGGATCTTGCTGTATTAGCAGAGTACTGTCTGAAGGCTGGCTTTTCAGAAATGCTGATCACCTCCCTGGACGTTCACAGGACCTTCACCTTCCACTTTCCTTCAATGGGAAGGGTTACTAAACACTTCCCACGATTTGTTTTCACAAGCAGACTTTGAAGATTAATATAAATTGTTATTCAGCCATTGGACACCAGCAGCTGGGTTCATTTAGATGGGTGATTTACATCCTTTTAGAGTCAGGGGACAAATATGGGAAGGCTTTGAAGTCTTTGTGGTTGGCAAAGACCTTTAGTCATTTGGGGTTCTAACCTCTGTATTGTGCAGTTGCTGTCATGCATGCTTGGATATTTTGATGTAGCTCATCACAACTTACTGTGTTCTGTACTGTGGTGAAACTGGAAGTCTCTTGGCTCCTTTTGCTGAGCTGATCTATCCCCGGAGATCTGGGAGCTCTGCACCAAGGAAGCTGCACAGAGGCAGAAACTTGCAGGATCCGGCGCAAGTGCCATCGCTTCGGCATTGGCTGATCACCTGGCAAGGCTAAAGCAACAGCTGTGTGTGGTGAAACATTTTCAGTACGAGAGCTGTAAATGGAAGGGCTCAGTCACAGAGGGTTTGTGTGCCTTGTGTCCCCCACCCCGGGTGGAAAAACCTGGCAGAGCCTGGGTGTGGCTCTGTGGCTGGGGTTGATTTAATACAAAGGACATCCTTTTCTATCCCCCGGGGTCCCCTTGGTCACTGTGGTACTGGTCCTGGCCGTGCAGCTTAGTCTGGCAAGTACTTGATGGTACTAGAATTTTGAGGTAGGCTTGTATGGTTTTCCTGCTGTAAAAAGCACAGGGAGCACTGCAAGTCTACCACAGGAGTATGTTTGTGCATTACACCAAAGTTGCTCCTACAATTTAGTGAAAGGGTTGGAAAGTGAATTCAAGTAGCTGCAGCAAGTGGAGTGTGCTGGGAGGTGGAGGGAGAGATGGCAAACAACTTCTCGAGTAAATCTGGAGCTCTGTGTAGGGATCCTGATGAGGCCAGGTTAGTGCTGGCATTTGTCCTTCTGCAGGATTCCTAATCCATGTGACCCGACAGTGACCTTGGATAAGTGTGCAAAATCTGCCCTGAGGGGTTTCTGGGACTTCCTGACTGAGATGTTCCTTTCAAGCCACACTGGAGCTGTAGGAACAATACAATTTTGGGGAATTTGAAGCATGTCCTTAACTCAGCCTGGTGTGAAATATTCTATGCAAAGAGTCTTTGTGAGAATTCACCTTTAGAGTTTGCATCCAAAGCTATTGAGAAGGTGAGGAGCTATAGACATTAATTTAAAACGTCTGGGCTAGCAGATCTTGTTTTAGTCTGAGCACATGAGCTATCATTTCTGTTAGAAATCATTCCATTTTTTTATTTTAAACCAAAACCTTTACCTTTAAGTGTATATTTGATCTCTGAGATTAAGGGTTTGACAGCCCAACTCTATTTAAGGATGTGTGGTAATAGGAGGGGTCTGTCTGGGGTCACGAGTGCACTTGCTGAGATGGAAAGGACACTGATGGCATGTCGGGGCAAAACTTAGCTCAGCAGGAGAAGCTGCTTCTTGCCAGACAGGTTCGTGTTTGAACTTTTGCTGCACAGGTTCTCCCATCAAGTCTTTCATCTTGCAGCTGGAGTTTAAAATACCAAACTATGGTTAGTGGAAGGAGTTAACTTTTTTTTTTGAGAGGGGTATGAAGGGTAGGTACGGCTACAGTGGTGCAAACCCTTCCTGTGGTAGTTTATTTCACTCATTGCATCAGTTCAGAGAAAGTGCTCCCAAGCTGGATCGTTCCTGGATGTTTGCTGATTCCTGGTTCTGCATAGGACTCCATATATGCTTAGGGTTGTATTTAGCAGGTGTTGGGGGTACTTTTTAGTGATTCGCATGTAATAACAGGGGCCTCTTCTTGTTCATATCACTCAGTTTAACTGGTGTATTTGCATCTGTGTTGGCATCTGTACTCCTTTCTTGTGATTGTTTTTACTTTCCAGTGTAGAACCAAGGGACCATTTTTAGGGAGAACCATAAGAATTTACAGCAGGGCCTTGAAAACAATCCAGCTTTGGCCATACTCATTACAGAGGGCAGAGCTCTTAAGCTTGCAAGTCTGGGTCAGACTTGACAAATCTCCAGGTCAAACTTGACAAATCTTGACTTGTAAATCCATAGGCCGTCTGCAGTCTTCACTGCACCTCTTGAAAGGCATCAATCCACAAGTTTTTCCTTGTATTCACGGAGTGGAGTGGGGGAATTGCAGGCATAGAAACTTAGAAAGTTCCACCTTTGTTGTGTGTTCTTTTGCAGGTGCATTCTTAGCATTTTGTTTTCAAATTTTTTTGTCTTCATAAATTAACATCAGATGGCAAAGAAAAGTCTGAAAAGGCAGAATTAATGTTTCTTCTTGGGCTGTTTGATATGTTGGTGCTCTGCAAAAACCTTTGAGCATATACTTAGAAAAACTGGTGGAGCAAACTTTTGAGGATCTTTTTATTTAAGTAAAGCCAGAAAACTACTTCTGCCTCCTTTGACATCATTGGAAAGAGGGATTTTCTGCTATCAATAAACAGGAACAGAAGCACAAGTGTCACCTTTTGCATGCACAGAGCCAAAATTACATCTAGTGTGCAGGGGGCAGATCGTGTCCCTTGTAGGTACAGCCAAGCTCTTGTTACTTGATGTTACCTGCATCAATAGTTGTTTTGAGGGGTTCCCCCCAGACACTGGTGATCAGTCAGGGCAGTGTTCTGTCCCCGGGGCTATTCTGTGGTTAACTCTGAGCCAGCCTGAGTGGCTTTCAGAGCTGCACTTTGGAGCTTGCAGAGCAGTCGTCCCTTAGCGGGGTGAGCTGAGCCGTGGTTATTCCACCCTTGTGTGCCCCCAGCTCCAGGTTAAGTGGTGCTTTAGCTAATAGCAGCCATCTGTCTTGGTGGATCTGTCCTGGCAGGGACCTTCACTGCTGCTCCAGAGTGTTGCTGTCGACCTCTGCTCCTTGCTCTGGACTCTTTTCAAGTTTCCTTTGGTGCTGGTAGAACTGGTTTCTTTTGACATTCAATTAGAACTTTATTCCTCTTATCTTTTTTTCTCAAAAGCTCCTCCAGGGCTCTGCAAAAGCTTCAACCCTGAGGCTGGTGGTTCTTAAACCGTCTCTGCTGCCTCATCAAACGGAGCACGTTTGAGAGAGACTAAGGAAAAGATAGTGGTGAAAGTATCCCAAATCACTGTTATTTGTGTTGAGGGAGTAAAACTAAGATGGAGCAATAGCATACGGGGCTTGTCATCAGGTAGGCAAGGTGCCTCAGATTAGGTGTCCTGGGGGAGGATGGAGCTGAATATTCCCCTGAATTTAAAAAGTAAATAGGAGGTGACTTATTTTTTTCTACATACATTCTCATTAATATTTCAAACAGAAGAGCGTGTTTTTTCTATGCTAAGTCTGTGAAGATAGATGAAGACAAATATTACAGGAAGTGTTGATAGAAGTGATTTAAGTTTTCGGTGAAAAATTCCGTATTCTCTCCTGGTGTCTGTAGCAATGCTTAATGTCTTACTGAATATGCAATGTCAGAAATACTTCCTAAAAAAATAAACAGGTTGATCTTTTTTCCTCGTTTAAGCCCGAGCTGTTATCCTCCTGCCAATGTGAGCCAGGCCTTTAATAAATTATCCAGCATTTACTCCCTGGTGCGTAATGGAGACACATACTGTGCTCCTGACCCAACAGGAAGCCCAAATCCTGCCACGGAGTGCAAACCTGTCTCCAGTGAATCCTCACTGAATCCACCCTCCTCAGCTTATTTGGTGGTTCGTTATCTTTGAAAAGCAAAAGCATGCTGGAGTTGAATGGGTGCAGTTTTAATTGCCTCCTGAGAAGGACTTGCTTTATAAATAGCAACATGGAAATATTATAAAACTTTCAGCTGCTAATAAAGAAGCTTTTCTTTTCTGTACAAGTTACAGTACAGCACTAATAGCAGCTGGGCAGTATTTGTGCTTTCCCTTCCCTTCCTAGGATGTCAGATGCCCTGGCTATTTTGGGCATCATGTATTAAAGTCCAAATGGACTGTAGTCATCGATTCCTACTTTGGACTTCCTGGACTTCATTTCTGACTGCTACTTTTCCACTTTCCGTTTCCAAAAAATAGTTACTGCAAGTTTTCTGCCTATACTTACACGTACTTTCCATTCCAATAATCATTTTCCTTACAGCTTTCTCACTTCAATGCTTTCTGAAGTCTGCCTCACTTGTGCTTACTCTCATGGAGCTGTGTGTAACAGCTCTTAACTTGTATTGACAGGATCATGGTGGCAGTAAATCATGGAAAACAGAGGAACCACGAGTAATCTGGCCATTGCTTCTATCAGGGCAGTTCACCAACATGTTAATTCAGTTAATCACCTTTATAAAGGAAATTTTATGCAGTGTTTCATTCCTCCTCTTTCTAATAGAGTGTTGAGTTACTAGTTCATTTTTCAGATGGAAAAGCTGGGATCCCTGCTGTTCTTCAATCTCTGTTTGGTTGCTTGAAGGGTAAGGTGTTTGCTGTAAACCCCTGGTTTACAGACACTCAGCCTGCTGTGTTTTGCCCTCAGTGGCTTTGCTCGTAGTCTCTAAGACAGTCACTAGGCAATGGCATGGCTGGATATGAAAAAGATTAAGTCCTTTCTCCTTTGGATAGGATGGGAGGGCTCCTGCTGGCTCTGGAGCACCTTGGAATGTTACCTGCTGGCTCCATAACATTTCTTCTGGTTCTCTGTGTGCTGCAGTTATTGTGCCCCAAGGGGGTGCGGGAGGAAAAAACCTCAAATTCATCTGGTGCTGTAGCCCATGGAATATTTGGGCAGTGCAGGATTTATTCTTTCAGGTGAAGCTGTCTGCAGCTGCAGCAGTGCTCTTCTGCCTTGCCACAGGTTAGAAATAAGAAATATGTTAGAAATAAGCTTTGAACTATGCTTGAGAAGGATAAAAGGGTGCATTATGGTAAATGCTCTGATGCTCAGCCCTTCCTGACTTCGTTGGTGCAGCACTCTTGCAAGATGGCTTTACCTTAGTGCCTGCTGTTGTTCGTACTGTGTCTGTTTTCTCTTCCCCCCCACTATTTGTCTCATTCCCCAAATCATTTTACAGGAGACTTTTCTTAGTCTCAAGTGGCCCTAGCCAAGCTATTTCCTCTCTTTGTGCTTTCCTTTCCCCAGCTGTAAAATGGGGATAATGAGACCTGCTTGCTTTTGTCAGGCACTTAGAGATGTGCTTACGAAATGCGCTATTAAAAGGCTTTCTATGTATAACCGCTACAAACAGCGGTTGTCCAAGTTTATTTGAATTACTTTATTAAAGTCCAAGGTTCTGAACATCCTTTGTTTTTAACAGAGGATGTTATTTATGCAGTAAAAATGCCCAAAATGTGAAGATATTGATTGTTGCTGATAAGCTTATGGATATTAAAGCATTAAATCATCACTGCCCATTATCAGCCATTCTGGTTTCTTTGGAAGCTGAAAGTGGTTGTGCATAGCTGGGGCCCTTGATTATCTCGGAGTGATCAATAAAAGGGTTTCAGGAGAAGCTTTTATTGCCACGTGGTTAAAATGTTCTTCCTGTGCATTCTGTACAAGATGACTTCAGCTCGGGGAGACAGGTGGAGTAATCCTTTGTGGGGTAACTGGATTACACAAAGGGATGTGGGCATTATGCTGAGGTAGATAATGCCATTTGGAGTTTCAGTTCCCCTCCAGCACCTGCTGCACTACCTTATGCTGTGGGGGTGTTTCTTGGCTGTCATTGGGCTTGTCCAGCAAGTTTTGGGTGTTTTAATTGTAGCAAACCTACGGCATTCAGGGACGGGAGGAAATAGTTGGAAGCAGAGAGGTAAAATCAGAGCTAAAACTGGGCAAAACTCTTTCAAATCCGTGCATCCCATTAGCAGAAGAGTGTCTGGTGTCTCATCAATGTGGAAGGAGAGGAAATGTCCATTTCCAGAAGGAAACCACCAAGTGATTAAATGGGTGCTTAGTGCTGTCTGCGGGAGAACTTTGTGCCCGCCATCTTCTGTCACTCCTCTCTGAAATCGTGTGGGGCTCTGCCCTGCAAAAATGCTGACACTGGAGTTCCAGCCCTGAAATACCTTGGAATACTCCTGTGAATTTAGCATTTCATTGCACACTGGGAGTACAGGGTGTAATGTGTCTTCGTGAGCAGCTCGACAGCATCTTTCTCTTTGTTTTGCAGACAGTTTCCATCCTGGAGCAGAGGCTGACACTCACAGAAGACAAGCTGAAGGAATGTCTTGAGAATCAGCAGAAAATCATTCAGAACAAAACGAACTGATTTCCTGAGAGCAGACAGGAGCAAAGCATTGGGAGGTTTGAGGTTGTTTGTGTTCCTAACAGACTGTGTGTGACTTGCTTTAAGAATTTTGAGCACAATCTATTTTTCAATTGAAATGTATAGTTATTGTATCTGTAAATAGCTTTGTTACTTTACTAAAATAAAAATAATATTTTATTCATAAGTGTGGATGACAATTGTGATCTCTTGTGCTTTCCCAGAGGTACAGCAGCCAGTGTGTGGACTCAGTACTGACCAGGAAGGTCATATCTCTCCTCCTCTGGTGCTGCTAATTTAGCTTTAAAGTGTTTAAGCATCTTGGAGTTGCCAAACACCTGCCACAGGCTGTATTAGACTTGTTGCTGAGGTTTGTGCTGGCTGTGGGTGACAGCAAAGTGCCCTCAGGATATTTTGGGCAGTGGTAATTCACCCTGTTCTAGAACGGGCAGGTGAGGTGGACTCAACTGGCATTTGGAGAAGGGTCTGTCTCAGCCAAGTCCTGGGTAGTACCTGGCAAATCTGGCAAAGAGCAGTTGTGCAGAGACAATTAAATCCAGTGGTGGGATTTAGCCTGCTCCCTTGTGCAGTGTGTGAAAAACATGTTCAGGGCTGAGAGAGAGGCCCCGATGTGTCAGATGCAGGCTGGATTCCAAGTGGATTTTGTTTTGTCTTCAATTAAAGGCAGGGTAAAGGGAAGAGGAAGGCAAACAGTGGAGTGTTTTCTCCATTGTGGAACTCCCCTCTTCTCATACTGGTCTGCCTTTAATTTTTGGTCATTTTGCAGATGTTTTCACACTTGAATAGCTCATCACTCACACTTTGCTCAGTCCTCCTCACTTTTGTGGTGTTTTAGCAGGTGTTCAGTATGTAGCTGCATGAGGATTTGGACTTCTGAGAGATCCTGTTCTCCACCCCCTCTTCTGCTAATACACACTGGAGATCTCCTTTCTTACAACAAACTGTGACCCACATTCCCAGAGAAATGAGCTGGGGGTTAATGTAACCCTCCTCACCGCTGTCTGTCTGACCTCTGCAAACAGGGAGGCTGCTTCAGTCCCTACCCTTGGTGGTCCCTTGTGCCACCGCTGCCTGCCAGCCTTGCACAGCTTTCAGGGCCTCCATCTCCACGTGTGCTGTGGGCACTGTGGGTTCTTGTCTGAGGACTGGCTGGCATCCTTACTTCACATGGGGCTTGGCTGGTTTTAAGGCCAGTTTGTGTGTTTTTGGTCTTGCACCTGTTTCTGTTGCAGGCTCTGTTGGCTGGTAGTGTCTGAACAGTGTTAATGCTCCTTGTCCCACCTGGGTGGAGCTGCTCATGTTTCTCTGCTGGCATCAGGAAGGTTCTGGTCTCCTTCCCTCCTGGTACTTTGTGCATCTCTAAGAACCCCATGCTGGCATGATCACAGTATTTCACTCCTTTGTTTGCGGGAGGCTAAGAGCATTCTCATCTCCATGCTTGGTTGATGATGAGTTTCTTTCTGCTCTGCCACAGACTTTGTTTCTTGTTTCCAAGCTCCAAGTCTGATAAATCATTATTTTCCCTTTGATTGCACTAATGGAATCAATTCAGTGGTGATAATCTGTGCTCTTGCTCTAAGCTTTCAGTGGCTTTCTGCTGAGAGGCTGACATCATTTTCATTGAAATGAGTTTATGTGGTGATGCAGGCGGGTGGGGAGAGGGGGGACTCAGAGGTACATGTGGCCAATTTGCTGCTTGGAAAAGGCAGTTCCTGCCCTGATCTGCTGCTACCCAAGTGATGACTGGCCTTTGAAATGGAGTCTTGAGAAGGATGGGGAAGTCTAAGCATTCCAACAACAGATTTTAAGCTTTGCTTTAAAGGTGGCCTTTTCATCCTTTCATTGTTTCTGATGTCTTAGGGACGGCACAAGAAATTTGTATCTATTATTTTAGAGAGGATGGCAATACAAATACATTTCATGTGTGCCCAGAGCTGCCCACATTTAGTCACTCTTGGTACAGATGCCTTTTTTTTTTTTCTTTCTTTTTTGGTGTTCTGAGTGAATCCATTTGAAAGATCTAATTGTGCTTCTAAAATAGATGCAGTGCTCAGGAGCTGAGGGCAGGCCAGTGGGATGTTGGGTGTTGTGGTTTAATCCCAGCTGGCAACTGATCCCTCAGACCCTCACTCACTCCCTCATAGCGGGATGGGGGAGCGAGTCAGAAGGGTAAAGTGAGAAGACTTGTGGGATAGAAACAGTTGAACAGGTAAAGCAAAACAAAGAATGTATTCTCCACTTCACAGGGACAGGCAGGTGTTCAGTCATAATGGTGACTTGGGAAGACAGATGCCATCACTCTGAATATCTCCCCCTTTTCTCTTTCTTTCCCCAGACTGTGATGCTGAATGGTTTGGAATATCCCTTGGGTTAGTTGGGGTCAGCTGTCTTGGCTGTGTCCCCCACAGCTTCCTCACTGTGTAGTGGGTGAGAAGCAGAGGCCTTGGCTCTGTGCAAGCACTGCTCAGCAACAACTAAAGCATCCCTGAATTATCAGTGTGGTTTCCAGCACCATACCAGCTACTGGGAAAAAAATTAACTCTGTCCCAACCAAACCCAGCACATCGGGAAAGTTGCTTTTTGGGACTCAACTTGTTCAGTGTTGTTGTTGTAGAGATAATGGAGGGTCAGTGGGTGTGGGGAGTCAGGAGGACAGGGAATCTGGCAACCTTTTGATGATTTAGATGCCAAGAGAGGCAATCTAAAAGGAATTTGTTTCAGACAGTAATATCTACCTTAAGGGCTTTCCTTGTCCCAGACCTTGGCCACTTTCTCCCCCTCCCCCCTTACAACATCTTACCTGGACTAGAATATCAAGACTTAAAACACATCTAAAGGCTGACTATTGCTTGAGAGGCAATGTTTGGAAAATACAATATTTATATTCTAATTCTTGTGCTTAAACATTGAGCAATAACCTCAAAAAAAACCCCTCAAACCAAAACTCCGAGGAGCCCAAATCCTACTGCCTGTCTTGTCCCAAGGCTCCATGCTTTATCCACTAACCACCATGGGTTTTGAGCTGAGGAGAGAGTACCCTCTAGAGTGAGTTAAATCCACGTTTATATTTACACTCATGATCTTTTTTTTTTTTTTTTTGACTTAGACACATCTGCAATGTCCAATTCCTGAAGCTCTTAACTCAGTGAGCAGTGGAAGAGCCAAGTGAGGAGGAGCACATTGTTTGTACTTGGGCTGACATGGCCTCAGCACTGCATGAGGACATACCCTGCCCGGAAAACCACTTGTGGTGAGCTCTGTGCAGGGGGAGGCCACGAAGAGTTAAGGATTTTGTTTTGGATCTCCAAGGCACGATGGAAGCCAAGTTCTTAAAAAAGTAGTTTAATTTGTTGCCATTACATTTGCCAGACATATGACCTCACTAAACTTTCAGCAAGGGTTCTTTGTGCCGAGATTGGCCCCTGGGGAGCCCGGTGCTGCTGCAAATGGCTTTTTGGCTGCTGTGAGTGTGGAGCATGTTAAACATAACCATGATCTGTGAAAAAGTAAGAATCTTCAAGCACTGCCCACTTTCCTTCCTGTCTGGGAGCTGGAATTGGACAGATATGACAGCAGAGCTCATTACTGAATAGGCAAAAACAGCAGAGCACTGTGGTACTGACTCGCCTGGCCGGGAAGTGCGATGGCCCGGAGCATCCTCTGCCCCTGGGGTCATCACTGGATGTGTCTGCCAGCTAAAGAGAAAATAAAATCCTACTATGATCTAAGTAGCTGGGCTAAAACTAGCCAGCCTCGTGGTACAAATCACTTATTATATAACCTCTTTAAAGAGCTGGGTTTGAACAAAATGTTTTTTGAAACGCGGGTGAGTAGGAGGGGAGGGAAGCGAATCGTTTTGCAAAGGTTTGTCACTGACTTGGGAGCAGGGCTGTGTTTCTTCTCATGCAACAGAGAAAGTTGGTCTGCAAGTGCTCAGGTGGCCGAACCAGGTCATCTGTAGTTTTGGGAAGGAAACACAATGGGAAAGAAGATTCTCTTACTGATACTTGTCTGTGTATTTGACCTGCATTTAGTGTGCTGTAGGAAGTTACGTGTCTCTGGGAAAACTGGGATCTATTTGTAGCTTTGCAACAGAACTGTCATTGCAGGCAGACATCTCTCTTCAGTTCCCTGTTCTCTTTGTCAGGGGAGATGTCTATAAATTAGTTCCTCTATCAAGGTACAGGTTCTGTGAAAGAAGAGCTTGTCAGAGTCAGAGATTTGAATGTGGGGTGTGAAGGAAGTGAGAGATGGGCTTCCAGGTCTCTGGCATGCCTTACTTTCTCCCTTTCTCCTCACAGCACAGCAGCCAGTGCTGCTGGTGAAGGTGTGCTGAGAGCCTTTGTGCTGCACAGCACAAGTGGTGGCCGTCGTCTCGGGCTGCAGATGGGGTTGGAATCTACCTGGTATCACTTGTGAGCGAAGGTGGGGGTACATGCTCACAGCAGCCTGTTGGGAGGGGGTGCTGTGGGGTGGTTTCTGGTGTGGAATGAGCGTTGTGAACACCTGGGGATGTTCTGGCAGAGGGTGACTCACTGTCTGCTGAGCTGCAGCTGACACAGGCCAGGTGACCACTGCTCGAGGCCACGAATTTGCCATCTGCAAGGAAGTCTTTCCCCAGTGACCACCTTTAGATTTCTTTATACTCACTCCAGCCCTCCAGCCTTTCCTCCCTGATAATGCAGTACAGCTGGAAATGCACTGTTTTGTTGTCACAAAAATGTTAGGCTTGAATCGGTGCCGTGACCTGCTGCCAAAAACCTGTCACCTCTGTTCTCCTTCGCTCTTTCTGCTCCCTGCAGGCATCTTTCATGCAGTTAATAACTCACTGCTGCCTTCCAGACACCAAGCAAGCTGAGGACATGGTTGTGGCACAAGGATTTTTCTGCCAATCACCAGTGGGGAGTGCTACAAAGGCTGATCCTGCTCTATTCCAAGAGCTTGCGGCTGTGTGGAGCGTGTGCTGCTGATGGTAGCTGTTCTTCCAGCTGGTGACTGAAAGGGTTAAGCTAAGTAGCTGCCTGGATGGAGCTGCTGCTCGGCCTCACTTCCCTCTGGGGCTGCTGCTCTTGGCAGTGATTCCACCCTCACGTTTTCACAGCCCTGCTGAAAGCCAGACCCGAGATCTGGTGCACTGATCTCCGAGGAAGAGTTTTGCTGCTCAGTTGAATTGGGCAGATCTTATGTGCCCTTCCAGCTTGGAAGTATGTTGGGCACCACTCCCAGGAGGAGAATCCCAGCATGGTATGGGCTGGGGATGAGGAGGTCATTGCTTTTCATCACTTGTGTGAATCTGCCACATTTAGATGCCATAACCAAAAGAAATGCTCTGCCTGCCCGCTGCTGTGCTTGGTCTGTATGGTGCAGGCACCTTGTGCTAACCATGGTTAACCAAGATGGTTCTCATCCTGTGAAAGCCTAGGAATATCCTTTTTGTTTTGTTCTTCCAGGCTGTGGGTGCTTAAGAAGACGTTCTTTTCGTTCTGGGGGCAGTGGGTGTTGATTTCTATGTCAGAGACTTGTGATACAGGCCTGTGGCTGAAGAAGCTTCTCATTGTGTTGGGTTCACTAGATAACAGCTTTCTGCAGGAGCTGGAGGTGAAGCTTTTGGCACATGGCTCTCATGAACATGTCACTAGAGCCAAGACGGAGGTAGCTGTGTGGCTGCAGAAGCTTCTCAGAGCTCCCCAAGTGAGAAAGGCAGGCTTCAAGCCTGTAGGTTTGTGGAGCAAGACCCTCCCAAGGTGACCTGTTTAAATATGGCCCTATGTAACTGCTGTTAATTAACAAGTAACTCTAATGCCACTTGATCTCCTGCTTAAAGATTCATGCCTGCTGGGTTATTTTTTGTTCTTTGCAGCTCCTGTTTGTTTCCTAAGGCAGAGATTGTTTGACCTGTATATTTGTGTGATGTGTTTCTTTCCTTTACTCTATTATTTATGAAATCAATACATCTTAAAAAGGAACATTTGCCACAAAGTGTCTGGAGCAAGGTGTCCTCCAGGAGAAAGCAAACCCCTGGCCACTAACATGGCCTTTCCCATCAGCCCAGTATTGGACAGGAGAGGAGCTTACTTGAGCACAGAGGGGTGGATTGTCTATGAAAATGCCCCAGGTGGTGAAGGCAGAAGCAGAAATGCTTGCCTGAATACCTGCAGGTTACATAGTGAAGGAGAGGCAGGAATAAGGGTGGGCCCTTGGAATCAGTGTTCTAAATTTGGCAGCCCAGGTGGGAGAGGGGAGGCGTGGTTCAGACTCTGTGCTGGAGAGTACTCTGCAAATTCTTCAGATACCTTTAAGTGGGGCTGTGTTGGTGTTGAGCAGGCTCAGATTGATCTGGAGACTTTTCAGCTGTGGTAAGGGCATGGCCACAGCCACCAGCTCTGGTGTGGCCCCAGGCTGCAGCACACCCAGGCTGATATTGCCACCTCTGGAACTTTGGTGCCTCAAGCTGCTACTGCCTGCCCTGCCTGTGTGAGAGCCAGCCTTGCTGCCCACTTCCGAAGGGTATTTGAACATGGAGGAACTTGAGTGGGATCTGGAGCTTGGGATCAATGCAGAGTTGTTCCCTGTAATGGGATTCAGTTACTTGCTTTGCTTCCAGAGAAAGTCTTTCTCTTTGCTCTTTTCCCCTTTTCTCACCCTCCCATGGCGACAGGGCTGTTGATTTTGCTGTGGCTGCCTGGTGTCCCTGCACTCCCTGCCCCATGGCTCAGCACTGTGTTACCTTCTTTGCTGCAATTATCCCACTCTCTTGCCTCTCCTCACCCTGTGCCGCCGTCATTGCTGGCTGTCGGAGGAGAAGCAAAGATGAAAGAGAGCAGAGATGATTATATTTAATAGCAATGAAAATTGGTGTGGTGATTGGGGTCTGTTTTCCTTCCTGCTCTCCCACCTCTTGAAGTTGGGAGGCAGCTTTGAAATCACATGTGGTCATCTCGTCAGGCCTGTGCCATGTTCCACTGTGGCACCAGAGGGAAAAGCCAATTTCTGTGTTATCTGGGTTTTCCAGCCTGGCCCCTGTAGACAGAAAAGTAGATTTTTATTTTTTTCACCCATCTTAAATGGAGAGTCTCTTTGCCCCCCTTCTGCAAGTGCCTTTGCCCTGGCCCCAGCAGGCTGGCTTGCCTGCCTTTTACATGTAAATACCTTGCTCATATACAAAGATGGAAAAGGAGCAGCAGAAAGCTAATGTAAATCTGCTGAAAGTCCTCTTTCCTCAATCCACCTCAGCAGTTCACAGGCTGGCTTTGGAGAGCTGCAGGGTCAGCTGCCCCTCATCCTGCAACAAGCTGCTCTGGCCCTCTCTTGGGATCCCAGGTTTTGTGGAAAGGTGTTGCACCTCAGCAGTGCTGCTGCCACTCAGGTTACACTGAGAGAAGTTGCTGGAGGTGGAGAGGTGCTGAAATGCCAAATGGTAGATTCCCAGCAGACACTGGAGAAGTGTCTCTGTGTCCTGAAGAGTAACATGAAATGGACCCCATGGCATAAACTGTGTTCAGGGAACTCGAGGATGAGCGAGTGACAAAGGGACTGTGACTGTGGCACCATGGCTGGAGCCAGCATGTCTCTGTCTGCTGTGCAGCGAGTGGCAAGGCACAGTGACCAGAAAGCCCAAGGGGAAGTGCATTCTGTGGCCTTGGCAGGAACTTCTTTAAATGCATAAATGCAGTTCTTAGCCCAGTATTTATTTGATGTCCTGGGTCCCTTTTGTGTCCTTCCTCAGCTTTCCACTGCCCTGGACCAAACGCTGCTCACTGCAAATGGCTTCCCCAGGCCTCTGCAGCCAGGATACAGGACTTGGCAGTGAATCAGCTTTACTCCTGGCCTGTGGCACACTTACCTCTGGTGTGGCAACCTATAACCTCCCTCCATCCTCCTGAAACCCGCCTGCCTGCACAGACCAGTGAGACTTTCCTTTCCTGCTGGCCAGGGAGAGATGCTGGATCCAGCTCCACCTCCTCTCCAGGTATTTCTGCTTTCCCCAAGGCATAAATCATCCCAGGGGCTTTTAGTGAGCTGTGGCTTCTGGAATGTGGAGAGTTGTAACCTGTGTTGGTCACTCCTCTTCTTAGGATCCTTTTATCCTTTTCCTGCTAAACAGTCTCTATTTTCATCCAGTGAGAATGTAACTTTTTACATAATTAAGGCTTTTTCCTTCTTGCTTTTGCTCATTTTCAGGCTGTGTGGAAATTGTTCTTAAGAATGTTTGCATCAGTTCTTCTGAAGTCAATTCCTTGGCAAACTAAGCAAGCCTGCTATAATGCACATCTATCTGCACCAGTCTAACTAATAACTCCATTGAAATCCCTGAGGTTAGTTAAAATAAGCCCCTGTGTCTAAATGAAAGGCATTTTGCAAGGGATCGAACCCTTTGCCGTCCCTTCCCTGTTGTGCAGATTGAGCAGTGAATTCCCAGCTGGCTGCCTGGGAGCTTTCCCTCGTCACAGAGATCAGGTACCTACATGAAGATTGCTCAGAGCTGGGGCTGGGGCCAGATGGGTTGTGAGGCCCCTTCCAAGGTTATCAGCTCTGATTAAGTGTCCAAATGCAAAACACGTGTGTGCAGAGAGACAGCAGTGAAATTGTTCTTGACTCAACGAAGCATCTTTGGAATCATTTACAGAACTGTTGTGCTGGAGAGGCTTTAATGCCTCCTTTCCTCTGAGTCACAACACTGATTTTCCTTTTTCCTGAGCCTTTTCTTTCCTTGAGTTTGCATCCTTCATGGATACGAATCTGCTTTGTGGCCTTGCAGGATACGCTGCACATTGTTCCTGCAGCTGGTGGTGTTCAGATGGGTCCTGGTGCATCTAAAATATGGATGGGCTGGTGGTGGACCTGTACGAAGTGTGGGAGAGGGTATTTACAGGAGGTCTTGTGTGGGGTCATGCTTAATTTTGTGGTCTTTGTTCTCATGCAGGGATGAAGTCCACTGGCTGGTATAGCCTTCCTGACTCACTGGAAGGTGGAGTGACTTGTCCGCGTGTGCTCCAGCTCAGACATGGTGAGGCAGGTTTGGTTTAGGCTGGCTGCACGCCGCTGGCAGTGGGAGTGCAGTGTGGCTGGAGCATCCAGCTGCTCTGCCACTGTCTAAGCTGATTTCTGCAGCCTGTGTGGAGCTCAGCTTCTGCAGCTGCAGTGGCTGAGCTAAGATCAGCACCTGTGTCCTTGTTTCCTTTGGCTGGGCCATCCCAGGGGACATCTGTGGCTTTGCCTCCTGGAAGGCACCCCAGTGTTTGGGCACTGGATGGAGATGTGGTGTTGCAGGGAAAGTTTGGTTTGGCTCTGGGCTCCCTGTCCTGAGCTGGAGCTGGTGAGTCGAGCCATGGAAACCTAGGCCTTTTCCTCCCATACATACAGGGATAATATTTCCATGCATGGGGTGATGTGCCAGATGAGTCAGTGAGTCAAAGCCAAGGGAGCAGAGATATTGCTGAAAGACCTGTAGATGTGGAAAGCTACAAGAAATCCACCCTGTGATGATGTTGTCTCTGTAGTCCAGGAGGCAGTACTGTCGGTCAAAACAGAGGATGCTGAGGGTGAACCAGTCTCTTTGGGGACCGCAGGACAACAAAGACAGGTCCTCACAATTGCCTGCCTCCCTCCCCAGTGTCCATGCTTGGCTTAGGAAATAGCTCATGGCCGTGTTGAAATGCCTTTGGGTGGGTGACAGCCCAGGTGCAGAGCTGTTGGTGCTGTTTCATTTCCTCTACATCTTAGGGCTCATCTCTCAAGCTCTTTCTCAAGACCCTTTCTTGTCTCCCACACCAAACCGCTTCCTTTGTTGACTCTTCACAAGCTGGTTTCTACACTTGGATTTTGTGTCTTGTTTCCTTTCTTTTTATCTCCTGAGTATTTGGTGCTGCCTAGTGGGTTCACTTTAGGAAGGGATGGATCCATCTTTCCTTTTCCTTCCCTGCAGACTGCTTCTCTTGATTCAAAGCCTTTCTCCCCATTGTGTTGTGCTGAGTGACCAGGAATGTCCCCACCTCAGGTTTGTTTTCTTGGCTCACCCTGAAGAAGCTCAGAATTTGCTGATAGGGTTTGTGGATCCTGACAACCACGTCTTTCCTCAAGCATCAGGTGTGGAACAGTCTGCTGCTACCACTTCAGGCCTGTTCCCTTAGATCCCAAACTTAAATTTCTCTTCCTGGCTTCTCACCACTCTCCCATTGCTATGATCAGCCAACCCTGGTGAGACTTTGCCATTCCAAGCAGGATTCTGGGACAGGGGCAGGCAACAAGATCCTCTGCCATCAGTACTGTGTGACTTGGTGGCCTGGCTTGTACAGGGGAAGAGAAAGCTTCTTCTATTGTCCAACAAGCTCTGGTGTGTTACTGATAATGTGCAGTGGGAAATCTGACTCACAGAACTTGTGCTGATGAGATAAGCAGGTGCTGGATGGGATTTGACCTGGTTGGTCATGTTAACACCTGCATTGCACAAAGTGGATTGCTTAGGTGGTGTTACATCTGTCTCTAGTATGTTCAGGGTGACTCCCACACTTTCACTATTTCCCAAGGTGGCTCAGGGGCAGGAGGAGGGGACAGTGCAGCAGACCGGAGGAGGAGCCAGAAGGTCAAGCTCCTAAAGCTTAGGCTGGCTGCTGTGGAGTAGGATTTCATACATGCTTTTAATGGGGAGTCCTCAAAAATCGAACATGCCCAACACTTTGCCTGAGCTTGTGAGCTTGACCTGCTCACAGACAAACCAGCAGCTCAGTTCCCTCTGAGCCCCATTGCTCTTTGGGGCTGTGCAGCTCAAGGAAGCCTGGGAAGTCCCCATGTGTCAGGGAAGGATTAGCTCACTAAACCATCCCAAGACAAGCTGCAAATCAAAGGCAGATGATGCTGGCCAAGCCAAGTGCACGTGTATCTGCCCTTCATCGCCCAGCACTCCTGTGGATCCTGCCTGGAGCATGGCTGGAGGTCTGTGGGGCATCCAATGGTGTGGGAACAGTGCTTTGGTGTCTCTGTGTGCAGATTGTGGGGACAGATAGGCTGCATGGGAGGCATAATCAGGAGATTATCATACCTTGTCTTATCTTAAATGCCATCTCTTATCTAAGTGCCCTCAATTATGTCTTCTGCAACAAAAGCATGAGGGTTTGAGTAGAAAGCGTTTGCTGGGTGGTTGCTGCGGTGTGGCTGGGTGAGTAGCAGCTGCCTGGCTGTGAAGGGAAGCTTGCAATAACATGTTTTTGGTGCTTGTGGAAGGCCTCTGAGTTGGCTGACCAACTCTTTGCTTCCCCTGGACCCTGTGCTTCAGGTCTTTGTGCTGCCCTGGAGAGTGGGGTTTCAAGTTGAGGAGCAAAAAATGGCAGTGAGAATATGGCGAATGGAGGGAAGGGAGCACGGCCCTCCAGCTTCACCCTGGTTTTCTGGAAGATAACCTCTGCATTGCTAGGAAACACTCAGCTGGTGTAAGCTCTTGTTGAAGGAGCTGGCTTTCACTGCAGCAAGGATTTCCTCAGTCAAGGGCACATATCTGCTCTGCTCAGAGCCCATCCAGCATTTCTACATAAACTCTTTTTGTGTGGGATGTTCCAGAGCTCTAACAGCTTCTGTTATTAAATATTAATGACCCAGGTCAATAAAACTGTTTCTTGGCCACCAAGCTGAAGGAGCTGGTGTCACTGGAAGCACTGCCAAGTGTGCCATGGTCATGTGTGCTCCATCAGGAACTGAGGTAGGTCCAGGAGAAATGGTGACTGACAGGTAGGTGCTTGAAAGCTCAGGTGGAGCTGACAGCCCTGGGAAATGTGTCTGACTTGTTGCAGGTGTTAAGGATGTGTTTATAGTGCAGGTTACACACAAAGCTGCCCAGGACCCAGGTGGGTTTGAGCAGTGCCACAGCATACAGCCACTGGGCAAGGATAGACTAGTTAGTACTTTGGTGGAAATAGTTACCATTACATTACCTGATTAGTTGTCTTTCCTAATTTCCCCCGAGTTTTAACATGTGGGAGTAGAAGAGCGCTGTGAATCTTTTGCCATAAAAAGTGCCTTTTTTCTCCAGCAGGCTCTAGAGCTGATTGGAGTGTTTTGAGGTGAGGGTTATTAGTTACACTTGGCACAAACTCGTTTTTAAATGCAAGTGTGTATAAGGTATAATAGGCACAGTCAGTTGTCAGGAACTTTGAGCCTCATTGCTCTTTTAGAGGCAACTCTGATCTCACTTTATTATATAGATTCTATAGATGTTTTCACATACTCAGAGAGTCTTTTGGTGGAAGAGGCACCAAGCAGCAATTTTCTGGTTTTCATTCACTGTTTACAGACCTCTGGGATCTTTGAGAGAAAAAAAGACAAATTTTTATGACAGAAAATTTGTCTTTTTTGACATTGCTTGTTTGTTATTGCTTAGTTGTTCTTAGCCTTTCAAAAGGCCAAGTGGGTTTTGTTGTTTGTTTCTTTCTTGCTGTTGTTGAAATCTATTAGAAGATTTCCCATTGGTTAGCATTGGGGAAAATTTTCTTTTCCAAAGGTGGAAATTTTTGGGAGTCAGTTTCGCGCTTCAAGTGGGAGTCATTCTGCAACATCAGCAGGATGGCATTTGTTGCCAGCCAGCATCCACTGGCTTGCTCTGAGTAAAGCTGGATGAAACACTATGATGAACAACACACTCGGAGAAAAACCTCACTTCCTTTACCCTGAAGCCATCACAAATTCAGATGGCTTTGGTCAGGGCAGTGCTGGGGTTGTTGCTGCTCCCCTGTGCTCAGAGCACTCCCTTGGCATCACATCCAGGTGTAACTCTGTTCTGCCCAATTCCTAAATCCTACTCATTTTGTTTGATTCAGCATCTTCCCAGTCAAATAAGAGGCTGCTCGGTTTGTCCTGTGTTGAAGCTCCTGAAGATGGGGGAAGATAAGCTCTTGAATGATCGAAACATTAGACGTCTGAACTAATTTCTGAAATATCAGGAAGGAAAAGGATCTCTAAATCACACACCCTGGCTTGGCAAAGCCATTGCTATGATGTTACCTGCTTGGGTAGCAACACCTGCACGCTTCCCTTCCGGGCTTGGATGATGAAACAAGTTGGTTTTGGTGGTGTCCCCTTCCAGGTGATGTGATGCTTCCCCTCAAGCCTTGGAAGCTGTGGCCCCCTGGGTTGGCAAGGAAATCAAAGGGAATTTGGGGCATTTTGTGCCCCTGGAAAATCCTTGCAAATTCTTGCCCTGGTCTGAACAGCAAGGGAAAAGTGACCAAATAAATTGAACACCTCCAGAGCAGAGATGTCTTGGGTGTAGCAGCTGTTCAATCAGATATTTAATGAGCAGTGGACCACTTGAACTAGACTTTCTTCCCTCACACACCCCTTCTGTGGGACTCTCCAGGGAATAGACCTGGAGTCTAATTCTGGAGATCTGGGCCGGATGACCTGGCACTGGGGACAAGTGCAGCAAGGATGTTGTCTCCCCTTCTGGGTGTTGGGATGTGATGATGCAGCCTTTGTGTAGGTGTGAAATGTCAGCAGTCAATGTTTACCGACGGTGCCTGATGTGACATACAAGGACCTGCCTGTCATTTTAGACCATCTGTTTCTTGCTGTGGAGATGTCTCTTGCCTTTTCTGGTGTCCTCAGCCTGGTTCTCTTTCCACTCATGGTCCCTACTGCAGGTGCTGCTCTCTCCTTCTTCCTAACTTTCCATCCTAAGCCTGCTCTGCAGCCTTCTTCCTGCCAACATTCCACTATCAATTTTCGATTTGTGTGGTGGATTTCATTCCGTGAAGCAGTACCCTTCTTGTGAACTTGTTCTTCCTCATTTAAGTGGTTCCTGCTGTCTCTCCCTCCCCTTTGTGTGGAAAAGACACACTCAGGTTATGCCTGTCTGACTTGCACTTGCTTAAACCCTGGGGACTGGAGAGCTTGTCCTGATGTGATCCTGCAGGAGTGGAGAATACCTCTAACACAGGGGCGAAAGTATTCACTGCTGAAGTAACCAGGGAAATGGGAAGTGCCTGCCTGATAGATTAGAGCCCTTATGGTGTCTCTCACAAAGGACTCTGCTCAGGGAAGAAACACCCCTGGTCTTTTTTCCCCCTCCCTATTCATGGCTGGGCAGCAGTGCAGCAGTGTGCCCTTGTGCATCTGTAGGTAGTTCTTACCCTGACCCCACATTACTGGGTTCCCGGTGCAGGAGGAAGGGACCATGTGCCCATTGCAGCCTCATGACAAGCAAGAGGTAACTGTAGTCAGTTCTGCCTTGCTTTTGGTGTTGGAGAAGGCATCCACCTCTGAGACAGATGTGTTCTACTTTAGGGCAGTCTTTCTCTGAGGGAAAGGCTAAAGACCCATGAGGAGCGATCCCAGAAAGAGCTGATCCTGTTGCTTTCCTCCCAGCGTAACATGTGGTGCAGGGCACCGCCGTTCCCAGCCACCACCACAGCATTTGGGTGAGCACAGGGTGTCCTGTGCCTTGGCACTTCTCCTTTGGCCGTGGCTGATTCTTGCTTTGTGCTTTTTCCTCCCTGGGCAGATGATAAATGAATGAGAGCATTTCCCAGGGCATCTCTCCTGGGTAAGCCATATTTATTTTGCAGGATTTAAGTGTTGTGCACTTTTTTTCTCTGGCTGATTCAAGCAAACACACACAAATAACACTGCTTTTATCTGCCCAGGTCCAGACCCCACTCAAAGCCTCCTTTTGACGTGACTCACTCCTGGGCAAGCCCTGGAGAAAATAGATGTGGTAATTCACTTGCAGATCCCGTCCTTTTCTCACGGCCCTGTGGTCAGCTGGCTTTGTCAGATGTGCTCCGGGTGGCTGACGGGGGAGCAAGGTGCTCAGAGCAGGAGCCTTGCATCAGCCCAGTGCCTGCTCCAGCCCTCCTGGAGGGATCCTCCTGGTTTGCAGGGTACTCGGTCCCACAGCTGATTTGGGACACTGTTTCCTGTCACCTGTGTTGGTTCAGTTCTGGTAGAGGTGTTGGTGTAAGACGGGCTCTTGATCCATTGAGTAACTCATGAGAAGTAATTCATTAAACAATATGCATTGTCAGTTTTGTTGATGTTCTTGCCTTTGACAGCTTCAGTGAGCGTAGCTTTTGTTCACTGAATATTTTGTTGTTTTTACAGAATGCCTTTTTTAATTATCCTGCTTTCCCTGTTTTCCCTTTCTGTGTCCTCCTTTTTAATCTCTAATAAAATTAAAATCCATATTTTATGAAAAATAACATATGAAATTGAAAGGGGAAGCTGGAATCCAGTTTGATGAATAATAAATAATCCTGGGCTCAGAAAAGCCTGAGCTATTTTTCTCAAAGCAGCTGGTGCACTACTAACTTGACTTGCTGCTACAAATATTGGCCAGGTTCTTTCAACTCTTGGGAAGGTAAAGCAGAGTCAGTTGCCAGGTTTGGTTGGTATTGCGTGCCTGCGATGATGAAAGGGCCACAGAAACCTGCAGATCTGTAATTGTGAGCGGGGTGCTCAGCCATGCGGGCTGGGAGCCCCAGTGCTGGGTGCAGCACAGAGGCATGTGCTTGATGTGGGATCTCCCTTCACCACGGCTCCTGCCTGCCAAACACCAGCCTGGCAGATAACTCACGCTGGCTCCAGGATGGGAGGATGCTAAAAGCATTCCTGCCCAGATGAAGAGATGAACCTTGGTGACGTGGCGCCGGGTGAACCTCTGGCCATTTCCATGGCTGCTCCAGGGCGAGGGGTCTGGAGTGCTGGCACTCCCTGCACACCCCCGGTGATGGAGCAGTTGGACATCAGTGGGCAGGTTGCTGCTGTGATGCCTTTCCTTCCTTGAGCTTTCGAGGAGCATTTTTGCTTCCTCAAGTCCCACGTGTGACAGCTGAAGCTTTGCCCTTTCTGTTTTCAGTGAACCAGATTTTTATTCTGCTTTCCTTTGCGATCTGCTTCATCATAGAATCATAAAATGGTTTGGATTGGCAGGGACCTTAAAGATCATTGAGTTCCAGCTCCTCATGCAGGGACACCTTTCACTGAAGATTTCTCTAAGTCCCATCCAACCTAGGATTGAATATAGAGGCCTTTTTGCTTGACACCAACTTAAACTCACAGGACTTGTCTGTCTCTCATCTCTCCATCCGTGCTGTTCAGGTCCAGGGCAGCCCCCGAGGCAGGTTGGTGTGGGACTGTGGATGATCCCTTTTGGCACAGCCCAAGGTTTCTCCTCCAGGCCTGCCCAGCACAGGACTTGAAGGAGGAGATAGGTACAGCCTTTGTGGGTCTGACAAAAAGTGTCTCCTGTTTGTAGCAGCAACAGTGAGGGATGCCATGAGGTTAAAAGAAGGATCAGTGACATGTGTAGACCCATCCTTCCCTGGCAGGTAGCCCTTGGCAAGCTGTGGTTTAAGCTCTGCTTCCCCAGCAAAGACAGTTTCCCATCCATCATGCTTAAGACAGGATGGCATCCTTTCCAGGAATTTATATCCTTTTTTATCAACTTGTCCTCCAGGCTCTGTGGAAATAACCCCCTCCCCAGGGCTGCTGTTGATCTCCTAAGGGCTTGCTCTACACCCTGTGGGTAGGGATCCAGGCAGTGCCTGCTCCACAGGAACAGAGAGGGCAGTGAGACCTTCCCATTTCTTCCTGCTCTTGCACCTTGCAGGTTCAGGACTGAGGATGTGTCAGGCTGGGAGATGTCCTGCTCTTCACTGATAAAGACTCTAAATGTCGGGTTCTGTACTTTGGTTATAACAACCCCAAGCAGACCTATAGGCTGGGGATCGAATGCTTAGAGAGTGAGCAGGTGGAAAGGGACTTGGGGGTATTAGTGGACAGCAAACTCTACATGAGCCAGCAGTGTGCCCAGGCAGCCAAGAGGGCCAATGGCATCCTGACCTGCATCAAGAATGGTGTGGCCAGCAGGGCAAGGGAAGTTATCCTTCCCCTGAACTCGGCACTGGTTAGGCCACATCTTGAGTCCTGTGTCTATTCGAGGTCTTTTCCAACCTTAAAAACGCTGTGATACTGTGACTCTGTCTTCTTGTGGTGACTGATACCACACCCTTATGGGGCTGACTTGACTGGCCAAACCATTGAATGATTGTCCAACTTGAGAACAGTTACCTGAAGAACAAGAAATATTTGGGGGTGTTTGTCCCTTAGCTTACCTACGTTGTTATGGTTATTAATGACTTTTCAGTGGTGCTAATTGAGCAGGTGTGTTAACAATGACATAGTGGGAGCTGTATCACAACCAAGAATAACAACAAGTGGTCTCCAGTGGTCTCTGCTGGTGGTACCCTGAGGTTCCCAGTCAGATGCTTTTACTGCTGTTGATAGGTTTGCCGGTTTTTTTAGCAACTTGGCCAAGGCAGGGGTTCTCCAGCAGATCCTGGCTGTGGTCCCTGCCTGTGCCTGGCCGTGCTGCAGTCGAACCCGGTAGCATCGTGTCCATTTCCATGGCAACAGCACGTGTGAGGCCATAATAAAGTCAGATTACAGCTCCTTCCCTGTGTGTGCAGGCAGGAAAGGAGTTGTCTGAGGTAAGAGCTCAAATGACTTGCAGAGGAACATTTTGGCTGGGTTAAAGCAGGCTTTCCAGTGGCTAGGGAGGCTGTTTGTGCACTGCTGGAAACGCTAATGAAGATTCAGCGAGTTTTCTGTGAGGTTTTTTCTGTTCTGCTAGAAAGGTTTCATGCACACTTGTAGTAGGAGCTAAATTTAAGGGTGATTGTCCAAAAAGGGTGACAGAGCAGGTGTCTGAAGTCTCTACCTCTCCCACAGGCCAATAACATGGGCTGTGTATTTTCTCAGAAGTGCCTTTAAAGGGTTCTGTGGGATTCAGTCTCAGCTTGGAGTCTGCTGCTGGATAGCTGTTTGTCATGGGCTGAATGCCACCAGCCAGGCTGTGGGGAGAGCTCTAACACAGCCCTTGAATTCGATCTCCAAAGAGCAAGAGCTGGGCAGGGCAGTCTCAGCTTGGCTCATGATGATCTCTTCCTCTGAAGGTGCAGTACAGCCCAACATTTGGTGTCTCTGGAATCCTCTTCCAGATGAGGCCATGCATGGGACTGTTGGTTAATACTGGTGGGACTGTTGGTTGGTTGCTCTCCAGCAATGTTAGCACAGGGGCTGTGTTTGCAGTTATCCAAAATGAAGAGTCCTTTGACCCCAGCACAGCAGTTCCAGCACTTTGGTTAAAAAGACAGAACCCTTTTAATGTAGTCAGACCTGACTTTCCCTGTCTAGTTCAATTACAACTAGTAAAGTGAGATTCCTGGAGGGGTTTAGGAGGGCAATTTCTGCTTAAATATCTAACCATACACAAGACTGACCGGATTTAGGCACCACATGGGTTTTGGGGGGACCAGGCATCTGAGCTGTGCTGAAGTGGGAGTGGGGATGCTGCTGTGGGGAGGACACTGAGGGAACTTGCTGCATTCTGAGAATGCCGGATGTATCTCGGTGAGGTTTCTGTGGTGTCTCCTCATTCGGTCTCATGGGGTAACAGCAAAGGAGGCTGCCAGGGGAAACAAATAGAGACCGAGGTAATACCTCATCATGGGAGAGCCTTGGGAGCCCTGGCCAAGGGAAACCCAGCCCCAATCGGGCTGGCAAAGCTGGCTCTTCCTGGTGCAGAGTATGGGACTGTGCTGGCCCTTCCCTGGGCTGTGTAACTGCGGTGTGTGGATGGGACTGCTGGATACTACCCGGGGGGGCTGCTTACAGCAGAAATTAAGGCAGTGTCAATGGGGAATTGCAGCCCAAGAAAGCTCCCACAAGCTTTTAGGGAAGCGTTTGGATGTGGGTTAAAAAAGGTCAAGCCCCAGGTACTGTCAAATGTCAAGAGGTTCAGGACCACAAACATCCTGTGGTTTTGCATTTCCCCCTCCTGATCCCTGCCCCCACCTCTCCTGTGTCCCTTATGATGTGGCTGTGAGCTGCATATGTGTTTTGGAGGTGGTACCCGGGTAGCACCCACTGATTCACTGGGGGGGTGTGAAAACCAGGGGCTGGCTTTAGCACCAGCCCTGCCAGAGGGATCTCAGCAGTTTGGAAGCATCCTCGCTGCTCAGCCCGGTTTGGCTCTCTTTCAGCAGTCTTTTGCTTGAGCACCAAATTCCTCCTCGGGAAGTGCAATATTCATGAAGGAGACATGCAATTAGCGAGCTGTCTGCTCCCTGCTTTGGCATGTGAGTAGGTGGTGTTACCTCTGGAATTAGGTTGAAATCCGTTTGGTATTTAGGTGCATTTGATTTGCAAGAGTTTGGAGGCCCCTTAAAGAGCACCCTTAGAGCATGTTGAGCTACATGCAACCTTCACGTTTTCTCTCTGTCAGTCTGGGACATGCAGGGAGACCTCATTCCCAAACTGGTATCCCCTGGCCATCTGAGCAAACCATGGAACAGATCCCTTCATTCTTGAGTGCATCCCCTCCTGCTGGCAAAGCAGCTGTCAACAGATCCATGATTATCTCGGACTTGGTCATGGAATTTGCTCAGGGGGAGTTTATTCTCAAATTGCACTTTGGAATTCAAACAGGCAACTCCTCGTTATGCAGCTTTGTAGCATCTGCATGTGTGGCTTTGCTGCTGTCCCCAGCCTGGAGGAGTGTTACTGCCTCTGGTAGAGACTTCTGATCCCAAGAGTTGTGTTTCAGCCTGTTATTGAACCCCAGTGGCATGGAAGTGAACACAAAACATTACAAACACTAGTTGATTTCAAATAAGTTCTTGGCCGTTTCCACCACCACCATGGTTCCAGTGATAATATTCAAGATCAGTAAGTTTTGGCAGCTTCTTTTGCTCATGAGAAGCCAGAATCTCTGGAATCAAGCTTTTTTCCCCAGAATCTTTTTAAGAAGTCTCCTTGTTCTTCTAAATTCTATGAGTACGATGATAGAAAGTCAAGATCCTAAAAAAGACTGAATCTCGCCTGTGTTGTAGTTAAGAAATGGAAGTTTTGTTCCTTTTGTAAGTGATTTCCAGTGAATAGTTTAAACATTCTCTTCTTTTTTTTTTCTTTTTTTGTCATGGCAAAAAAAAAAAAAAAAGAGAGGAAAATAGGGGAAGAAGTAATGAAAAGGCCAAATGTTTCATTTTCTGGTTAATTCCTTTAAGAACTTAAAGAGTAAAGAAGTGGCTCATGCTGACTTCTGGAAAAAGGCAGAGAAATTCCAGTTTATGTTTGTCATTTTTTTTTCTCCCAGCTTGAAATAATTCATCCTGTCTTAAATTGAAACGTTTGATTTGGAAACTGGGGCAGAAGGTGAGTGTTTGTGGGTGTGTTGGCAGGGGCATCCTGAGCAGAGAAAAGCTTTTGGAAGGGCCGGATACAGCCCCAGCACTGCAGGGTGAGCTATACTGGGACTCTCTTGGGGTAAAACCATGGCGGGTGCTGCTGGGGTGGACGAGGAGGTGAAGATGCCAGCCCAGAAAATCTTTAAATACTTCCAACACAGGAGCTGAGCTCCCACTCCTGTTAATTTGGGAGCTTCTCCCAGCTGCTCTCTCTGGCTCTGAGGGATGCCCTACTCCCTGGGCATCCAGCACCCCTCAGGACAGCTCTTGCCCTTTCTGCTTGGCTGTTGTGCTGGGCACCAAAGGGAATGGAGGAAAAACCCCAGCTGCAGTGAGTGATGCACGCCCTCCTCTCCAGTTGGAACCCTTCTGGAGGACATTCATCACCTTGTTTCTCTCATTGGAGTGAAGGTTTCTGCATCCATGTATGTCCCTGCTCTGGACCACATGGGTCTCTGCTGCAGGACCTTGTCCTCAGGGTAGATGGAGGCTTTGCTGAGCTCGTGGACTCCTGTTTATGTGCAGCATGAGGGTGCTCCCAAGCTAGGTTCATCAAGGTGGACTGAGCTGGGGGAATCACTTCCTTGCTGCTTTTTCTGAGCCTTTTCTCACCAGTGCCACCCAGCTCTCCAAACACCAGTTCTCTGGGGCTGTTGCTACATGGCAGTTCACTCAGGTTCACACAGCTGTGCTCCCAGGGTGTTGGACAACTCTCCATCAGCAGCAAAGCATCCTTGGCTGGCACCTTTGGAAGCAAATCCCGCAGCAGGGGACCGCTGTTGTGCCTGCTTTCCCCAGCTGATGATGTGAGGGAGGAGAAGGCATGTTGGGAGAGAATGACCTCATGGAGCCGCTCGGGGAATTGGTCACCCCTCCTCGCAGCGAGGGCTGCTGGAAGGGAGCCCAGGAGAAGCCCTGCCAATGATGTCTTCATCCTCATGCCCCAATGCAGGCAGTGTTTGCAAACGCTGAGGTGATGCTGTTCAGCGAGGGGCCAGCCAGCCTGGATGATAATGTAGCTTTTGGTGGCTCTGCTCAAAGCCCTGAGAGTCTCAAGGTGTGTTTTGGCTTGTGGGTCACAGTGGTGGGTTTAGATGGCTCTGGAGGAGGGGAAAAAAGTTAGGTGGCTATTTGGCTGCTTTTCTTGTAGTAAATGAGCCCTGTCTGAATGATGAACCCCAGTATGGCTGTTACTGGATGCTACAGCCCTGCAAGGTGAGGATTTCCTCATTTACAGGTGTAGTGATGTTTTCCAGCTGTGCCTGAAACATAAGGGGGGACCTCCTAATGCAACACAACTTTCATGGGCTGAATCAGTCACTGGCAAAAGAATCCAGGCCTCGGCACACTGAGATATCCCTGCAACCCCCCATGGGCACAGAAGTGCATTGGAGAAACACTCCACTACTGGTGCAAGGGCTGCATGGGGGCTGAGCCCATCCACAGTTTACTGTATGGGGAAGACCCTGGTACTGTCCCCCCGGCCACATGGATCTGCTTTTGCAAGAGTGAGAAGGAGGTTCATTGTAAACATCTCCACTGGAGTACCCAAAAATGTATTAAAATTACCTGTTTTGCATTGGGAAGGGGGAGAAAATTCAGAACGGATGCTTCTTGTAAGCTGTCTCCCATGAAACACTAAAGGACAGAAGTAATTAATGAATTAATTACTGTATGCCTATTGGAAGGCTGCTTGCCACAGCCTTGGGAAGTGGTTGATGCAGCTGTGGAAGGCAGCTACCTCCCTTCCTTTGATCCAAACCAGTGTGGACACCTGTCCAGAAATTGGGGATCACTCTGGCGTCCTGTAGTGCCAGAGCCAAAGATGAGAAACAGCTTCTCTTTGAAGTCAGGATCAATAATCTTTGAAAATAATATTAATTAAAAAAGGAGGACCTCATCCTTTTTGCTGCCCCAATGGGAAGATGTGGCAGAGCCTTTCCTGTGTTTGGTTTAGTGTTCCAAGAAGAGAAGGGAAGATTTCTAGAAGCCTACCTCATAGCTAATGGAACCATCTCTATCCTGCAGTTAATTATATGAAATAATTATGGGATTCAGCTCATTTGCCTTTTCATGCCCTGGGTGACCACGTGATGGCAAGTGCAATATAAGGCAATGAGATGTGGTGGACTCCATGGCCAGCCTCACCACTGGGATATGGCTGTGCCTTGGATCTGTGACAGTGACCTCAGAGGTGTCGGGAGTACCTTGGCTGCCCATGGAGCAGCTTGAGCAGGAAGGAACACGGTGGCAGCATCCAGAGCACTCTGGAAGCTCTGGGAATCTCCGGGAGCTGTTCCGTCTTGCAGTGAAATGAAACACTGCCACACCTGTGCAAATTTCCCCATAGCCTGAGGCTTGGGTGGAAACATGTGGGATCATTAAATCAAGCTACTTAAGAGCTGCTTGAAGATGGAAGATGTGAAATGGGGCGTATGAAATGGATCATGTCTAGACGATCCCCTGAGCACCTGACTGCCTCCACCAGAGCTGCTGTTTGCAGGGACTCTGGCTCTTGCCTGGTGCCCCTGAGGGACAGGCAGAGCTGGCTCGTGTGGAAAGCCCAGCTGAGCTTCCGCTCTGTCTTGCAGAGCAGTCAGGGCTTGCCTGAAAAGGCCAAGATGTCACCTCGCATTGAGGAGCCAGCCAGTGAGCTCAGGCTGGTGTCGTCTGTGAGGACAGGACCTAAGGGAGATCGAGGAAGAGGAGTGTGGATCTGGGACACAGACCCCAGGTGCTGGGCTTGTGGCAGAGCTAGTCCTGCTTTGTGGGAACATTCATGCCATTTTTAGAAAGGTTCTGCTTAACTTCTCTGTGGTTTCTCCTGGCTTTTAGTTTGAAAGGAGGCACAGGGTGAGTTGCCACTTGCCTTGTGCACCTGGGAGCTTCCTTCGTGCATTGCTGCACACACCCCACAGGACTGCTCCAAGCAGCTCCCTACCTGTGTGCATCCCCGGGGCATTCTGTGTTGCTCCCTTGCTTTCCCTTTCCAGGGTGTTGAGGTAACTCCTGGCAGCTAAGGCTGTGCACTTGGGTCTAGTAATGGATGTTTCTTTTCCTTTGTAGTCAAGAATGCAGGGTAACAAACTGAGTGCAGGGGAGATCCCACACTACATCTTCATCGTACAGCTCCTCAGTGAGATCTTAACTTCTGGGCAAGGGGGTGGATCAGATCATGGGAGTCACATTTTTCCCTTGGAGACTTGTGCAGAGCTGGAGCAGCTCCAAGCACTGCTCCCAGGCTTGCTGCCTGCTCCATGCCAGGCTGCACGGGTCCGGGGGCTGATGGAGATGAAGATTTTGTGATTCTGTGATTTTGGCTCGCAGAAGGCAGTGAGTCCACTGGTGCTATGAAGGCTGCAAGATCCTGCTGCAAGACCAGCTCAGCAGCTTCTTCCTGGGGAACTGCCTTGTCTAGTGCAGAGCAGGACCAGAGACTCTTTATTGGTGAGGAAGAGCAGAATGGGTTCAAACATGGATATCTGGGGAGTAATTTCAACATGAAACATTTTTTTGAGGTAACTGTGGGGAACAAGTCATGGCACCTGACTGGGTCAGCCCATGAGTGTGTTTTGTAACACTATTCCCTTTAGGGCTGCCCACTCCCTCCTTCCCCCTTGTAACGAATGAATCTCTGCATCCTACCTTACTAATGAGTCTCTGCACCGCGCAGGGACCATACAACAGCCAGGAGAGAACTGGGTTGAAGGTTTGTTTAGACAAAGTGCAAGTCTACCAGAGATGTCACACTGGTTCTGAAGAGACTTGAAGTGTTTTGGAGAGGACCAAAACTGATGCTAGATGGTTGTCAATCACTATCAGAGGGAACATTAGGGAACCAAAAGCCCAATTCTAGTTTGATTTGGGGGTTCCTCTTTCTAACAGATGAGGCTCAGTGTGTTGGACCTGCTTCTCCCAATGGTGTGAATAGCACATGGGCTGTAACCCCCTCCCCAGAGTGGTCTTGGGTAGCTCCCATCAGACCACTTTAAATCCAGCCCCGCTTGGCCTCTGTGTCTGATTTAAACAGCATGACTGAATCCTTGCCGATGGGGAAGCCTTGTTTGATTGTGGAGGTAATAAGATGATTCGAACACAAGAGCTGATAGTTTCAAGTAACTGAAACTTAACCTCGCTGCATAAAGCGTTATTGTCCTGCCACAGAAATCCTCTGTCTGGGAGAGCACAGCTGCAGGGAAAATAAATGCTCTTCTTTTTTTCTTTTTCTTTCTCTTTTTGCTGTTTGTTTGTTTAAAACCCAGGGACCTCGGGTTGGTTTGCTCTCGTTGGCCGTGCTGGAGCAGTGGTGGGATGCGGGTGCTGAGCTGTGGCTCCTCTGGGTGACTGCAGGGCAAATTCCCTTTAATCCAGGGAATTAAACCCCAAGCAAAGCCATTGATGGTCATGGGTTTAGTTGAGATCCAGGCCAAATCCTGGCCCCATTGAAGTTAAATGGGAGCTTTAGCTACTGGTTTCAGAGGGATCAGGGCTGGGACCTGCTGCTGGGTGTTAAGCATGTCTGCCCTGCTGAATTCTGTGGGATGAGTTGCCCTGCCCAGGGTGGGCCCACACCTGTCTCCTATCAATGATCTCGGAGCATTTAGGGTGGCAGTGGGTGTCCTATTTGTGCTTTGCCTCCCTTGTACAGGTCCTGACTGCAGACCAAGCTCACTTTGCTCTGTCTGGAACTTCACCATGCAGCAACTGCCAATTCATCCTTTGCATTCTCAAAACCATCTCCTGATATGGAAACAGCTCATCGCTGCCTGTAACCAGTAGGAACACCAGGTCCTGCCTGCATCTGTTTGGACATTGAGGCAAGTGGGTCTGGGGCAGCTTTATCTGGTATAGAAAGCCATGACTGGTGTTGTACTGGGACTGCTGGTTGCCGGCTGCCACTGTGCCTTGGGGCCCAGAAAAGTACTCCTAGACAGGCTGACCTTTTTAGGTGTCTTAGAAACAGGGTGAAAAAACAGATATTTTTGAATATATGTGTGGCTGTTTTGGACAGAAGCTGCTGGTCCTTTGGTTCTGGGAGCTGCAGGAACCTCCATCAGTGCTGCACATCCAGCTCAGGGCTGGAGGGACCTGGCCCAGGCCCATATTGCCCAAGGCACAGAGCCATGTTGCTCTTCAGGCAGTTCAGACTTTGTGTGTAAAGGTAAGGGGGAAGGGCTGTATGTATTTTGTTTGCTTAGTTTTATTTTTTTAAAACTTCCTTTTTTTTTTTTTAATTCCTCACCCACGCAAAACCATGGGTTGAACAGGAAAGGTCTTAGTCCAGCTGCTTTTAGGAGCACGTAGAAATCCCCGCGCTGCAGGGATGTTTTTATCTGGAAGGGCTGGGCTACTTTCTTCCCAGCAAACATAAAAACTTGCTTCCCAGGTCACAGCTAAAATAAAAACATTTCTATTGATTAGTTGCACTTATTTATTTGTCCAAACACATGGCAGCCCAAGCCTGTATTTGTGTGTGTACTCAAATGTCTTCCAAAAGCCACTCCTACCACCCCTGCAAAATAGTTGGAGGGTGACACAAGAGTGATAAACATCTGGCCATGGGAATGCTCTGGAGTGAATGAACAGGAGTTGTGAATGGGGACAGCTCTGTGTGAGTGGCTCTGTGGTGGTGGTGACTTCACTCCCTATGAGACGAAAATAACCGAGGAAATGCCTCTGTGTCCTGGGGGAGAGGCAATGACCCTGAGTGCCCAGCTCAGGAAAGTCCCTTGCTCAGTGAAGAAGCTTCAGTAGATGCTTCATCAAAGCTTTTCTGCTGGCAGGGATCAGATTTGGGTTTGTCCTTATTGGTTCACACTGAAATCTCTGTTTAACATCGTCTTGCAAGGGGAAGCAGTGATTTGTAATCTGTGGCAGCTGTCCTGTTCACCAAAGCTTCCAGCTTGATGACTGGCTATTTGTTGAGGATGTTTTAAGAAATTCTGTTGCTCAGGACTGAAATAATATCACTTTATTGTTAATACACCAGGAAAAACTGAGACCAAGGCTGACCAACTGCTGGTTCACATGCTAGTAAAATCCTGCTGGTGTAAGTATGTTTCTAGACAAGCATGATTTTTGTTCTTCTCTCCTGGGAGCTAGCAAAGTTTTATTACTTTTTATTATTTTTCAAGCGTTGCCTCTACTAGCTTCTCAAACTTCTCCAAGGAAATATCTTTGCCATTACCACAAAGTAGGTGCTTTTTTAAAAGATCATGAAAATGAAGGCTGAAATTAAATCCAAAACCAATCAAAGCATCCAGTTCTGAAGCATTTTTGGAGAGATTTCTGCTTGAAACACTGCGAGGGATGTGCATCAACTCTACTGACTCCCAAGTCCAGCCACAAATTATTTGTGACATGGGTAAGAAACGTGCAGATTTGGTAGGAGCTGAATTTCCGTCAACAGATGCATTCTGGCAGATGGAAGGATTGCCTTTTCCAGCCCAAAACTGGAGTCTGGGGCATGGATTGTCGCTGCTCAGGATTTCTGCTGCCTTTGCCACTCTGCACTGGTGATGCTCAAGGCTTCCCCTTCTCTAAACATGGTTTTCCTTGGGCAGTTTGGCTTTCCTGGTTGGCACGTGCCCAGCTCTTTCTGACAGTGAGAGGTATTAGGTGACAGGGTGGCTGAGGTGCCATGTTCCTGGGACACACCACACCCTGTCCTGCTGTGGAAGCAGGAGAGGACACCGAGTCCTGAGCTCAGGGTTATCTCTCCTCCCTGGGTGATGCTGGGGCAGGGGCTGCCACTCCTCCCATGAGCACATGACACTCAAAGCCATGAATTGCCTTGCATCCCCAAAGTTATTTTCTCTGGTTTATGAGCGGCTTCCTCAGTCTCTTTTGGAATGCTTTGGGTTTTGCTTAAAAACATTGCAATAGTGCGAAATGCCTTTGACAGAAGATCCAGTCCCTTTTTCTTGTATGTCCTCAGCACAGAGGAAGCAACTGCTATTAGAAGAAAACCCCAAATATTTCCCAGGTGACGTGTTTGTCATGCCGCTGTTGTAGGCACTAGGGAAATGCAGGAATGCTCTCCCAGCTGCTGGCAATACTCTGAATCTGCCACTTGCTCTTCTTTTCCAGGGCAGTAGAAACTGAGTCTCCAAGTTCATCAGAAGTTTCATGGCCCGGCTTTTTAGGCCCACATCTGCCATGACCCACATTAGAAAGAGCCCAGCTTGGCTCTGTGCCCTTAAAGGTGCTGATGGTGAGGACTCTAAGGGCAACCTGGTCCTGCACCTTCTATCTGTCCCAGCCCTCAGGTGCAGCACATTTGCAGCTCCCTCAGGGATTGTTGCACCTCACCATTTCTTGATCTGAATTTCTAGCTTTCTGTGCTTCTTTCCCCTGCCCATAATAAGAGGAAGATCTTGGACAACAGGAACATGTAAGAATGGCTCAGGTGGCTAAGGGAGACCTCAGTGATGAACTCAGACAACAAGGACCAGGGTGGCTGTTCTCTGGGATCGTTGGGATCTCCCCAAGAACATCCCTCAGTCCTTGCCTTGACTTGGGTCCTTCAGATCCCAAGAAGCTCCACGTCATGTGTCACTTGGCCTGCCCATCTCAAGCCTGATGAGATTCCTGTTATCTTCCACTGTGGCCCAGAGCAGAGACCCTGGCTCTGCTTGCACCTCCCTGGGTAAAGGTATTTCCAACTGCCAGTGTAATATCACTCCTCTCCTCCACCACAGATGCACAAACAGGGAAACTAGGTCATATGAGTGTTTGTCTGCCTTGTCCCTTGAGAAATCTTTTTTTCTTTATTTTTTTGGTGACCTGTGCCTTATCCCAGCTGGTGAAGATCTGGTTTATCATGTATGGCTGGAAAAGAGAGACTGAATCAGAGAGTTTGGCAGCAGCCAGGGTGAAGGTGGAGGTTGAGCGTGGTACTGGCTGCAGGAGCTTTGAAAGCTCAAGCAGCCCCCCAGGACCTTCCCCAGCTGCTGCCAAGCCAACTGCACCTCTCCTAGAGGCAACCCATTACTGGCTTTGGGATTGCTCTGCATGTGCCTTGACCCTGGGAGGACTTGTTTCCTCATGGGGAGGGTTGCATGGAAATAACCTGATATAGGAATCTGCTCTTTGCACTGAAGGGGTTAAAGTCTGCTCCCTCCTTCTAGGCTGACCGTGGAAAATACTGCTCATGCCAGGGACTATGCAGGACAGAAACTAGGGCTCCTAGGATACAATTATACAAATAACACAGCTTGTTCCACGAGCAGCGGAAACCAGCAAAACCTGGTTTCCGATGGATTTATGTTGTGGAGTAAAGGATGCTCATGGGCTCTCACTGGCCAGTAAAAGCTAAACACGCGCCTGTCGCCTTTTCCTCAGCCACCAAACCTCACAACATTGACATTCTCATAATAAGAGGGAGTTTCTCTATTGTGTGGTTGAAAGAGCCCAGAAAGAAGGAGAGGTGGAGAGGAGGGATGCACGGGTGGCAGGGCTCTGTAAATCTTGTTTCCATAGAAAAATCAGGTTGTAAAAATAAGGATGCAGGCCGAGCATCCTCTGGGCAAATTTAATGATGTTTCTACCTCAAACTATGCATCCATATTGTGATAATGATCGTTTTGCCAGAGTCAAAGGCACCTCAAAATGTAGAGGTGTCATGTGATAAAGTTAAGCTGGGATCCTTTGGGTCCACGGGATAGAGGAGGTGTTCTGTTTGGCAGTCTGGCTTTTGGCCCTCAAAGTGGAGAAACCTTTGTCCTGCTTCCCATTTCAGCCCAGACTTGGCATTTTTGGCATTGATTGCCCCTGCATCTCTGACCTAGGGATATCTGGGGATCAATGTGTGCAAAAGGCAGATCCCTACCACTGTCCTTTACACCAGGCATGGAGCCACCTCCTGAGCTGTCTCTGATGCTGGGAAAACGCAGCTGTCACATAACCAGCTTCTTGTGACCATGTAAAGAAACCAGCAGCTCAGTTCTCTACTGTTTTCTACTGGGATCACATCACACATGATTTCTAGGAGAGAATAAATGCATGATGCAGATGTTCAGCAGATGCATGCTGGAGCCTCACAGGAGCCAGACCTTCATCTGTTTGTCCCAAGCTCCTTCTTGGCAATAGTACCAGCTTATGTCACTCTTCGAGGGGCAGAGGAGTGGTGGGGATGAGGCAGGGAACTCAGCAAAGATGTGCTTGCTGGTTTGTTGATCAGGAGGTGGTGAAGGCTCCTTAGTGACGCACTAGTATGGAGAAGGAGGGGGAACTGCTGTGACGTCTTCATGAGGGTGGCAGTGGGGCCACTGGTGTCCCCTCACTCTGAGCCACCCACCACTGGGGAGAAACTGGTGTTCTATGAGTGAGTGGGGGTTGAGGGAGCCCCATTCTTGTCCATATCCAGCAGTGGGGTCCATCCTCCCCCTGTCCCATCTCCTCAGCCAGCCGTGGGAGCACAGACTGGAGCTGTGTGGTTTGCAGGAGGATGACACAGGCTGACATGACTTGTCACTGCAAACGCACGAGGCGCTACTGGGTGCTCATTAACGGGAGGGGGGGAGAGGGTCTTAAGGTAAACAGAGCAAGGCTGGCAGATGACTGCGCCATCTCTGCGCAACCTCGTCTAAGCCTATTTTTATATATCATGTGAAACCCAAATTAGAATTTTATCCATCTGCTGTGCTGTAAGTTGCTCTTCCACCAGCACAGCAAGCCAAGAAAATGCTCTTAACTCTGTAAGATCTGCCTCAAGCATGAGAAAGTTTTGTATACAAGGCCCAGTGCTGGTGTGGGGGCTGTGATGCTTTGTTCTGCAGCATCCAGCAAGGCTGCAGGACAAGCTGTCACCAGGTCCTCCAGTAGACAGCAGAGGCTTTACATCCAGGGCAAGCCAGAAAGGGATGTGGATGTTCAGTGAGAAGTCCCCAAGACTCCTCACTGTGTGCAGAAGGACAAGGGCTCACCTCTGCCTCATATGACATAACCATGGCTGAAAGTGTTGGACAAGACCATCTCTGCCTGGCTCCTCATCCAGAAGCCACTGCCCAAACACTAGAGTGAACTTGTAGCTTGGCACAGTGAGGAAGGTAGGGAAATGCCCTCTGTCCTTTCCCATGTTTCCTACTTGCAACAAAGCTGAACTTCCAGCCTTTCCCTCGAGAAGGCTGTTACCCATTTGTTTTGCAGATGCACAGCATCTGCCTTGGGGGGACTCCTGGGAGGAGTTACACCCAGGCAAACCAAATGTGACCACAGGTCTGTGCCTGCCTTCATGCGTGGCTAAACTTGGCTCTCGTCTGGGAGCACACACTTGTAGGAGCATCCCAAGGGTCAATGACTCGTCTGGCCCGACGCTGCCCTGGCAGCCAGTGCGGGGCTGACCCCGCCACCACAGCACAGCAATTTCTAGGAAACACATCTGCCTCCCCACACGGGAGGTCCCTGATGAGGAGGATGACTCACCAAGGGGATCTTTTGACCTCTTTACCCGACACGATTGTGATCTGGCTTTCTTGGCATTTAGTGCTTTTCCTGCCATTAAAAATAAAGCCTACTAATTTTTTTTTAATTAAAAGAAAATATTATTTTCCCCTCACCGAATTAAAGATTTCAGTGAACAGTTTGGGGGTAAACAAGTGAAGATGACACTGTGGAGGAACAGTTGGTCAAGTTTGCAAGATATGGAGCCAGATCTAAATATGGCACAGCCTCGCTGGTACAGAGCAGAAGGAAGGTGGCATATGTGTCTGAGCAGTTGGATTGCTGCACGCTCTGTTAGATTTCCTTAACATCAAGTGTGTCTCTTCCTTTTTTCTTTCCTTTTTAGCATAAAAAAAGGAGTAGAAGCTCAACAAAAATTGTCTTTGGATAGAAATAGGGAAGGGTTACAAGGAGGTGACAGACCCTTCGTGTCCCCACTGGCTCAGCTGACAAGTGGAGGCAGATGTGTCTGGATGAGATGCTTCTCTGCAAGGACCAAACCACGAGGCTGTGGCCAGCCCCAGGTGGTGCCCACACCAAAGTTTGGCCTGGCAAAGGCCTTTTCCCAGATGACCTCCATGCCTCTTAATACCAATGGAGTGACTGCTCCAGGCCATGTATCCTGCAGAGTCCAAAATCTGTGGGAGGGAAGATGTCACTGGTGCTCATCTGGAGATGCTGCACACTGTCAGCCTTCCAGCTGGACCTCTTCATACAAGGAACAAGATGGACTGGGTGCTCTGTGCCGTGTCCTCGAACCGAGGGTCTCCTCCAAAGTCCAAGGCCACTTTATTGACACAGGAAAGCTGATGCCCTCTAGCATTTAGTTCCTCCTGGGAAGTGCATCCTCACATCCCACTGGTTGCATCAACTTTTTGAGCCCTTTTATCTACTGACAAAAAACCAGCAGAGAGATCAGGGTCCTTGGAGTGTGTTCACTGCTGGAAAGAACTGCACAAGGATTTCACTCAGTCCTCTGTAGCTGACTGTGGAGACAACCAGAGGCCAGGCTACACCAAGTTAAAAATGCTCTGCTGGATGCATGCTCCTCGTGTGGCTCCTGCCCATTCTGGTGGGCGACCCACAACCCCTGTGCTGGGGGGACTGAAGCTTTCTTGCCTGTGGGATGCTCTTGCTCGGTCTTCACATGCACAGGGAAAGGCAGGGAGCTGAGGAAGCGAAGCCAAAGGTGAGACTGTTACAAGCAGCTTTAGTCTTAAACCACCCAGTTACAGGTGAGTTGCCCTGCAGAAGATCCACTGATTTGCCTGTGAAGCCACGTGTCAATCTCTACATTTGGCCGCTTAAACAGGTGTTGCTCCAAGTGTTCCAGTGAGAAGGGCTGGTGTGGCTGAGCAGAGAAGAGTTTTGCACAGTTATGGTGGGCAGGTGACTTATCTGAACATTGGCAGGAAGGGCAAGGCCATGCACACAAAGGATAGGATGGAGCATGTCCTGGACCTGAAAAAGGCGAGAGCTGAGGTGAAACACCTTGGAGTGGGGACCTCACCTGTTCAGTGGGTGTTGCTGCTGAGCATTTCCTCCTGCAAAAGCAAGGAGCAACCAGCATTATTATGGGCAAAAGCTAGCCTAGATGTTTTTGTCACCTTTTTGACCTTTGTTTTAGCTTTGATTGGCCCAGGAGCTGGGGAGTGACTCCCCAGCCAGCAGCAAGCACTGCAGCACCCTTCCTGCTCTCCTGGCTGAGTGGATGTGCAGCCAGAGCAGTGTGCTGTGCTGAACATGACCTCCACTAAAAAGTCAGTATTTGCCAGCAAATAACATATGGTTCTCTTTTGGTTTAATTGCCTTGGAGTCAGTCTCCTAATCTGCATTTTAGATCAGAGACCCTCAAATCCTCAGCGCAGAGGAAAGGGCTACAGGGAAAGAATGAAACAAAGGCAGGTCCTGGAGCACTGGCTGTGCTGCCTGGTGTGTGCAGCAGTGCTGCCTTGGAGCAGCACCAGTTTGCTTTCAGCTACTTCTTCTACCCTCTGAAAACTTGTGAAAATGACCAAGAAAAAAAAGGGCCCAGCCTGCTCCTGGAAGGGTAAAAAGCTGTTTATTTGAATGTGTTTACATTTACATTGCCTGAATGAAGAGCCTCAGGACAGTGCCTGACTCTGCATTCACATCCTGGGAAAGCAGCTGGAAATTGGTCCTGGTTTGGTCATCCACTGATGAGCTAATTTTTAACACCAAGCATGTGAGTATAAAAAGGATTAAAAATAAGTTTAAGAACTTTAATCACATAAAAAGGAGGTGGCCAAAGTGTTTATGTAAGGAGATATTTCAAATGCCCTTTTTGAGTGGCGATGTTCGTCTTGTTTTGAAGGGTAAAACCAGAAGAATATAGGAACAGAATTTTCTATGATGCAAAACTTGCTTTTTTCACTATTTTGCTTAATTAATTTTTATGAACAGGCTCTTAATTCAGTTTAACTCAGTCTCTTTTCTTCCCAGGCTCCCCCTCTGCAATACAATCCCATTTGTGTCTAGATTACTGGCAACCAGTATATCAAGCTCTAGCCAAACATGTATTAAAATAAAGCTGCAATCTGCTGAAAAACAGGTTTTAAGATGGAAACAAATAATTAGAAACACACAAATTAGTGTCTGTCTGACAACAGGTTGAGCTCTGCACAGATTTAAACAAAGCTGTAATGGCAGGATGTGAGCGATTCAAACTGGAGGCAGTGGCTGAGTGTTGACTTTAATGGGTCAAGTGGAAAAGATGTGGGGAAGGAACAAACCCGGGTGGGTTTGGCTGGGGTTGAGCACCCAGAACTGAGAGATAAAATAGCAACGCGTGGGGTCTTTGAGTAACTCGTGGCCTTTCAAGGACCAAGGCCTCGGATGAAGCTTTGGCTGATGTTGGAGTGCAGCTGCTGCTGCTGCCTCGGGCACTGGACCTTCCCCTCTGCTGGCTGCCTGCACTGGTGTGTGTTTACTGGACAGTGGTGAAGGTGTGGAAGCACTTTCTGGGATTTTGTGCCTTTGCTGTGTGCATTTTTGTGCCTGCAGGCTCCAGCAGTCTCTGGCAATGCCCTGGGCCCAGGCAAGGCAATGCCTGTGCCCCTCAGCGGGGTGATGGACAGCAGGGCCCCTGAGGAGCTTTCCAGCAGCTCTTTGGAGTAAATCAGGTAAATACTCTTTTCACCGCTGGAATAGCAGGGTGCCTGTTCCTCAACTCATGCCAGCAGCATGGATCTCTCTTCTGCACCCATTGTTATGGAAATTGCCTTAGAGACAGTTGCTCCAGCAAACATTTTTAGAAGCATGAGTGAGCTGTGCAACAAACTACTCTGAGGTGAGGAAAACCCCTCTCCAGGCTCTCAGCACTGCCCCTTCCTCCAGCAGCACAGTGGAGCCTTGCTGGCTCTCTGGGTAGGGGTGGGATTTGGAGTTTTTCTTTTCCCAGTAAGGCAGGGAGAAGGAGCTTCTGGAGGAGAAGCCCCTTCTGCGTCAGTCTCCAAGGAAACCCTTGGTGCTGCGTGGCTCAGCCTTTTTTGCACAATTGGAGTTTGGGCAGTGGCTCACACATCCCAAACTTGTGCCTGAATCATACATCCATATTTTCATCTGCCAGTGGCATTTCAGGAGTGCAAAATTTAGGCAGATTGTGGGGTTTTCCCGACCCTAGATGCCCCTTTATCTCCAAAGATCCTCATGGTTGGATTGGTGTGCAGAAGTGATGTTCTCCCCTGAGCTCGAGAGAAACTAGCCCTATCTCTGTTTTGAATGCACATTCCTCACTGTTGAGTCTGAAAGGAGAAGCCTTTTAATACTCCCACACCTTCCAGCTTCTTGAAAGCAAGCCTGGGATCTGTGGTGGCTCTGGGAAGCTTGGGCAGCAGGTGCTTCTAGGTCTGCCGCCACCAGCCTGGTTGTAGTGCCTGAGCCAGAGCAGGCTGCCCCAAGCTGCCAGGGAAGAGGGGCTGCCTCTGCCCACCGCCTGGTGACAAGTGGGAGGAGTGGAGGAAAGAAGTCACTACCCCAGAAGTTTCCAAACCCTCCCAGTAAGGGCTGGTCACCCACACAGGCAGTTTCAGTGCTCACCCCCCACCTTGTGCTGAAATGCTCAGCCCTCTCATCTCGGTTTTGATCGAAAAAATCATCTCATCTCAGTTAACTACAAACAATTACAGTTAACACTTGCATCTCTTGGGTTTGCTCACGCTGCTTGCCGTGGAGCAGGACCAGATCTCCAGCCGGTGCCCAGGAGCTTTGAGCAGCCTCAGCTGATGGAAGGGAAAAGCGTGGATCTGGTGTCCTTTGTTTGTGTAACTGCTGTCCCTGCTTGGCATTTGAGGAGTGACTGTAGGTGCTGGAGGGGTGTGTGATGATGGGATTGCTGGGCAAGGCAGGTGAGCCTCATCCTTGCTGAAAGAACCAGGCTGAGCCATGACCCTTCCTGCCTCTCTCTGGAAGTCCTGGCTGACTTGCACGGTGGTGTCTCATCAGGAAACAGGGACAAGAAACCTCCCTCCAGCGTCCTGCTGGCCAGGCAGAGGGACTGACCACGGTTTGGGTATTCCCAGTGTATTGCTGCCCACAGAAAGCTGGACCTGGAGCAGGGGGGAAGTGTTTGGCTCTGTGGAATGTTGTGTCACTCACTGCTGGTGCCATGGGATGGGAGCTCACAGGCTGGAGTTGAGAGTGGACCTTGTCATCCCAGTGGAAATGCCAGGAGTCATGAGATGGTGTGAAGATGTCGCTAAACAGCCTGGGCCACACTGGCCTGCTGGGGTTCCCAGTTTCTCCCGGCTGCTCCTCAGCATCCTCCTGGCACTGCCTGGGGTGGGGAAAGGCGACTCCATCCCATTCCATGGCTGCCTCCTTTGGCTTTTCCAAGCCAGCTGGTCGTAATGCCTCCAGGCACTTCCTGCAAGCCCACAGTGTCAGGTGTTGCAGATGTGGTTGAAGCCACCGAACATCCTGGCCTTTACACTAGTCAATTGTTCAGTTTTGCACCCAGTACAGCGGAAAGGGTATTTTTCATTCTGAACCTGGGAGACTTATCTCAAAGGATCCCTGTTGTTTCTAACCCCCAAATCTCAACAGTCAAAAGCATAAGATTAGTGCAAGTTTCTTTTAATAAAGGAAATCTGGGGGGAGAATGAGGAAGGGTAAATCTGAGCCATTTGTGTTTACTTTACCTCCCTTGGTACTTTATCTGGTGCACTTGTGCTGGAAGCTCCCTTTTGTTTTGTTTTGTTTTGTTTGCTTTTAATGTGAAAATGGAGTTTCTAGGGGCAAGTAGCTGAAGCTTGGCCACAGGAACTGAGCCCTGGGTTGTGCCTGACTATGAAAATCAGATGCCTTTGCTGAACGTCTGGCTGGTTTAGCACCAGATAGCAGGGAAGAGCACTTTAATATTTATCCTGAGCTAAAAAAAACAAGTAGAATGGAGAAAAATATACAAAGTAGGCCATGAAAACAGTGTTTGTGAACATCTGAGATCCGCTCCTAATTAATAGCAGTTCCCATCCCAGAAATCATACCATTCAGCAAAAGTTAATCATCTTTGCTCATACATACAATACACTTCAAGAGAGAATGAGTCACCCTCATTGAAATGTCTAATGTTATGAAATCCAGTGTGACTGATGTAACAGACCCGGCTGAGCTCTCCAAATTGGCCGGCAGCACCAGAGCAGAGCTGCCTGTGTGTGAGTCTTCATTGAGTTCCACTTGGATTTTCCCTTTAGTTACTAGAACAGTCACAGCCAAGGGTCCAGGAGGGATGTGGGAGAGCAGGTGAGTGGGGCAGGAGGGGTTGGCAGTGCCAAGCCCCCCTGGTCCTCATCTCCTGGTGTGGAGCTGCCTATCCCCGCACTTGGGAGCCCACAAAGCTACTCTGCACAGAGGCCCCGATCCTGTAAATATTTGGGCACCCATGTAATTCACAGCTCATTGGGGTGCCTGGGACCAGCACTTCAATCATATCACTCTGCATGTTTAACTATTTGCAGGCCTGGGGATTTATTCTTCCCTTCTTGGTTTGGAGAGGAATGTAGGTTGAATTCAGCATTAAGATTCTGTCTTGATATCAGCTGTTCCCTCCTAAATTAAATATTATTACCTGCAAACATTTCATTTTAGCACTGGGAGCCATTTCCTTGGTGTACTTTGTTTAAATGTCACCATATGAATTACTGAAAGTAATTTAAATATTTAAAGACATATACTGCAAGTCTAATTTTATTTTGAAATCCCGGCCAGGCTCGCAGCTGATGCAGCAGATAACAGCTCAGCCTGGCACCCCTGGTTCCTGGCCTAGTTCTTTAGATTAATAATTTGCATTTCCAACACCTTTCACCCAACAAGTCTGAGCTCTGAGATTTTTTTTCCAGACAGATTATCTTCTCTCTTTGAGGCCTTGCAGCCCCTCTAGGATGGGTGTGAGTCCCGTGGCAGAGTCCCTCCCATCCACCCGTCCTCCCTAGCTGCCCTTCTGGGGCATCTGCTCCATAGGGCAAACCCTAGGAGCGATAACATCAGAAATGCCAGGGCCCCAGCAGAAAAGGCAGCATTGCTTGTCTTTTGTGTTTTCCAGCTGGAGAAGATCCCTTCCCAAAACAACCTTTTCATCTCTTGTTATCTTTATGAACAGCTTAAAAAAAAGTACAGTTTCTGGCACACTGGCCCTGCTGCTGAAGAGCTGTTCCTCTTCCACCTCCTTCACCCACTGGGGGGAAAAGCTACAGGTAATGCTGGGGAGTAAATGAAAGTCTTTCCATGAGGAAATAAGCTAAAACAGTAAACAAAACAAAAGTCTGATTCTTAAAAGCAAAACAGCTGAAGTTGTCACCAGGAAAACATGGTGATGAAACACTCTGGTCCTTGGAAATTACCCTACAACTGTTGGAAATTACCTTCTGACTCAACCAGCTCAGCGTGTCTGATGGCACTGTGCTAATTGCTTTTACCCGACCTGAATACCCGAGGTTTTCAAGGAAATAATGTTCCCCTCATGAGAAACGTCGCTACCAGACCCAAGCCTTCCCACACTTCCCTGAGAAAATTTGGGTTAGGGGGATGCTGGGATTTCTCCCACTCCCAGGAGCAGCCTACATCAAGCTTTGCTCACACCACTGGATCCCTGTGGGCAGCTGGTCTGTGGGGCTGGGACCAGCTTGGCTCTGATCTTACACCTCTCCCTGCCACTCCAGGTGGGTCTCCTAATGCAAGGTCCAAGTTGCTTTTTAATCACACTGCAGGCATCTCCCTGGAACATTCCTCTTGCCTGCTGCCCTGCCTGCTCTTCTTCCTCTGGAGAGGAGTCTGGCTTCTTACGCAGAGCTGGTGACTCATTCCCCAGGATGTCTTTGCTTAAAAGTTGCCTGGTCACCTCTTTCCCTCTTTGCTGCTTCCTCACTTGTCAAATCCTGAGTGAACAGTGACATGCAGGCAGAGTGTGTGTGTGTGCTGAGATGGCACAAGCTACTGGCAGGATCCCCCTTTCTATGTGCCCTGTGTGTTCCCAGGCCAGTGTCACCCCTCTGCTGTGGGCAGTGCTCAGACTAGAAGCAAAACATATCTCCAAGCCCATCCTTTTCTCCAAGATCCACTTGTTGAGCTACTAAATGTCCTGAGCTCTCCCTGCTCCCCTGGCTTTGTGTGTGTTTCAGGGTTGTGCTGCTGTCCAGAAGGACCTTGGTGGGCAGAGAGGAGATTCATGAAGCGCAATGAGGGGAAATACCAACTCCTACCCCCAGAGAGGAATAACCCCACTCATAAGTACACACTGGGGGCCAGCCAGCTGGAAAACAACTTTACAGGTAAAGCTCTGGGGCGGTCCTGGTGGAAAACAAATTGACCATGAGCCAGCTGTGCATCCTCACTGCCAGGAACACCATGGTCTGGATGTGTTAAAGTGTTGCCAGCAGGCCAAGGGAGAAGGAGGAAAGAGGTTTTGATTCATCATGTGTGACCAAGAACTGCCACCACTAAGTGGAACGTGGCACCTTGTAGGTGTCTCAGATATTTCTTGCCAACTCTTAGGCCCAGCAAGGTGTTGCATGAAGGAAGTCCAAACCCATTTCTAGGGTTGGGAAGCAGGACACAGACAGAGGGAAGGGACCTGCCCAGCATCACACAATTAAGTCAGTGGTTGGTTGGGAAGGTGCCCAACTCTTATGTGAGATCTGGTTCAGTTTCCTCTGTACTGAGTCATGTTCTTGCCGGTCATACATGTGTATCCAAAAGCTGTGAGTGTACCCAAGAGTGTCAGACTGGACAGACCAGTGGCTGGCAGGGATTGCTGAATGAGTTCACAGAAAATCTGAATTTTGTTAAATACATTAAACTCCCCCCAAAACCAAAGAAATCCTCACAGTCAGAAAGAGACTTATCCAAGAGACACTTTGTGTTCAAAATAAAACCCTGTTTCCTGGAAACTAAACTTTTTTGGGGAAAAAGAGTGGAGTTCAGCTGAATATTACTAACACTGGGAGGAAAATAGAAGTTGTTTTTCCTGTGCTCTGAAAGAGGAACCAGACCCTTGGTCCTGGAACACTTCAGGGAAGTGGCTTCTTGGGGATTGTTCAGTTTTGTTTTAATTGCAGTGAGGGGTTGCAAAACCAGACGATTTGGTGCAAGGAAAAAACCTCAGGAACTGAAGCATCTTCACAGGAAAAAGATGTGCTCTCACGGGTGGTGAGAGCTCAAAGCAGGGCAGGAGCCTGGGCTGCCTGTCCATTCACAGCCACCAAATACACCCAAACCAGAACGACTCTGTGAATGGACAGCAGTATTGTGGGGGGACACACGCTGGCTGGGAGACCTGCGCTGCTTGTTGGAATAAAGGAATATGAACAATAGCTGACTTTAAAGCCACCACCAGTGAGAAGCAGCAGCAGCACAGTGCAACCTGCTGCCCCAGGATCTGTCTTGGCTGAGGGTTTAACTGCCGGGGATGTGGGGCATGGCCACGATGCTGAGGCTGCCTCTGATCTGCCATGAGGAAACCCCAGACAGTGCTGCCAGAGCCACTGGGACTGCCCTGGCTCCACCACAGCAGCCCTGAGCTGGAATGCCTCACCCTTTGAGCAGCAGGGAGAGGTCCTGGCAGGGTTTGCATTTCAGGGGAGCGCCCAGAAACCCAGGTGCCTCCCAGAACCAGACTGAGGTGCAGTGACCACCCAGCTCCCTGTGGGGAGAAGCCAGTATTTGGTGGCTGCTTGAAATCAGACCCAGCAACTTAGTGAAGTGGGGGAATGTAAAGACTGGTGAGTCAAAGCCTGGCAAATCCATCATGTCTCCTCAGCTCCTCTCACCTTCTTCCACCAGAGGGACAGGCTGGGCACTGGAGAGGCCATGCAGCACCTTTCCTGGGGGCTCTGCACTGCCTGCACCCAGCCCAGGTCTCCATCATTCAGCTGCTACCCCCGTCCCAAGGCAGCATCCCAGCAATAACTTGGGAGAGATGGACAAGGGACACAAACCTCACCCCCCAGGCACGTATGGGGGAAGTTGGCTTGGGAACACAGAGCTGGGTGCAGCCTGTGCCCACCCTGCTCACTGACAGCCCTTCCTGGTGGGTGGCGAAGCTGCTTTCACAATGGTTTCCTGTGAAAAGCCTGAACCAGGAAGCTCCCCACTTAGGCTCCTCGGGAAAAAAAAATATTTCTCTGCAGGAAATTGCTTCTTGAAAACAGCCTGGTCGCCTGGGAGAAGCTGCTGAGGAACTGCCATGTGTGCGGGATGAGCGGGCAAGGAGCTGGATCCATGGAGCTGGGAGGCAGTGGAGACAAGGGGATCAGAGGGGAGGTGCTCAGATAGCACCAACAGGTCCTGCACTCCATGTCTTAAGCCATTCCTCTCTTGCCAGACTCTGTCCTAAGGAGAAAAGGCTTTTCTTGGCATACAAAAGGAGGAATGATTGTAAATGAGGCCTGTAGGTAATCCCAGCATCCACTTAACTCCACACTGTCTGTGTGCAATATATGCCTGAAACAGGCTTGAGAGTAGATATTGTTGTTTTTGTAAGTAAGTTACATAAATATCCTGTTCTGCTCCATCATTGCAGTGACACACTCTGGAGGGTCTAATGCATTGGAGCTGCCTCTCCTCTGGTCCTCTGCAGAGGAGGATTTAGTAAGAGCTTCCAGACCTGATAATTTAAATGTCATTGCTAAAAGGATAAATAATCTTAAATATTCTGCAGTTCTTCCTCTGGAAGGAGCCTGGAGCCCAGGAAGTGGAGGCAGGGAAGGGAAGCGGTTGTTGCTCAAGGATGTTTTCCCAGTTTAATTAGATTGGAGCTGCCCTCCCTTGATGTCAGAGCCCTTTGAGGGTCTTGGCTTCTGCTGAAATATGAGCCCCCTTTCTCTCCTGGGTTTCATAGAAAGCATGGAGATCTCCTGAGTTTTCCTGTAACCAAGCTATTCCATCCAAAGCATTGTGATAAAAGATGGGCCAATGTTTCCCAGAAAAATTACTTTTGACTCTACAGATTGGATGTTTTGCACCAAGGTGTAAGCACACCCCTTTCCATAAAAATTCAGGGATTTCCTCAAACCCTGAAGATGGAGCCAGGTTTTTTCTTGGGTGCCCAGGGAGGGCAATGGGAACAAATTGAAGCATGGGAAATGACAATTCACTTTTTCACTGTCAGGGTGGTCAAGTACTGCATCAAATTGCCCAGAGAAGTTGTGCAGTTTCCATTATTTGGAGCTACTACGATACCCAGCTGGGATGAAGTTCCTGCTCTAACAGGCACTGCTGTGAAACATGGACTGGACTGGACTGGACACTCCTCAGAGGGGCCTCCAGCCTCAGCCCTTCTGGGCTGCTGTGGCCACTGTGAGATGAGAACGGCCCTGCCCAGACACCGCACGTGTCTTCTGGCTTTTTTCACAGGAGGGGTTGGTTTGCTTCTTCTGCAGGAACATGTCAGAGAACAATTTTGTTGTCTTTGGAGCAGAATTCATTGACACACTGACATGAAAGGCTCCAGCTGTGCAGCAAAAGTGCACCTCAGAGAGGAAAACGCTAATAGAGAGAAAAATGGCACCACCCCAGGACCTGGAGATGTCACTTCCATGTGCCTGTGTCTGCCTTGCGCTTCACAAGATGCTCCACAAGAGTTTCTCCTTGTTCTGGTTCTTCCCTAGCCTCCATTCACCTGCCTTGCAGGGGCAGCGAGGCAGAAGGTGCTTGCCAAGGCTCAGCATCCCGGCAGGATGGAGCCTGGCAGGGACTTTGCCCCGGAGCAGGGCTGTGTTAGGCAGGGTGAGTGTGTTCCCATGGCTAAGCTGGATGCCTGCAGTGTCAGAGCTGATGTGCTCCACGGGGCTGGGCTGCTGCAGACAGGACCCTCCTGCTGAGCGTCAGTGGGTGAAGGGCTTCGCCAGGCCAAAGTCATCTGACATTTTTCTCGGGGGCGGGTGAAGTTAATGAGTCCAGATTAGGCACTGCGGAGGCTGGGGAGCTGGATTTCTGCTGAATACATATGAAGACAAATGTAAATTCTAAACTTTCTAGGGAGTATTTTTACCCTGGCTCAGTGTTAACATTGATAAAAATAGCCACAAATTAGTGCAGGAGTAGAAAGTAAAATTGGGGCTTTTTTTTTTCCCCGTTAAAACCATGCATCTGTTTCTCTACCAGGAGTTAACCTCTTCCATGCATTAATGAAACATGGGGTAAACCATCAACAAGTGCCCTCTCCTGACAAAATAACTCCTACTTCAATTAAGTAATTAGGAAGGAAAACTGAAGTTAAATAAAAGGTCTTTTTTTTTGTTTGTTTCCTAAAGATAGAAAAAAGTGATTCAGTCCTAGAAATTCAGCACTGCAAGAGGATGTTAACATCACACCAGCCCACCTGCCTGGTTCCCTAGCACCCAAACGCTTGCAAAGGTGATGGGAGGTACCAGCTCCTTTCTACAGATGGGAAGAGTGCAGTACAGAAAATTGTGATTTCACTCGACGTCACAGAGGAGAAAAAAAGCTCGCCTGGGAGCCCAGGTTACCTGAGCAAATTCCCAGCTAAAATCCTGCTCACAAGACACTGCTTTGAGCTCCCAGACAATGACTAGGCTGCCAGGAAGGCTCTTCCTCTCCTGGTACTGGAGGATATTTGACCACAGGGACCTGTGACTGGTGAGGACTCCTGCTAGAAGGAGCTTAATGGCTTTATGGATTAATATCTGGGCCAAAAATCATACCTGATACCTCTTATTAGATGCAGCAAACGGGTGAGTGAGCAGTGAGAAGGTAAGTCCTAGGAAGGTTTAGCTGCTGCAACTTACTTGTTAGGGGAGCAGCTGCTTTCACAGCTGAAACTGGAAGGAAAATCCTCTTTGGATGAAATGCTGTGAAAAAAGTGCATGTTAAAAGGTAAAAAAGCTTTTCAGAGGTCCAATTTTAAGAAGAAATTGTATATTAACTTCTGACCAACTTCTAATTTGCTTTGCTCCTCAAATGCTTGGGAACCCCAGCTCACACCTAAGCTTTGATAGTACCATGCATCCCCTTGGGGTGTGACAGCTTCTGCCCTTTACTCACATTTTTTTCTCCTCCCTTGGCTCACAGTAGCATCTGCCACATCCTGGGGAGTGATGCTACCCCAGGGGCTGTCAGGGCCTGGTTTTGGGCAGACACCTGCTAACCATGCACTTACCCTGTGTTCTGCCATGACTCACGGTCTTTGTTTCTGAAACATCAAAACAGAGGCTGTGGGCTCTGAGAGCCTGGGAAAAGAGAGGTGGTGGCGATGGAAATGAGGAACCTGTGATTGCAGCTGCACCAACATCACAGGAGATGGGGACAGATGAAAACAGAAGCAGTCTGAAGCCAAACCAGCGAGATGTGGCTGTGGGCCTGGGGTATTTGCCTGATCACTGCACTGGCATCAAGTAGAAAGACTATCAGAGGTAAGAGTCTTTTCACAGTGGAAGAATAAGCAGAAAGACACACATAACCCGTATGAGAAACCCAAGGCCAGTTGTGGTGGCACAGAATGGAGGTGATGGCAATCCCCAGGATCTCCAAGAGGTGATCATGGCCCCAAACCCACAAGAGTTCAAGAAGTGAACTTTGGGGTGGAACTGTGTAGGACTAGGAGTTGGACTCGATGATCCTTGTGGGTCCCTTCCAACTCAAGAGATTCTACAATTCTATGAATCCACTCATCGCTCTGTGCTGTCCTTGTCACAAGCACTAGGGACTCTTTGGAGATGAGCTGAAAAGGTGCCCCATTTCTGGACACACGCTGATTTTCTGCCTGTCAGCAAAGCCTTGTGCATGGTCAGACAAACACCACCAAGATCCCTGAGCCCCTGCCAGCCCCACTGGGCTGAAGGAGGTGTCCTGGCCCCAGCCTGCATGCTATGTTTTGGGAAACCTCGCGTGGTGGAGGTCCCTTCTCCTTGGGAGGGGATCTGGGGGGATGCTCAGGACTCTCTGCAGAGATTTCTTCTCTGTCGGGAGAACCCCCGCTGGATGTCCGCCCCCGGGGGATGCAGAGCCTGGCAGGACGGTCCCTCCGGCTTTTGGCGAGGCGCACTTTGGAGCGGCTGACTCCAGAGGGCAGCACGGCGACAGGCTGGCACCCACCGCTGCCCCTGCCCGCTGCCTGCCACGGGCTACCAGGGCCGGCTAACCAGGATCACCCCCTCCCCTGAGGGCCCGGACGAGGGAGAAGCGAAGGGAAGCTCTGCCAGTGTCCCTCAGCTCCAGGCAGAGCATGTCCCACTGGTGCTATGTGACATTACATATTTTACTTTCGCCCTGGTCAGGGCGAAATCTGGTCTTACCTCTGCAGGTCATGTGCCTGGAGCCCGACCCGAAACTTATGTGGCTGCTAATGCGACCGCAGAGTGGAGGTGAAACAGTTCTCTTCTGGTTTCACAGGACCGCACGCTGGTGGTTACACCTGCCTGCCTCGCTCTACCAAAAAGGAGTCCCCAGAAGATTTCTGGGCTGTTTTCAGCACAACAAGGACTTTAGACCTAGATTTAAGTTCTTTGCACAACCCGCTGCTGTTCCCCTTGTGAATTGAAGGTGCTTTGGTAAACATTCTGAAAGGTCAGCTATTTTCGCTGTGCCTGTGGCTTGCATAAGAACCTCAACATCCTCTGCTGCAAAAGCAGCGTTAGGAACTTCCTACTGCCACACTGAATCACAATAGCTTCCCACAGCAACCAGTGGTAAAAATAAACTGGGCAAGGGGAAGTGGACAGTTTCTGCCGTTCCGCTTTCTGGGGCACACTTGAGTCACAAAAAAAGCGATGTAGAACAAGACGTTTATTTTGCTGATGCCAATGAAATCCACAAGCGGTTCAGACATGGTGCCGCTGAAATCACAGAGTGTTTTGCAATGAGATGCTTGTTGTGCTTAAAGTTAAGCATGTGCTCAAGTGCTGTCTTGAGTGTATTTTCATTAGGATCCACACTTAGGAATTAGATGAAAAGGAGGCGGTGACCCCAGTGCAGCGAGAGCTGCTTTTGTATCAAAGACACAGGAATACAGCCTTCTTGGGACATTTCACATGTTGAGGGCGTATAAAAGACCACTGAGTGGCTCTGAAATTGTTTCAGCAGTAGATCTTGGCTTTGAGAAAAGCAGATTTTGACCAGGTGAAAAGTGTTTTCAAATACAATTCAATTTGAAATTTTGCCCTGAGACAATGTCACTTAAAGAGCATGGTCTAAAATGATATTACAACTGTGTGTGCACATGTTTGTTTGTGTGAGGAGGAGTGTTTTAAAGAGCAATATCTTTCCTGTTACACAAGGTACAGCCTAGGTCTTGAAATTCAGCCAGCTGGGAAAAAACCCTATTGAGACCTAGTCAGGTCACTGAGCCTGGGAATCTGCCGGCTGAGACAGACCCTGCCTCTTGCCTTCATAGCAGTGTTTACTGAGAAAGTTTATAGGAAGTGGCTAAAGATATGAAAAATTAGAGGAAAAAAAAGAATGGCTCATCTGGTCCCAGCCTGGGGAGAAGGGATGGTCCCCTCTCCCACTCATGCCCATGGGAATTTGAGAGCAAGGGGCTTGTAGGATAACCCAGGTAAGCAAGGGCTTGTAGATTAACCCAGACAAGAAGGGACCACAGGAGGGCTCCAGTCAAACCTCCTGCTGAAAGCTGGGTCAGCCCTGAGATCAGACCAGGTTACTTGGGGATGCGACGAGTTGGATCTTGAAAACGAACAAGGATGGAGATTGCATAACCTCTCCGAACAACCCACCAATGTTTGACTGTCTGCATGGTGAAAATAGACTGCAGTAGATGTGGCTCATACAGAACCACACTTTTAATGTCATCCTGCTCATTAAAAAAGAGAAAGATCAAATCTATTTTGTAACAGGAACAGTTTGTGTGAGGCACGGAAAACTTCTGCTACCAGAGGACTGATTCACATGAAAAGGCATGTAAAAGATGGAAGGAGACCAAAGGACGCCTGTACTTACATTCCTGCCTTGAAATTTCAGTGGTGCAGCACAAAAGGTTTGTATTTATAGTAGTGGACACCAAGAAGGAAGATACTCTAAAAATAAACAAGGATGGATGGATAAAATAATCTATTTTTGGATAAAATAATCTCTTTTTAAGCTCACTCTGAGAACGAAAGGACATGCGGAGGCTTAATGAGTCCCAGTCGATTTTATTTTGGAACTGTGCGTTGCTCTCAAAGACGGGGCACGGACCCGCTCAAAACCCACCCGGCCCCTTCACGGGGCCCCTTTAGTTCCAGAACTTTTTATTAAACTTTATCCCGGTATCCAGCGGAGGGGAGCGGGGCCAGCCCGGTAGGACGGGATGTGCCCGACGGAGCCCCCGAGTCCCGCAGCCCTTCCCGCGCTCTGCCCCCGCCACGGCCCCGCCCCTGCCCATATTTGGCTGCCCTCGCCCCGCCCTTGCCCGTATTTGGCTGTGCCTCGGCTCCGCCCCTGCCCATATCCGGCGGTCACGCTCCCCCCCGNTGCTGGCGGCCGCCGCTGCCGAGCCCCATGAAAACGCAGGTCTGGGGGAGCTCCCCGCGGGCGCCCATGGCTGCGGCGATGCCGTGCAAGAGCGCGGAGTGGCTGCAGGAGGAGCTGGAGTCGGGCGGCGGCCGTTCGCTGCTGCTGCTCGACTGCCGCCCCCACGAGCTCTTCGAGAGCTCGCACATCGAGACGGCCATCAACCTGGCCATCCCCGGGCTCATGCTGCGCCGCCTCAAGAAGGGCAACCTGCCCATCCGCTCCATCATCCCCAATCACGAGGACAAGGAGCGCTTCGTCAAGCGCTGCAAGGCCGACACTGTGCTGCTCTACGACGAGGCCACCGCCGACTGGCAGGACGGCGGCGCCGCCACCTCCGTCCTGGGGCTCCTGCTCCAGAAGCTGCGCGATGACGGCTGCAAAGCCTATTACCTGAAAGGTGAGGTGCCCCCCGCTCTTCGTCCGGCCCCGTCCCGCTCCCGCATCCCCTGTCCGTGTCCCTCTCCGTTGCATCCCCGGGCGCCCATCCCCTGGCCGGCCGGACGCCGCTGGGTTGTTTTGCTTCCTCTCCCCGCCTCCCTCTGCCTGATTTATTTTTATTTTTCTATTTTTTTCCCCTCTCCTGTGCATCCTGCTGTAATCCCCCCGCACAAAATGGTCGCAGGCTGGAAGCGGCCGGGAGCGCCCCGCTTCTTCCTGCGGCGCCTCCTCGGGCAGCGGCTGGAGCAGCCCCCCCATCCCACCGCCGGGGCAGCCCCTGCAGCACTGCCCCGTCCCAAACCCAGCCCAGCTGGGCAGCGCCAGGGAGCCCCTCGCCTCCGCTCCCCGGAGGGAGCCTTTCGGAGGCTCCCGTCCGGAAGGGATGACCGGATTTTGGAGTGGGGGGACAGGAGAACCCTCCGATTTTTCCATTTTTACGTCTCCGAAAAGCCAGCGCTTGGGGTTTGCTCCCTCTTTCCCCGGCGGTGCCGGCGGCTCTGGGAGGGGGCAGCCGGGCTGCTCCCCCGGGGCAAGGCGGAGGGGAGGGGGAGCCTCGCACCCCGCACATGCCCCTTGGGGAGGGCTGGGGGTTGTCTGGGGGCTTCGGTTTATTTGGGCTGTTTGGGAGGGGGTTTTTTTTGGCCGTTTTGAAAGCTCGCAGCGGGCTGAGCAGAGCCCACAGCTGGGCTGCTGGGACCCTTCCCATCCTCCCAGTGCTCCCAGTGCGGTCGCTGGGTGGCGGGTTTGAGGCAGAAATAACCGGAGACCGGAGGAGTGTGGAGCGGGGGGGCGGGGGGGGGAGAGTGGTCCAAAAAGTTGCCGCTTGCAGCTCTTTAAAAAACCACTGATGTCCCTTGGTAGAGCCTTTTTGGGGAGCCCCTGGTAACGGCTTGGGGTGTCAGGGGAACAGGCGGGTATTTGGGGACCAGCCCTCAAGGCTGCGGCGCCCGCACAAATCTCCTTTAAAATCATGGAGGGGGGACGAGCGCAGGGGTTGATCCCGTTCCCCCCTCCACCTTTCGATCCCTGCCTGTGCCGGTGGGTGAGTCCCCCATCCCATCATCCCATCCCGCTTTGGAGTTTCCCCCGGGGGCCGTCGCTCCTGTATTCCTGTTTATCTCCCCGTCGTCCGCATCCCGAGGCAGGAAGGAGCGGCTTTGAAGTTGCTCCTAAGCTCTCCCCGATGGGCAGGGGAGGAGCTGAGCCCCTTTCTCTGCCCTTTTCCGGGAGCCTCGGTGGGAAATGTTTCCAATTAAAATTCCAAAATGGCTCCTCGGCGCTGTCTGGCGGCGCGGGGGGAGGAGGAGGGCGAGGACGAGCCTTTTTCATGAATGGATGTGGCAGGAGATGTCTGTCCTGCTCAGTGACCCCGCCACAACCGCCCAACCCGCTAACGAAGTTTCCAGGAGCCCTTTCTAATTAAACCATTTGTCAGTGTCAGATCCCGATGGCGGAGCTCCGGTTTAATATCGCCTCGTAAGGAGGTAGATCCGTGGGGTTTTTTCTTCCCTGCCCCTGCCTTCCTTCCCAAGCTGCTGAGCCGAGGAGCCAGAGAAAAGGGCTTGGGGCAGAAATGTAGGGTCCCATCCCTCTGCACTCCTGATGTGGTTTGTGTGAAGAACAGACCCGTGACACTGCTCTGCTGCAAAACCTGTTTGCTGTGATAAAATAGGTGTGAGGATCACTCCTTGGCAAAACTTGGGGTCTTTTTTTCCGGCTTGGAAATGAATTATTTCATTGAGTTTTTGTGCCTGGGATGATGAGTGGTTGTTCTTGATTTATCTTTTCAAACACAAATACTTCTCTGCTTTTCTGCCTAGGTGGCATAACAGCTCTTGCCTAAACTACCCCAGACCCATTTTTTGAGAAGCTAAACAAGGCAAGATTATCTCTTGACACTGATTTTATTTTTAGATGTTTGTTTCTTTCTTGGCTGAGATTTGGTCCCTATTTATCACAAGCAATGTCAAACTTTGTAACACTCTTCGGTGAGACCTATTTGCTCAGTAACAATTTGCCCAGAAAAGATGAGAAAGCAGGAAGATGCCTTTCTTGGTGTGAAGTTGAAGGGATACCAACTCTTTTGCTGGCAAAGACTTTCAAAATAACATGCACATGTATACAGGTAGGAGGTTTTCCTATTCTGAAGGGTAAAATATCTTTTTCTTTCTGTCTCTCCCCTTCCTCCTCTCCTTTCCCCCTTCCCAGGTGGGTTTAACAAGTTTCAGACTGAATATTCTGAGCACTGCGAGACGAACCTTGACAGCTCCTCGCCCAGCAACTCTCCCCCAGCATCAGTCCTTGGCTTGGGAGGGCTGCGGATAAGTTCCGACTGCTCGGATGGTGAATCCGACAGGGAACCCAGCAGTGCCACGGAGTCGGACGGGAGTCCCATCCCTAACAATCAGCCTGCCTTTCCAGTCCAGATCCTACCTTACCTGTACCTGGGCTGTGCCAAAGATTCGACCAACCTGGATGTCCTGGGCAAATACGGCATTAAATACATCCTGAATGTGACTCCTAACCTGCCAAACATGTTTGAGCATGACGGAGAGTTCAAGTACAAGCAGATCCCCATCTCAGATCACTGGAGCCAGAACCTCTCGCAGTTCTTTCCCGAGGCCATTGCTTTCATTGGTAGGTACTTGGCAGAACATCTCTTTCCATACTCACTGCTTGGGAATGTGGTGTGCCGCTTCCCAGGGGTGTTGGTGTCTCCAGCTTCACCTCTCTGGGGCACAGCGTTGGCACTAGCTTAGGAGCTGAGTGTCATGCTGCACAGGTGGCACTTCTGGTGTGTGTCACCCTGGCTGGGTGCAGGGAGACCTCCCATTCCAAAATTCAGCCTTGTTGCAGCACCTCAGCTGAGTTACCTGTAAGTGGTTGGACTGGGCTCCGCTGCCTCTTGCCCTTGTTTGGGGATTTGCACTTGTGTGGAATGGCTGAACGCAGGCAGTGCGGAGCTCCTTTGCCTGCTTTGCCTGGAGGAATGAGTGTTGATGGGAGTTGCATTAAAGTGACTGGTGCCAGTGATTCTTTAGCCCCAAGTGTGGTTAAAAGCGTGTGTGTGTTTTTCCAAGGGAATTTGCTAGTCTAGCTGGGATCCCACTCTTAAGTCCCCCTAGCATAACTAACTCCTTGTATGGATACTTCTCCTAAGGTAAGTGTCAACACAATGAGTTAGTGATTATAGTTATACTGCAGAGCTCAGATGGAAAAACTGCTCTGCAGACAGCCCCTGAGACAGCTTTGTCTGGTGTTGTAGGGGTTCAGGAAGGAAGATCTCAGGCTGATTTTTGACTTCTGGTTGTGTGGGAAGTGTATGTTGGGCTGTGATACTTCCAGCCTGAGCTCTGCTGTTTGCTCGTGATAATCATTAGTCTAATCAGCTGTTTTATGAGGGTGAATGGCACAGGTAGTAATATCACTGTTAACTATTAAAAGCCCCATGGCTTCATATCCGATTAAAAACGGTGGTAAAGGTTTTTACAGGGCAGGGACCTTTTCCTTCAGACTGAGCTGCCTTGTTGCCCCAGTTTTGCGCCCTGCTGCTTGTGCTCGCTGTGCTGTAAGGCCTGAAAAAGGGCAGAGCAGTGGTGGATCCTTGGCTGCTCTTCAGCCTTTGGAAGCCATGGTTCCCATGTGCTCTTCTTTGCCCCCAGTTTCTGTCTTATAGTCTCATGACGTTCCTCAGAAGCAGCCGCTTCAGCGCGGCGGCAGGGACCCGTCTGGTGTCCTGTCCACACTCGCTACCCTGAACGTCAAACGTCAGGGGGGAGGTACAGGGTTCCTGCTGACATGTGGCATTTGGGATCTGTCTGCTCCAGTCAGTGGATGTCTCTGTGAACACTGAGCTTGTGCTTTCCACTTAATGACAGGAAATGGAGGATTACCTCACTCTAAAACCAAACACCAAGAAATGCTATGCAGGTCAGATGAAAGGCAAAAATGAACAGGGAGAGCCTGGGGAGAGGGCTGGGTACACTGCAGGGTGATTCCCCACTGTACTGGGACTTCTTGGTTTTGGAGGCTGGGCAGAAAACCTGTTGTTGTTTGAGTCTGGATTTTGTTTTGCCTGCATCTTCTTTGTCCTTCCCTGCACTTGTGGTGCCGGAGTGTCTCTTACCCCCAGCTTTGCCTGAAGATCCTCTTTCTCCTGCCACCTTCACCCTCCCTGCGAAGCTCTCAGTCAAGTGACTTCAAATTGGGCTGCCCAGGAGTAACCAGTGCTGGGTACTTGTGTGCATTCAATGCTCTCAGTGGCGTGTCCCTCTTTCAGCACTAAGATGTCAATTCATAAAGGGATCACGCTGTTCCGGCTGTGCGAGAGACAATGAGTGTGTGTGTGCTTTTCAATCAGTGGCAAGGGAGGGGAAATTTTGTCGCTGTTCTATCGCCATTTTTTTGGTCCAGCCTGCATTCCTGCTTCCCGCTACCATTCATCCTGAGAGTCTCCTCCAACACAAGTGTGTGTTTGTAGCGAAGTGCATTTCTGTCGATCCTAAAGAACAGTTTCACAATAAGGGAAGTTCCTGCACTTCAGACTCTGCTTAAATTGGCATCGACTACATTCGTGTAACTTTATAGTGGAAAGAGGACAAGAACAGCAGAAGAGAATAGCTTGTGTGCTGCTGGGCTGCAGCACCACGTTGAGGGTGCAGCCTTCCCCAGTTAGTTGGTGCTGAGATTGGTGTGCTATGCCCAACCACCAGCATCTCCCTGGAGCTGTTGTCTACAGCTCCACCTGCCTTCTGTGGTGTACTCCAGCTCTCTGAATAGAGGGTGCCGATGCTCCCTAGGGAAAGGGGTGTGTTGCTAGACTTGATTCATATTTCTCAAGTATGTGAGACGCTTGGCCTTGCTGGGGATGTGCAACTTTGCTGTGCTAAGTAAAAGCACTGAAATAAAATAAAAAGTGCTGAATAAAAATAAAAAAAAAGTCCTAAAACTTTGCTGTGCTAAATAAAAAGAAAAATATTCCCGAGTGGGAATATCTCGGGAGCCTTTTGGGGAGAGATGTGGGTGTCAAAGGGACATGAGATGGTGTCAGTAGGAGCAGGGGATCCAGTTCTGGCAGTCATCCTGGTCCTAGGAGCTTGCAGCTGCCACCTGGCCCTGCTCCAAAGCCATGCATTTTTGGTGCAGAATAATAGACTCCCCCTTCCCCTTGTCTTGTTTCAGATGAGGCCCGTTCCAAGAAGTGTGGGATCCTTGTTCACTGCCTTGCTGGCATCAGCCGGTCTGTAACAGTCACTGTCGCCTACTTGATGCAAAAACTCAACTTGTCCCTGAATGATGCCTATGACTTTGTGAAAAGGAAAAAATCCAACATTTCCCCAAACTTTAACTTCATGGGCCAACTCCTGGACTTTGAGAGGACTCTGGGACTCAACAGCCCCTGTGACAACCGCTCACCCAGTGAACAGCTCTACTTCACCACCCCCACCAACCACAACCTGTTTCAGCTGAATACTCTGGAGTCCACATGAAGAGGACGCTGCTTGGTCGGGAACTCGAGCATCGAATCGCTTCTCTTGAGCATTTCAATTCTTACGAAAGTATCTGTCTTGCCAGGCAGCTCTGAAAGGAGTGGCTTCTCTGGGCAGAGGTGCCTGATCGCTGCTTTAAGAAGGCTAATATGCCGTTCAGTAGTATCCTGATCCAAGTGGTTCCAAGAGGTAGTGTTTTTACAGGGGGTTATTTAACACGGGCGATGTTACAGCGTTTTGAACGCAGCTGTCACCGGCAATAACCGCTTTCCTGGGTGCATTGGGACTGTCAGAACACGCACATGTGTGAAGAGCTACCAGGGGTTAGCTTGCTGTGGAAAACGAGGAGATTTATGCACTTGGAAACCTTGAACAAAAGGTGTTGGGCCAAGACTGTTTTAAAACCCAAGTTTACTTTTTTGATTTAAAAAGAAAAGGTAGATCTTACTCGAGCTTTGGGTTCAAACTCTTTTTAAATATGTATGTTCCTGACTGTTTGTACAGACGAGGTTGCAAAACCAGTATTTTATTCTGTTTCTTGTTCGATCATTTATTATTTTTTTTAATCAAATGTTTATATTGACCAAATGCATTTTGCACACTTTGTGAAGCCTTGGTATGTCCTGGCATATTACTGGGTACTCCAGAGAGAGATACATGCTGCTGCTGTTGTTGTTAGCATCTGGTAGGAAGCTTTGTTATGTGTGAAGGCCAGTTGGGCTTAAATGCAACCCCTTCACCACTCCTGCACTCACAATCACAAACTCTGCACTGATTCAGCCAAGGTGACTAAGCCGCAAGCTTTTTTTTTTTTTTTAATGCCACCCCTGCCAAAAACACTGTTTGCTATTGCCAGAGGTAAAACTCTTGTAGCCTCCAGAGTTGGTAGAAGCATGTCTGAGCCCAGCTTCATTCTCTGCTGCCCGTTGACTGACTTAACGTCATCCAGCTGGCCCGAAACCATCCCAGCTTCCCGAGTACAGAAGGTAGTTGCGATGCTGGTGTTTCTTGTGCACACTGGGTTCTTTGCCATGTGTGCGGGGTGGAGGGGGGACGCAGCGCCTGCAGCAGAGCGAGGATTGCGTAGC